>CM071926.1:159734290-159974218 GCA_016081115.2 Rehmannia glutinosa | reverse complement strand
TAATTAATCAATTAATTTATAATTAAACGAAATATCACACATATATATATTTGATTTACACTATTACCTGAACTGATATCAAATACACATATAGTCAGGTACACATCAATTCTCTCATATGAATCATCATTAGAAAATACTCGACACATCAAAAATGTGGTTGACACGATAAGAGAAAATCAACACTTCACCATCTCAAATTCCGTTATCATTGACAAACTTGTTCCATCCATCCGTAAAATAGAAACGCGCTGGGGGCTGACCATTTTGAACGCTCTAAGTGTGTCCGTTCACATTATGCATGTCACAATTTAATGGTGTACGACCATTAAATTGACTGCCGAATTTGCATGGAAGACGCTGACACAAAAATTTAATGTAATTACAATTTGTAATGAATTTCTAATTGAACTATATAAGAAGCCATTACAATAAGTAGATAGAGATTTATTGCCGAATCAAAACTATAAAACTAATAAAAAAATATTGCTGAATCAAAACAAAACAATAATTGCCAAATCAAAACTATAAAACTAATAATCGAAAAAACATATTGGCGGGGATAGAAGTTTATATATATGAACAAAAAATGTATGTTGACACAAAAACTATTGACAGAAAATATGTTAGTATGAGGAATAATACAAAAATAAACAACACAAAAACAACTTAAAAAAACAACACAAAACTATCAAGAAAAATAATCAAAAAAGAAACTCACCAATATTGTCCGTAGAAATCTACAATATAGTTTATATAAAAACTCTTGTTTATTGCAGAAGAACTGACTTATACTAATATCAATTGTGGTGAAATACTATTTACAAATTTTAAAATCTATATATTATATATAGATTGAACTGATACTATACACTCACTTTTGGTATAAAGTAGGAATACCAGTAAATAATATTTTCCTAATTTTTATACATATAAAATAGGAATAACATTTATGATATTTTCCTAATTTATATACATATAAAGTAGAATACCATTTACAATATTTTCTTATAATATTTTCCTAATTTATATAATTACAACGATTTTCTTATAATATTTTTATAATATAAGAATTTATAATAATTATCATTTATAATGTTTACAATTGTTTTCTAATATAATGTTGGACCTCTAGCGCTACTCGGATTGACGACTGTCCCCACAAACCAACACGAGTCTTTTCTAAAGACGCTTTGTCCTCACTCACGCGCACCCTGGAAAACTTCCCAGGGGTCACCCATCCCATGTCTACTCCAGCCAAACACGCTTAACCTCCGGAGTTTCATGTAATGGGCCTGAAAAGAAGATGCATCTGTTGGTATAGGTAGTCAAATCATATCCTTTAAGCTATCCTTTTAACTATGCAATACAACGCTCACGAGTTCGAATCGCGGGCGCGCCTGCGATATTTTAAAGCCCATTGCGGGCAGGATCTTGGACCAAATCCCAACAATCCTCCCGGCAAGACTCCATCTTCTCGGCTCCAGTGCTTGGCAACCTCCGCCGTCCGCCAAACTTCCTCGGTTCTAACGCCAACTTCTTCATTCAAGCGTTGCGTCACGCCAGCCTCTCGATTCCGCCACCCAACAACTTACACCTTGATTTCCTTCGATTTTACCGCCACCCGCAACTTACCCTTCCGATTCTGGTCCACCCAAAACCTACACCTTCGCCCGAGTTCTATTTTACCCGAGTTCCGGCCACTGGCAACCTACCCTTCGATTCCGGTCCACCCAAAGAACCTACACCCCGTTCGCCCAAATCCGTTTTACCTCGCTCCGCCACCGACAACCTACCCTTGATTACCCTCGTTTCGCTTATCATTGCGCCAAGATCTCGCCCACCGCTCCTGGCCTCCATCTGCAGCGTGCTTCCAAGGGAATTCGAATGCGTGACTCGCTCCGATACCGCTTGTTGGACTCTCTAGCGCTACTCGGATTGGGACGATCGCCCCCACAAAACCAACACGAGTCTTTTTCTAAAGACGCTTTGTCCTCACTCACGCGCGCACTCGAAAACTTCCCAGGGGTCACCCATCCCATGTCTACTCCGGGCCAAGACGCTTAACCACGTAGTTTCTATGTAATGGGCACCAGAAAAGAAGATGCATCTGTTGGTATAGGTAGTCCAAATCATATCCTTTAAGCTATCCTTTTTAACTATATATGCAATACAACGCTCACGAGTTCGAATCGCGGGCCGCGCCTCGCGCATATTTTAAAGCCAATTGCAGGCAGGATGCTGGACCAAATCCCAACATATAATAAGCAAAAAGAGCGGGAAATAGTTGAACGTGCGTGGTAATTTGTTAACCAAAGAGAATAATTATATCCATAAGCCAAATAGTTGAGTTGTAATTTGTAAAATCAAATCCAGTAATCTCTTTTAGAAGAATAGTTGCTTATCGTGTCTATCAAATAATTGATGCTATGGTACACTATACAAAGGCTACATAATTTTGTTGTTTCGGAAGATATTATCAGTTATCATCTCCAATATAATTTTATTTCAAGATTTTTCCCCTCATAATTCGGCTAAGTTGATTAATGGTATAGAGAGTGAATTGGTAGGAAATCGGGGGCAATTTGTCGAGTCGTAGATTGTTTGGAATTTGATTTATTTTACGTATTTTTTAGGATATTAGATATATATTAATATTAATGTTAATGTTAAGGATTTTCATTTAATATTTATTTCAATTTCAATATATATTGTTTGGATTTTGCAGTAAAATAGTTTAAAAATTTAGCAAGTAGAAATGTACGGAAAAAACCAATTAGCCAACAAATTATATCTGTTACAAAAAAAATATAGTCATTGACTTACGAAAATAAAACACTACTACTTTTGGGTAATCCCAAAAACATGCGTTGGTTAGGAGAATTTTCTGACTGATTGGTCCAAATTTGTCTATCTTATTTGTATCTTGTATTTTTTTCACTTTCAATTAAATCATCTTAAATTATATCATATACTAAAATATTATTGTCTGGTCAATGTTGTTAGTAGGAAAAAACTTAATAATAATTCACCACCTTATTACTTTAGTATTCAGATTTATTTGAAATATTGATTAGCTATTTGTTAATCAAAGAGAATAATATAATCCATAAGCCAAATAGGTTTGTAAAATCAAATTCAATAATCTCTTTTAGAAGAATGCACAGTTTTGTTGTTTAAATATTGATTTTCAAAATGAGAATAATTCAAAATAAACAAAACATAAAACACAAAATATAACTTAAAAAATAAATACAACAAAAAAATAAGGAATAAACAAAGAAGCAAATTTTTTTATTAGACTAATAAAAAACGTCCATGCGTTCCACAAGATAGATTATAAACAAACTCTTATTTAGTGCGGACCGGGTTCAATCTCGATGTTGGCGGGACATTTGAGGAAGATAGTAATAGGGGACATGTGAAGATGATGAAAACCATATTTACCTGTTATCTTCGACTTTAAATCAACAATGTTGAAGATCTCTAAATTAATTGAAGTAGTATAGAGGATTTTATATAAAATATACTTAAGTTAACATAAATAATAAGTCGCCAAAAATGTCTTTGAACAAAACATATACTTAAATTGTTTTGATAAGCCATATATCTAAAATTTGGCAACTTTTAATATATAATAATATGGAATACAATTCATAATCTTTTCCTAATTAATAAACAATAAAATGTTGACTTTAAATATCATTGACTATTTACTTAATGAGTAAGATTTTCTATAAATAATTGTTATGATAATTTGTATATATATCTAATTTTTGACTATATAATATCCATATATATTAATATCAGTATTAATGTTCAAGATTATTATTCAATATAAATATTTTCCAAATTTAGGAAGTAAAAATAGGCAAGAAAATTTGTGGACCAAACTTTTGCTATCATATATATATATATATAGATTATATTTATCTTTGTTATGTCTGAATCATCTATAAAAGACTAGATAGTTTACTTTTCAAAGTGTAAAATTGGCCGAGTCAACTTCAATTAACTAATCACATTCACAAGAATGACAACGACAACTACGATTATTCGTTTCCATGTGAAATGAAGACCACGGGCCGGGCTACATCCAAGGGTTTGGTTTCTAGTGTAAAATTTCTCTATCACAAAAAAAAAAAAAGAAAACTTAGTCACACGCATTAATATGTAACATTTGGTATCGCTTCACTCATTGTAAGGGTCTTGATCAGGATTCGAACCCTAGTTATTTTCACATTTTCACCGATATTTTTATTATTGATTGATTAAACTGATACCAATTAAGGAGAAGCACATACGATGTCACCCATAGAATTTCTGCAAGGTCGAATATATATATGCTGAGTTTGCAATAATATTGAGGACAAAGTGAAGATAATATAACATTTTTAAATGTTGATAATAATGTCGAAAGAGAGGTTTTAAAGCTTAATTGTTTATCACATTTCCTTAACCTTAAAATTTCTTGTGTATATATGTCCCTAACAAAGAAACATAAGTTATTATTAGATAAATTATATAATGTGCAAGTCATTTGTAATAATCGATAAGGTTAATTACAAACTACTTGTGAGGTTTCACCTATTATAAAAAAACCAAGTTATCTCTTAAAATTACAAAAACCCCGCTGACGCGCGTTAGTGTTTAGCGCTTACAAAATTGAACCCTCAAGAGGATTTAAGAGGGACGGTATTTCTCAGGGAAATACAAATTTCAATGTGGTATTTATATTTTTAAAAAATAACTGATTTTTTTTTTTGTAATTAAACATTCGGAATAGTTTTTATAATTATCCCTAATTGATATTTATCTGAATCCATGCGAGGGGGAGTTGTGGTTGACTAAACAAACAACAACAAACTAAGCCTTAATCCAACTACGTGGGGCCTGGCTATACGGATCATATCGCGCCATCGTTTACGGTCATAAGCCATATTTTCGTTTATTTCTAGGTATAACATGTCATGTTTAATAGCTTATTTCCAAGTCTTTTTAGGCTACCTCTCCCTCTTTTGATTTGTGTGAGTGATTCTCTTACCTTCTAAACGTCCGCACGGTGCATCTAAAGGTCTCCTATAAACACGTCCAAACTATCTTAATCGTGTTTCTCTAATTTTCTCGTCTATTGGTGCTACTCCCACTTTGTTTCTAATGTGTTCATTTCTTATTCTATCTAATCTAGTGTGTGTCCGCACATCCATTTTAGCATTCTCATCTCTCGCTACCCTCATTTTTTGTTCGTGTTCATATTTAGTCGCCAACATTCTGCTCCATAAAGCATTGCGGGCCTTATGGCCGTTTTATAAAATTTTCCTTTCAATTTTAATGGTATTTTACGGTCACAAAGGATAGAAGATGTACTCCTCCATTTATTCCAACCCGCCGGATCCTATGTGTGACATCTTTATTGATTTCTCCGTTCTCTTCAATTATAGATCCTAAGTATTTAAAACTCTTTGTTATACTCACTTCATGTCCATCAATTTTAACCTTCGTTTCATTGTTCTTTTGTTTTTACTAAAGTGGCATTCCATGTATTCTGTTTTAGCCCTACTTATAGTAAAACCTTTTGATTCTAGTGCTTCTCTCCAAACTTCCAATTTTGCATTTACTCCTTCCCTTGTTTCATCAATTAAAACTATATCGTCCGCAAATAACATACATTCAGGATGGATTTTTGTAAGTGTTTAGTGATTTCATCAATTATCGGATAAAAAGGTACGGGCTTAGAGCGGATCCCCCGATGCAAACCTATAGTGTTTGGGAATTCACTAGATATTCTTGTTGGTGTCCTGATACATGTTGTTATACCTCATACATATCTTTTATGGCATCTATGTTTATTTTTATTCCTCTTTTTTCCAATACGCGCCACATTATATCACGGTTGACTTATCGTATGCCTTTTCAAGATCAATAAAAACCATATGTAAATCTTGTTTTCTCATTATATTGTTCACATAATCGCTAATTAAGTGTATAGCTTCAATTGTGGATCTTCCTGGCATGAAGCCAAATTGATTATCTAATATACTAGTTTCATTTCTTATTCTTGCTTCTATAACTCTTTCCCATAGTTTCATTGTATGACTTATTAATTTAATTCCCCCTAATTTGCACAATTTTGTATATCCCTTTGTTTTTATATATAGGTATCAATATACTTTTTCTCCATTCATCGGCATTTTCTTAGTTTTTAGAATAACATTAAATAATTTAGTAAGCCATGATATTCCAACTCCACCTAAACATTTCCACGCTTCAATTGGTATATCATCTGACCAACCGCTTTGCTGCCATTCATTTTGTTTAGTGCTTTTTTCTGTTTCATGAAGTTGAATTCTACGATAAAAGTCGACGTTTCTATTCGATTCAGATTGGCCTAGTTCCCCTAATGTGACTTCATTCCTCTTCGGTTCATTAAAAAGATTATTGAAATACCTCCTCCATCGATCTTTTATGTCCTCGTCTTTCACTAAAATGTTTTCATTCTCATCTTTTATGCATTTAATTTGGGTTAGATCTCTTGTTTGTTTTTCTCTAAATTTTGCTATTTTATATATATCTTTCTCTCCTTCTTTAGTATCTAGTTTCTTATAGAAATCTTCATACGCCTTTGGTTTTTGCTTCATATATTGCTCTTCTTACTTCTTTTTTGGCGTCTTTATATCTTTTAAGGTTTTCTTCGTTTTTTTCACAGAATACAATACTGTAACTAGTTCGTTTTTCCTTTACCTTTTCTTGATTTCTTGATTCCACCACCATGACTCTTTATTCCATTTATTACCATTTGACACCCCTAATGTTTCTTTTGCGATCTTTTTCATTTGAGTAGTTACATAGTTCCATGTTTCATCGGCTTTGTCTTCCACTTTCCAATCAATGGTTTCTACTAGAGATTTGACAAAACTATCTCTTTTTCTATATTCTTTAAGTTCCACCACTTAATTCTCGGTATGTTAATTTTCTTTCTCTTTAAGTGTATGTTAATAAGTTTGATATCCAAAACTAGTAGTCTATGTTGGGTGGTGAGGCTTTCTCCAGGTATTACTTTGCAATTTTTGCATATTTTTCCCCTCATTGCTTTTCCCTGGTTAGAAAGTAGTCAATTTGTGATTTGTTAGACCACTTTTAAATGTGATTAAATGTTCGTCTCTCTTTTTTAAAGAAGGTATTACCTATAATAAAATCATAAGCAATTGCAAAGTCAGGATGGTTCTACCTCATTGTTCACGCGAGCTAAAGCCATATCCTACACGGACCCTTTCATAATCTTCATTATCCTTCCCAACATGTCCATTTAAGTCTCCACCTATGATGACTTTTTCATTTTGAGGATTGATTGCATTAGAGTTTCTAAATCTTCCCAAAATTTGGCCTTTTAGTAGCATCATCTAATCCTACTTGAGGTGCATATACACTAACAATATTTATAAGTTCGTTACCTACTACAATTTTAAGGATATGATTCTATCTCCTTTTCTAGTTCTCCTACTACTTGATCTATGAAGAAGGAGGATCTACAATGATACCCACCCCATTCCTAGTTCTATCCTTTCCACTATACCAAAGCTTATAACCCGTAGTATATCTAGTGTCTTGCCTTTCTCGCCTACCCATTTAGTCTCTTGGATACACATAATATCTATGTTTCGTCTTTTCATAATATCTACGAGCTCTATAGTTTTTACTGTCAAAGTACCTATGTTCCAAATTGCCAATTCTATACTTTCTAATTTTCTTATTATCATTTGTGTTCCTCTTATTAGTGTGTGAGGGCTCTTGTGTATTTTTCACTACACCCAAGCCCCTTATGGAGGTGTAGCGGTCCTTGCCAAGACACCGCATGATCTGGACACTGGGCGCACTCCTTACGGGAGCATCCTAGCCTTATCACGATTAATTTTTTTTTTTTTGACCATGTGACATAAAATATAAATTTTATGTCAAAAATTAGGAATGTGTCAGTGGTAATTAATGACGCAATTATGGTTGCATCATAACAGATACTTTAATAAAGTATTCAGTATTCACACTGAATTATGTAAATAGGCACTTAACCACTCTAGTTAGTTAAGGGTTAATAGTTAAGAAAAGTCAACTATACTGGCATGTGACATAAATAACATATATAAGCTCCATGACAGATAAAATTATTATAATAATATTTATTCACAATGGCGGAAACTTCTTGATAATAGTAGCATCATGGACTCATTCAGCACCCGCCTAAGTCCTAAACGATTTTTGTATTTCTTATACTTGACTGATTAGCGTCTTGGTGTCAACTATTCTTGTGGTAATTAAAATTTAATGGTCAAGATTTCATCCTTTAATTTAAATGGCTGGAGACTGATTTATTTATATTAAGGGCATTAATGTAATTTGCTCTAGTCTGGATAAAGAATTGGATAAGATGAGAAAGCATGACCAAAGCACAACCATCCAATAATTTTAAATGTGATGGACAAATTCCCTAGAAAATGACTGATTATACATAATATATATATATATATATAATGTGTGTGTTTCGTTGTTGTAGTGTGTGTATATATTGGGATGAATTCCACTCATTATCATTATATATGTCAGAAAATTTCACTTGCATAAATATTGTGTGGTGGCGTCATGCTTAAGGACAAATACCTAGTAGTTGGATCACCATAACCATAGTCAAAACCATTATAAAAAAAAGGAAAATGAAAAAGAATATCCACTAATCTAGTCTATAAAGTCAATAATCAAAAAAATCTTCATTTCACCTATAAAATGATCAAGCTAAAATGCAATATATGATTTTAAAACTATTAGGACGTACAATTAAATATTATATGACTCAACTATCCAACAACTTAAATTTTTAGATCACGCACCATTCAGTAAAAAATAAAAGCTCTCTCGTGTGAATTAATTGAATGAAAAGTAATGTTCTAGAACCCAGATTTAACATTCACGAATTTCATGAATTTCACTCTAATTATAAAAAATTGCTGCCAAAAAGAAAGGATTGGTTTCACTCTAATATATTTTTCTTTTCCTGATTAAGTTTGAGTCTCTCTCTAGAAAAGCTGAATATGAGAGACTCAAAAGCTTAGATCATGTGGAAGTTTAAAGCAACATATATAGTATGGAACCAAATATTTTAGTTTAGCTTTGTCGGAGTTATTGTAATCCCATCACGAAAATATCAAGTTGCATTTAGATTGTAGGATTTGATTTGAGGGGACGATTCGAGAGGAAGATTTCAGATGACTCCATATAATACGAATTTAAAATCTACCAAAATAACTCAAAAAAATAGCTTAAAATAAGAGTTTAAGCATTTGAAATTAATTATGTGGGAATTTATCCAATCAACTCAATGGATTTGTTATTATACATTTCAAATCTTTAACTGTAAATCCATCAATCCAAATAAAGTTTTAGGCCTTTTCGGCCACGTCATCCCCACAACACCTATACAATGGCTAGGTGCAACCTGGGGCCCGATTCCCCTTCTTTTAAAAAAATAAATTTATTTAGGAAGCAATGTTTTGTTTTTTAAAAAAAAATAGTTAGGATATTTTCTTTTTTTGGTTTTCTATCCTAACCACTCTACTTTCGTTTATCTACCACCTCATTGTCGTGTCCTCGCTCCACCATTACACCTATATAAACCAGCTTCTAGCTTCCCACTTCATCCATTTCATAGTCTTCTTATCATTGTCTTCTAGGTATCAAAAATCTCTCTCTCTCTCTCTCTAAATGTCACGTTTTCATACTCATATACTTTTACAAGTTTATCAAATGCAAAAGAATTCATCAGCTTCCCATATATATTTATTAATATATTTCAGTTTCTTGCTGTGTGTTTAATTTGTTAAACAGCTTTTGACTGATCAATCTATTCGCAGTTGCGGGCAAGGGAAATAATAATCAGCATGAAGGTCTCATTCAAACTCATATGCATATTAATTTTATTAGTTCAAACCTGTTCAACTTGTGGCAGAAGAATAAAGTGCCCGTTTCAGTATTTGTATCACTTTGGAGATGGAGTCACAGATATTGGAAACTCAATTCGGGTATTCCCTTGGGGTCCATCAAATCCAGCCGCACGATATCCTTATGGTACCACTCAAACATGGGGACGCAGGATTTCGACTTTTGGCGGAAAAAAAAGCGGATTTAGCTTTATAAATTTATACTATGTGAAATTTTTTTCCATATACTAACCATAATTAATGGTTTTTATATTGTAAAAGACAACTATTTAAAATTTTATCAAATTTTGGGGGAAAATTGTAAATTAGTTCATTTATTTTACCTTTAAAAATAATTTGGAAAATTTTTGGAGGAAAAGAAATTTTTGGAAAATTTTATGGGGGGAAAGAAATTTTTGGAAAATTTTTGGGGGAATTTTTTTTTTTTTTTTTTTGAAAATTTTGGGGGCAATTGTAAATTAATTTATTTATTTTACCCTTTAAAATATAATTTAAAAAATTTTTGGGGGAAAAAAATTTTTGGAAAATTTTGGGGGCAGTGGCCCCCCTTGCCCCCTTTGGGTCCGCCATTGGTACCACTTATCCTGGGGTTCCTACTGGTAGTTGGTCTGATGGTCTTATTGACTTCGATTATTCATGTAAGATCATTTTTTACTCATTCCACTGCTATCCTATGGAAAACTTGATGAGATCCCATGAAGTCGACACACTTTTATGGTAAAAAGTAATATATTTTCTGATCATTCTTTAGATTTTCAGACAATGTATAAAATTATACCCAAAAAGTATTACTTTTTACATTTAATTTTTTAGGGATAATTACGAGAAAAACTCGTGTGTTCGGGCTAATTACAAAAAAAAAACCAGAGATTTTCCAAACTTACAAAAATCCCCTTTAGGTTTGATCCGTTTTACATTTTTTCCTCCATAGGCAAAAATCATTTCAATAGCTCCCTTACGTTTATCAAATATTACGTTTATCCCCTTAAATTTAAGACACAATCAAACAAACCTCAAGGGTATTTTGTAATTTTCGAAAATATCTTGATTTTGTTGTAATTAGCCCAAACCTCAAACCTCAGGCTTTTTATAATTAATCCCAAAGTTTTATGCACGTGCGACGGAAGTCTCGGAGGAGACCTACTCCAATACATTTGTATATAGGATTATAGGGAAGGAGTGTTTTCTTGAAATTTATATATACTCTTTTATAAAAATTATAATTACTTTTCTTTTCTAAAAAAAAAAAAAGTTAAGTCATTTTAGGTTTCAAACTATTTCACATATTAATTTATTTTGTTTTTGTAATTTTAATATTATTCTAATTCCTTATCATTAAAATATAGTTATTATTGTACTACTTACAAGAATAGTCAACTGAATAGGATCAATATTAATTTGCACCATTGAACATGTAATTTTTTATGGAGGGAGCTTGAAAATTAAATAAAACTAATTAAATTGCCGCCCTCCTTAATCAAAATCACCAAAATACCCTCCATGTAAGTCAAAGTGTTTTATTTTGCTCCACGCTCCCACCTCCATATTTGAATATATTTTATAATTAAATTGGACACTTATGTTTTGCAGCTGCTGATTTCGGGCTACCAAATATTGTACCTTATTTGTCTCTGAGTGATTCTACAAATTGTGATGGAGCCCGAAGCCCGGTGCTTGACGGTGCTGCTGATTTCGGGCTGCCACATGTAATACCATTTTTGTCTATGAATGCATTGAATGCTTCTAAAAGCTATGATGGAGTCATATTTTCAGTTGCTAGAAGTCCAGTGCTTGACACAACATTTTTCAGAACAAAGCATGTTACTATTCCAAGTTATGCTGTCTCTCTTCAGAAGCAACTAGGCAAAAATGTTTTTTAATCGACTGAAGTGACTGACTTGAGAGATTTAACACTTTTAAATTTTTTGAAATTAGTCCACTAAGTGGCAAAAGTTCGGATTTTTAGTCCAAAGGTGACTGCAATAGCAGTCACAATCCTATGTGGATTTTTTTTTTTTGTTTTTTTTTGCCTCAAAATATGAATTGTTTTTGTTGATGTGGCATTTTGGAGGAAAAATATTATTTTCAATGTAAATTAGGTAAAAATATAATATTCATTATGAATAAAATAAAAATAATTTGCGGAATATATTTATTTTTTTTATTAGTCGAAAAACACAAAATATTTTTAAAAAAAAAATTGATGAAAAATGAATAATGTTAATATAATTTAAATATTTTGATTTAATAAATATATTCAAAGTATTTAAAATTTATTAACACTATTCTTATTTTTCAAGAAATTTTTAAAAAAGCTGTATAAAAACTTTGAATTATAAAAAAAACAATATAAAAACTATGTAAATTTTAAAAAACTGTACAAAAATTATTTAATTACAAAAATCTGCATAAAAGATATTTAAATTTTAAAAAACTGTATAAAAACAATTTAATTATTTCTCTTTAATTGTAAATATAAAATGTTATTTATACAATTAAATAATTTATAATTTAAACATATGATATAAATAATTTTTATTTTATAATTTCGAATATATTTCTCCAATTAAAATATCTTAAATTTTATTAACATTATTTTTGTTTTTCATGGATTTTTTAAAATTATTTTTCCGTTTTTCAAATTAACAAATAATTTAAATATTAACATTATTTTTGTTTTTCGTGGATTTTTTAAAATTATTTTTCCATTTTTCAAATTAACAAATAATTTAAATATTAACATTATTTTTGTTTTTCATGGATTTTTAAAATTATTTTTCATTTTTCAAATTAACAAATAATTTAAATATATTCTGTAAATTATTTTTATTTTATTCATAATGAATATTATATTTTTACCTAATTTACATTGAAAATAATATTTTTTTCCCTCCAAAATTCCACATCAACAAAAATAATTCATATTTTGAGGCAAGAAAAAGCAAAAAAAAGAAAAAAATTCCACATAGGATTGTTACTCGAGAGTGCAGTTCTTTTGACTAAAAATCAATTTTGCCCACTTAGTGGACCAATTTCAAATTTTTTAAAAGTATGGACTAAATCTCTCAAGTCGTCCACTTAGTGGATGAAAAAAATATTTTTGCCGAAGCAACTAAGTTGGTTTAAAACTTACCTCACATCCGTTTGCTCCACAACACAAGGTTTGTTATGTTGACATTAAATTTTTTTTTTTGGTTTGGCACAAGTATAGGCCAACAATTCTTTTTTAGGGATAGTTACAAAAATTATCCTTTTTGAGGGATTTAGTGTTTATTTCAAAAATTATCCTTTTTGAGGGATTTAGTGTTTATTTCAAAAAACTCCAGCTTACTTTCAAAATTACAAATATGTACCCCTTGAAGTTGTATATACTTAGAGCTGGCAAATGATCGGGTCGGGCCAGCTCGGCCTAAGCTCATTTGGGTCAACGCAGAAAATCGGACCGAGCCGGGTCGAAATTCAATTGGGCCACCATTTTCCTTAGCCCAGGCCTTGTTTAATGCCTAAATTGTGTCGGTCTAGTCTGGCTTCGGGCCATTTGTCTCAGGCCAAAGTAGGTCTAGCCTTTTTCTGACCCCAAAAAATTAAACCTAGTCCAACTTTATATGCAGATTGGTAAGGATGGCCTATCGGGCCGGACCAATTTTGTCAGCTCTATGTATACGTAATACGAGAGTGCAATTTGTAAAATCGAAACAACTATCAATCGGGTACATATAATTTCGGAAGATATAACTAAGTTTTTCTAATTAGGCTAACTCAAGGATATTTTTTGCAATTACCCCTTGTTTCATATATATAAACATTGTTAATAGAGTATCTACATATACTATAATCCCACATTATTTCTATTAGATTGTGCCAATAGGTTACGAAAGTCTCTTATATTGATGGGCGACATTGAAGGCAATGACATTGGCTATCCATTGGCCCAGGGAAAATCCATCGCAAAAGTAAAGAGCTATGTGCCTTTTGTAATACGGGCTATTATCAAAGCTACAACAGTAAGTACCTAAGTCTCAATTCATTTTATTATTATACAATTATTTTTTTAGACATTTTATGTAATTCAGTAATAATAGCTAGCTTTATTCAATTTTAATACAGGAGTTGATCAACATGGGGGCTACACTAATAATAATTCCGGGAAATTCTCCTATTGGATGCTACCCCTATATTCTAACTGCGTTACGAACCAATGATCCCACGGCCTACGACGATTTAGGATGTTTAAAGAATGTGAACGATCTTATTTTGTCTAAAAATAATGATCTCCAAAATGCTATTAAAGGTCTCAATAGGAGATTCCCCAATGTCAACATAATATTTGGTAATTTTTACAATGGTGTGATCGATATTCTTCGTGAGGCATCTACAGGCAAGTGTTGTGTTGTTCTTTGGTTTCGTAAATTTATTTTCTAAATAAATAATTAAATTCTGAAGGATTATGGAGATTTTTGAAAACTGTAAAAAAAAAAAAACTCCTTAAGGTTTGATTCCGCCATACATTTTTCTCATTCATAATGGGAAAAAAAACATTCAAAACCCCGATGTTTATAGAAACATTACGATTCTCTTTAAATCGGGCCCGTCTTGATGGTAGGCACAAGAGGCCATTGCCTAGGGCCCCAAATTTTTAGGGGGGCCCAATTTTTTTTTTTTATATTATTCCTAATGAAAAATAATTTTTGGCCCAATTTTTTTCATTCTCGACCAAAACACCAAAGAAAAGACTTTCAACTTCAAAGTACAACACCCAAATTTCAAAAAGGCCCAAATTCTTCCAAACTTTTATGCAATTCACGTTAATATTCAATTGTCTCTACCATTCTTATCTCAAAAAAAAAAAAAAAAAATTGTTTCTACCATTCCTTGGTCAAAGACTCAAATATTCTAATATTTTATTTGAAGACCAAAATACAAATATTCCTTTGGAGGAATGCATTCCTTTTAGCACTATAAAGTTTTTTCCGAAAAATATAATGCCGGATATGTATCAAATTTTATTATTGGAGTTCTTTTCAATTGTATATAGAATAAAGATTAATTTTAACATAAAATATGTACATACTTTTTATAAAGTAAGTGGTTCACGACTATTCAAATGCACAATTCTCAAGATGAAACGGGACTTAAATTTAATTACAACTTTTAAGGACGAAACCCTCTTCTCTTCTCCATTGTGAGTCGTCACTTTCATCTTCCTCACTTGGTCACTTCTCGGCGGTAGCTAGCGGTGGCGACGGAGGTGGTCAAGGCCCATTTTCGAATCGCGCCTAGGGCCCTGTGAAGCACAGTCCTACCTGCTAAATTTATGACCGAATCAAACCTCGGGAGACTTTTTGTAATTTTAAAACATCTCCAGGTTTTTTTTTGCAATTAGCTCAAATCTGAGGGACTTTTGTGTAATTATACCTTATATTAATTCATATGATTGTAATTATAATAGATTCATAAAGGAGCATGGCACTAAAAGCATGTTGTGGAATTGGAGGAAAATATAACTATAATAGCGAGAGATTTTGTGGAAGCCCTGGAGTGCCTGTTTGCCATAACCCAGAGAAATATATTTTTCTGGGATGGGTTACATTTTACGCAAGAGGCATACGATCGTATTGAATATGATCTCATTCAACCAGCTCTTAAGACGCTCAATCGCACAAGACGGATAACATCTAATTTCATGTGAAGAAAAATAAGATCTATATATAGTGATTCATGACAATTAGTAATGTATCCTAGCTATTGTTGATATTTGATAAGGAATAATTACAAAAAAATTCGATTATCTTTCAATATTAAAAATACCCTCTTTTGATATTACAAGTATCCTCTCGATAGTTGTTTCTATTTTATAAATTGAATCATCAACAATTTATTTGTAATATTGAAAGATAACTAGAGTTTTTTTTTGTAATTTGAACATTATAATAGAGTAGGGGTAGTTTTCTCTCTTTTAGTGAGAGTGTTATGGGGTGGTTTTCCAAGAAACTACCATTTGTAACTACTTCCAAATTCCAAATTATCGTAGTCGGGTCTGTGTTCGGGGTGACCCATTGATCCATTTATTCTTATAAATATCTTTCTTTTTGTTGGGTATCTATTTGCCTCAATAGATCGATACACGAAGTACCGAATAACAAATTACAGACTCAAAGTCTATTATACAAAATCGTACTCTAGACACTTGCAAGAAAATAAAGTACAACTGAGTCTAAAAGTACAAGAAAGAATGCTTAACACAAAATATGAGGGATAAAACCCTAAAACCGAATATAGAATAAATTCGGCTCAGGACCAGTTTTTCCCACAACCACAAAGTTGTCACCAGAGATTCAACTAGAGAACCACGAAATGGCACCCAAATAGCCAAGCCAACAATAGCCCTCAAGATCCCAGTGTATGAACCATCGAAACCCGTAAAACCCTGAAAAGACCTTGAACCACCCAAACCCTAATCTCACTCGAGAAAGTAGGAAATCACCACAAAGAAGGTGAACTAGTTAGATAACACTCAGATCTAACACAAACACCCCAGAATCACATAGAAATCCAACAAGGTGGTGAGATTTCTAGAGAGAGAGAGAGATTGAAGATATCAGAGAAGAATCGAGAGAGAAGAGAGAGAAAAATCACTCAAATTATGAATTAGGGTTTCGGGGTTAGGGGCTTTTAAAGGGTAAATGAACGAACCAGATCAGAACTTAAAAACGGACGGTCAAGATAAGAAGTAGAGGATCCGCGGACTAAGCATCCGGATCCCGCAGTCCGAATCCAAGACCCGAGTTCACAGACGGGTTCAACACATTGTGCTTGTTGCTTATTGGGCTGCTGATTTGGGCCTAGAATTATTGATTAATGGATCATGTAAAATGGGCCAATTAATACAACAATCTCCACTTTTGGCTCATTATGAATCATTAGACAATTTTAAGGGAACATAACTGGTCATCTTCATCACCTTTTGCCTTCCTAGCACATAGCCAAGAAGTATTTGTGTTACAGAAGCACTAAAGCTACGTGTAACTAAGTAAGGACCTCAACAAGCACACAACAAGCCAAATTCCCCATTGAATTAACATAAGCACAGGAGCAAACATCAATTCAACGGTTTTGGATTTAACGAAAACACGAGTAACCGTTAAACCCAACATAAAGGGCAACTAATCGGGTAACTAATCACCAGTGTCAAAATTTAAAATTTTTAAACAGGTTTTAAACTTTGATAAGGGTAGACACTTAGTACCCATATCAGCTGGATTGTATTCAGATGCCACTTTTTTCAAGACAGATAAGACCTTTTGAAACAATATCCTTTATAAAATGAAACCTAATATCAATATGTTATGTTAATCATGAAAAAAGCGAGTTCTTACAAAGTCAATACCGTTTGAGAGTCGAAAAATACGACCACCTTTTGTTTGAGAAAACCAATTTCAGAAACAAAACCTTTTAGCCATAAGGCTTCTTTTAAAGCTTCAGTTACAACCACATATTCTGATTCTGTAGTAGACAGAGTCACAATATGTTGTAACTGGGATTTCCAACTAATACAAGAACAACACAGGTGAAAATATAAGAGGTTGTTGATTTTCTGTTATCTTTATCATTTGCATAGTTGGAATCCACATATCCTTTTAAAATAACACAATTTTCACACTTAGAAAATTTAAGGCAATAATCAGTTGAATTCCTAAGATATCTCAACTGTAACGTCCCGTTTTCTTAATATTTATTTGGGTCACCGCCATGCACGTCCAGCCAACTCCATCAGCAATCTGAAATAGAAATTTATATTGGGGGGTGAGCATCAACAGCTCTGTGGAGGTAATTTGTCCAAGCTAAATACACAAATATATATCACAAAATAACATGCTTGTAAATTGGAAATTTAATTGTAGACTGTTGCATTTGAAATATGGCTCGCACTGCCGGAATTTCACCGGAGGGAACTTTTATGCCACGGACCTCTGAGTGGTCCCACACGACTATAGACACGTAGCACGTAGTTGCATAATTATCAAGTAACACATATAAGGGAATTTAACAAGGACAAATAATGTAAAGTTAGGAAAAACCCCCACCTCGAAAAGTAGCGTTTGATGTAGAATGTGATGAAGAATGTAAGTTTTCTATGCTCGAAAGTCCTCGTTGCCTACAATTTAAATATAATAATTTGACTTAGAATCCTCTAAGTTTGTAATCCTTAGAATAATAATTAATGTTTTAAACCTTATAGCATTGATTCTGTAAATATATTATTTATATAAAAATGTTATATATATATATATGTATTTAGACTTAATAGATTAAGAATATAAATACGTAAAGATTGAATTCTTAGTTCTTTAAAACCATGGAAACTTTATGGTTTGGATTTTAACAATAGATATTAAAATATTAAAGTAAATAAATAATAAACAACTCAAAACATAAAATAGCTCACAACCTTATATAATTTGTTCACACCCACACATCACTTCAATTATTTAATATTTTAAATTTTGAAATCATATACTTTTGGTACAAGTAACACACTTATACAAGATAATAAATACATAATTTGTGATATATATAGTTTATTCCTTATTGCCCATTTTCACACTTTTAATATATATATATATATATATAATTTTCTTTTTTTTTATAAAAGATGATAGATGATAAACATACATACACGACACCACTACACCTAACACACCCACCCACACGTGTTCACCCATTGTTTTCAATTACAAAGAATTATAAAATAATTAGTAGGAAATTTTGATTGAAAGAAAAAGAGAATTGGAGAAAAACAAAAATTATGTACCTTATTCTCCTAGTTAGCGTTTAAATTTTTAGAGGTATTCTCTGTTTCTTTATATATATATATATATATATATATATGGTGAAAGAAGAAACTAAAACTGAAAATCATTTAATAATGTGGGCTTTAATTAGGAAGTTACATCTTAATTAAGATGGAAAGCTCAAGAATATAAGTTAGTAACTAAAAACTCATAAAAGATAAACTTCATTAATTAAGATGGAAAGCTCAAAGAATATAAGTTAGTAACTAAAAACTCATAAAAGATAAACTTCATTAATTAAGATGGATTTATATGCATAAATCAGATACGTTATATAAATAAGTAATTAATGTAATATAATATAATGAAATGTAATGAAAAGTTTTATTATATTTCTATTATTATTAATGACCCAATAGTAACGTAGGATTTATTTTTCAAAAATTTTGGGTGTTACATTCTACTCCCCTTTAAAATTAATTTCGTCCTCGAAATTCAAATGCTTACCAAAATCTAGAAATTTTGGATATTTAGCTCGAATGTCTTTTTCACGTTCACATGTGGCTTCATTTTTATCGTGTTGTCTCTATTGTACTTTGATTAACGCCACATCTTTATTTCTCAATTTGTGTATTTTCCGTTCTAGAATAGCCTCAGGTGCTTCTTCATAACTCAAGTCGTCCTTGATTTCCAATTCTGAATAATCGACAATATGACTTGGGTCATAAACATACTTTCTAAGCATTGATACGTGGAATACATTGTGAACAGACGACAATTTCGGTGGTAATGCCAATTGGTATGCTAGCTCACCAATTCTTTGTAAAATTTCAAATGGACCAATGTATCTCGGCTTTAGTTTTCCTTTTTCACCAAAACGGAAAACACCCCTCATAGGTGCCACCTTCAAGAATACTTTTTCTCCCACATTGAATTGTAAATCCTTCCTCCGTTTATCAGCGTAAGATTTCTGTCTGCTTTGTGCTACCTTCATTCTGTCTCGAACTTTCTCTATTTTCTCAATGGTCTGTTGCACTAGCTCCGGTCCTAAAATTTTCTTCTCACCTACTTCACTCCAATACAGAGGTGATCTACACTTTCTTCCATACAATGCCTCGTACGAAGCCATTTTTATGGTCGCTTGATAACTATTATTGTAAGCGAACTCCACCAAAGGCAAGATTGACTCCCAATTTTCACCCGAATCGAGCACACATGCCTCCTCACATGTTCTTCAGTGTTTGTATCGTTCTTTCAGACTGTCCGCCCATCTGTGGGTGATAAGTTGTACTAAAGTTTAGTTTCGTTCCCAATGCTGTCTGCAGACTTTTCCAAAATTTTGAAGTGAAACGCGGATCTCTGTCTGATACTATCGTTACAGGGACCCCGTGTAGTCTTACAATCTCCTTGATATAGATCTTTGCAAATTGGTCCATTTTGAGGGTCATTTTCACTTTGCGAAATGTCTTGATTTGGTTACTCGGTCTACTATAACCCACAATGCATTATTCTTTTTAACCGGTAGTGGCAACCCGACTACGAAATTCATGTTTATATGTTCTCATTTCCACTCTGGGATCTCAAGGGGCTTTAGCAAACCTGAGGGCCTTTGGTGTTCAGCTTTAACTTACTGACACGTCAAATATCTTGCCACAAATGATCCGATGTCTCTTTTCATACTTCTCCACCAGAAGATCTTTTTCAAATCTCGATACATCTTTGTACCACCAGGGTGAGCAATATATGGCGTCTATGAGCTTCCTCAAGAATTTCTCTTCTGAGTTCTTCATTCTTCGGTACACATAATCTCCCTTCGTATATCAATACGCCATCATCGGTTATCTCAAAACCTTTAATATTTCCTTCTCGAACTCGTTTTTTCATCTTATTCAAAAATATATCTCGTGGTTAAGTCTCTTTGATTTTATCTCGCAACGTGGTCGTACTACCAGTGTTCTTGCTAGCATTGCTTCTGTTTTTTCGACGAGTCATTATCTCGATTTTCATCTTGGTGAATTCTTTCACCAATTCATCTTGCTTCGTTAGCAAACATGATAATTTGCTCTTAGTTTTGCGGCTTAGAGCATCCACTACCACGTTAGCTTTACCGGATGATAATTGATAGTGCAATCATAATCTTTCACTAACTCCAACCACCTTCTTTGCCTCATATTCAGCTCTTTTTGTGTGAAAATATACTTTAGACTTTTATGGTGCAGAATATGTCACACTTACTTCCATATAAGTAGTGTCGCCAAATCTTTAGTGCGTGTACAACTGCGGCTAGCTCCAAGTCATGGGTAGGGTAATTAAGCTCATGTGGCTTTAGTTGCCTCGAGGCATAAGCAATAACCTTACCATGTTGCATCAAAACACACCCAAGGCCTAGTTTGGATGCATCATCAGTAAATAACAAATCCTTCAAAGGGTCGGGTATTGTCAATACGGGTGCACAAGTTAGTCATTGTTTTAATTCTTGAAAACTCTTCTCGTATTTCTCATTCCATAAGAACTTTTCTCCTTTCTTTGTCAATTGAGTCATGGGCCCAGCTATTTTAGAAAATTCCTTAATGAACCTTCGGTAATAGCCCGCCAGACCTAGAAAACTATGAACTTCACTTGCACTCGTAGGTGTTTTCCATTCACTGACAGCTTCAACCTTATCTGGGCCAACCTCGATTCCCTGTGCAGTTACAACATGTCCGAGAAAAACTACTCGGTCTATCCAAAATTTGCACTTACTGAATTTCGCATACAACTTCTCCTTGCGAAGTACTTCAAGTGCTATTCTCAAATGCTCTTTGTGTTCATTCTCATTTTTCGAATATATTAGTATATCATCAATAAAGACAATGATGAATTTATCCAAGTATGGGTGAAATACCCTATTCATCAAGTCCATGAACACTGTTGGTGCATTGCTTAACCCAAAAGGCATCACAACGGACTCGTAGTGCCCATAACGAGTTTTGAATGCTATTTTCGGAATATCACTCTCCTTAATCTTCAATTGGTGATATCCGGATCTAAGATCGATTTTGGAAAATGTGCCTGCACCCCTTAGTTGATTGAATAAGTCTTCAATCCGAGGTAATGGATACTTATTCTTTATTGTGAGTCGATTCAACTCCCTGTAATCGATACACATTCTCAAAGTCCCATCCTTTTTCTTGACGAACAATACTGGAGCTCCCCAAGGCGATACACTTGGTCGGATGAACTTTAATTCCAACAGCTCCTGTATTTGCATTTTTAGTTCATGTAACTCCTTTGGTGCCATTCTGTATGGTGCTTTGGATATCGGTGCCGCCCCAGGTTCCAAGTCTATCGTAAATTCCACTTGACGATCTGGTGGGATTCCTGGAAGATCATCTTGAAAAACATCGAGAAACTCCCGTACAATCGGAACGTCTGTCGGAGTTAATTCTGATGTCGAGGTTCCGACTATGTTTACCAGGTACCCTTGACAATTCTCTTTCTTCAACATATTGAGTGCTTTCATTGCTGATATTGTTCGAGGCATAGTTCTAAACTTTGTCCCATAGTACTTTATTTCCCCATCTTCCGGTAATTTGTGATTATCTCCCTCTCTTTACACTTAATACTTGCACGATGCCGCTAAGCCATCCATACCCAAAATTACATCAAAGTCCTTCATATCAAGAATATACAAGTCACCACTAAATTCCCTTCCTCCTATGTTCACGCCACATTCTTAACATTCGAGTCCGTGATTATCATTTTCCCGACGGTAAGCTAATCTCAAGCGGTTCATCTACATGCTCTTTTGCTTGCCCAATCATAGTATGAAATTTAGCGAGACATGAAAGAGTGTGTAGCACTTGATGTCAAAAAGAGCTAAAGAGGCACATTACATACTACTAGCATACCAGACATCGTACTGCTTCATCATCAACTTCTTGTTGGGTTATTGCATACATCCTTGCCTTCCCTCCAGTCGCCATCTGACCCGATCCTGTGCCTTTGTACTTTGTGCAGTCCCTTGCAGTATGCTCTGGTGTCTTGCATCTGTAACAAACTCCTTTCCCATAAAGACATTCCCCTTGGTGATTTTTACCACACACTGGACATTGAGGTTTTTCTTGCAGCGGTTGTTGAGTAGGACCTCCTCCAACCTTATCCAACTTATTTTTATTCTCATTGTTATTCTGACTTGTTCCATCCCACTTTCTCTTGGGTGCTTCATTTATTTTTCGCAGATTTCCTTCTAGGTTCATATTCACTGCCACTAATCGAGCCCGATCTACGGCCTGTGCATAGGTAACATCCCCAAGTACACTTACTATTCCACTCAACTCCGGTCGTAAGCCCTCCACAAACCTCTCAGCCTTCATTTGATCGGTACTGACCAAATGCATCGCGTAACGCGATAATTGGTTGAATTTTCGCTCATAATCAAGTACCGTCATATTTCCTTGTACAAGGTTCATGAACTCTCTCGCCTTTTTGTTTCTATGAGCTTGTGGGAAAAATTGGCGTGCGACGAGCTCTTTGAAATCTCTCCATGTTAGCGCCTCTCTCTCTCTTCATCAGTGATTGTGCGCCGGTGTAAGTCCCACCAATGTTTTGCATTCTACTTCAGTTGGAAGATTGCACACGAAACCCTGTGTGATTCTGAGCAAGCTATCAAGTCAAACACTGACTCTAATTCACCAATCCATTCTTCCACAGCCACTGGGTCCTCACGTCCCGTAAGCACTGGCGACCTGTAGCGCCGAAACTGCTCCACCACTTGTGAGGTAGTATCTATAGGAGCATGATGGTTTTGGCCATTCTGAGCATTAGCCACATTGTGCTGAGTCAGACCTTGCACAACAGTGACCAGGTTGGCCACAATATTCGCTAAATCTCCCGTACTTCCTTGAACTGGAGCATTTCTAGCAGATGTCTCGTCACCGGCTGCAGCTTGGTTATGGTTTTGGTTGACACGTTGTGGTGCCATTTAAATTCATAAAGCAAATCATCTTATATTTATATCTTAATATCTAAAGTGTGTAACCCATAAGTTTGCGTCTAAAATTCATCTAATTCACAAAGTTTATGCATGGGTTATATCTTATCGTTTGGTGCACCTGAGAAGTTATTCACCTTAAGTCATTTCGGGTATTTTTTTTTTAAAATAATGTTAAAAGTCCCTATATTGTCATTTTTTTTCATATCATTATGTCATATATGTTCATCTATCGTTGATAAAGTTGAAGAAATTTCACATCATGCACATGCATTAAATAGAACCGAAAATAACAATTTATTATTTAACTATAATTGTAGAAAAATTGTACCTTGATCAGAGTTGGCGTCGCATGCGGAGGTAGGTAACCCATTTTTATTTATATATATATATATATATATTTTTGTTCTTTTTTTTTTTAAAAAAAATTAAAAGAAAAGATTTTTTTTACGAGTCTACAGAAACGTCAATCTGGCTCTGATACCACTTTTGTAACGTCCCATTTTCTTAATTTCCAAAGTAAAATACAATTTATAAAATTAAAGTACGATTTGATATAAAATGCGCTTTCTAATAATTCTAAAAGAACATTTAAGTAAATTAGATAATGATATTTAAGAGTTTAAAAGACAATTCTAAAGTTTATTACATCAATAATTCAAATTCCAAAAACATTTATTAAAAATAGTCAAATAGAGAAAAATAACAATTCATTATTCTTAATATTTATTTGGGTCACCGCCATGCACGTCCAGCCAACTCCATCAAAGAATCAAATAGAAATTTATATTGGGGGTGAGCATCAACAACTCATGGAGGTAATTTGTCCAAGCTAAATACACAAATATATATCACAAAATAACATGCTTGTAAATTAGAAATTTAACTGTAGACTGTTGCATTTGAAACATGGCTCACACTGCCGGAATTTCACCGGAGGGAACTTTTATGCTCCGGACCTCTGAGTGGTCCCACACGACTATAGACACGTAGCACGTAGTTGCATAATTATCAAGTAACACATATAAGGGCATTTAACAATGACAAATAATGTAAAGTTAGGAAAAAACCCCACCTCGAAAAGTAGCGTTTGATGTAGAATGTGATGAAGAATGTAAGTTTTCTATGCTCGAAAGTCCTCGTTGCCTACAATTTAAATATAATAATTTGACTTAGAATCCTCTAAGTTTGTAATCCTTAGAATAATAATTAATGTTTTAAACCTTATAGCATTGATTCTGTAAATATATTATCTATATAAAAATGTTATATATATATGTATTTAGACTTAATAGATTAAGAATATAAATACGTAAATATTGAATTCTTAGTTCTTTAAAACCATGGAAACTTTATGGTTTGGATTTTAACAATAGATATTAAAATATTAAAGTAAATAAATAATAAACAACTCAAGACATAAAATAGCTCACAACCTTATATAATTTGTTCACACTCACACATCACTTTAATTATTTAATATTTTAAATTTTGAAATCATATACTTTTGGTACAAGTAACACACTCATACAAGATAATAAATACATAATTTGTGATATATATATAGTTTATTCCTTATTGCCCATTTTCACACTTTTAATATATATATATATATATAATTTTTATTTTTTTTTATAAAAGATTATAAACATACATACACGACACCACTACACCTAACACACCCACCCACACGTGTTCACCCATTGTTTTCAATTACAAAGAATTATAAAATAATTAGTAGGAAATTTTGATTGAAAGAAAAAGAGAATTGGAGAAAAACAAAAATTATGTACCTTATTCTCCTAGTTAGCGTTTAAATGTTTAGAGGTATTCTCTTGTTTCTTTATATATATATATATATATATATATATATATATATATATAGGGGATCATGTGAGACCACCCTCCTAGGTTAGTCCATGTGACTAAATCAGCACCATCCAAATAGTAAGTCAATGGCCAAGATATATTACAATATATACAACATTTCATAAGTAAGTATACAAAGGGATAAAATAGGAATCCGAAATTGAATATAGTAACCGCTTCCTAAAAAATTAGGGACGTGATTTTGTATTGATCACATCCCCATAATCAAGCGATTCACCTTTCCTTTCTCTCCTTCCCATTCGAACCTCGCAAATTATTCAAATATGGCAACAAAATCGTCAACAATTAATGAAAAGTATACAATTACACTAAACTAACTATACGTTAAAACATTACTAAGTATACATACACAATTAACTAAATATACAATTACACTAAACTACCCGTACATTAAAACTTTACTAAGTATACGAAACATTTAACTAAATATACAATTACATTGAACTAACTATACATTAAAATAGTATTAAGTATACGAAACATTTAACTAAGTATACAATTACACTGAATTACTTATATAACTAAGTATACAATTCCATTGAACTAAGTATACAAATCCACATAACTAAGTATACAAATTCACTAAACTACTTACTAAACTACTTATATAACTAAGAATACGATTCCACTGAACCAAGTATACAAATCCACTGAACTAAATATACAATAAAACATGACTAAGTATACAAGTCCACTGAACTAAGTATACAATAAAACGATCATTTACAAATATGGCGAAAAGAAGTATCAATTTTGAGAAAAACGCTTGAAGTTGATGATTTTTCCTCCCTAAAAATCGGATGTAATCGAAAAGGTAGGATTATGTTTCCTTAAAAATAGCTAATAACCGTCCAATTAACATAACTAATTAAATATAAAAGTACAATTATACCCTTATATGCCTAAATTAACTAAAATGATCTACACCATCCAAAATTTTAAATCAAGAGTCCATAAGTGTTCTTATGGACTAACTTAAAGGGATTAGTCTCATTTGAACCAATCCCTATATATATATATATATATATATATATATATATATATATATATATATATATCTATGGTGAAAGAAGAAACTAAAATCGAAAATCATTTAATAATGTGTGCTTTAATTAGGAAGTTACATCTTAATTAAGATGGAAAGCTTAGCAATATAAGTTAGTAATCGAAAACTCATAAAAGATAAACTTCATTAATTAAGATGGATTTATATGAATAAATCGATACGTTATATAAATAAGTAATTAATGTAATATAATATAATGAAATGTAATGAAAAGTTTTAATATATTTCTATTATTATTAATGACCCAATAGTAACGTAGGATTTATTTTCCAAAAATTTTGGGTGTTACATCAACAACCACTTCAAAACATTCCAATGCACCATTTCGTGATTAGACATAAATCTACTAAGGCAAGAAACAACATAAGTAATGTCCGGTCTAGTACTGACTATTAAGTACATAACAGATCCAATGGCATTAGCATAGGGAATGTTTTGCATAGAAAGAATTTCAGGATCAGTTTTAGGGGACTGATCCCTACTTAATACAAAATGAGAAGCAAGAGGGACATTCACAGATTTTGCATCACTCATAGAAAACTTTTGTAAAACCTTTTCAACATATGAAGATTGATGAAGATAAATCACAGAGTTATTTCTATCCCTATCAATATTCATACCATAGTATTTTCTTAGCATCACCTAAGAATTTCATATCAAATTTAGCACTTAAACAATTTCTCACATAATCAATAGTCTTAATGCATGGACCAGTCAAAAACATATCATCAACATAGATCAACAAGAAAACATGAGACTTAACATCAAGTTTGAAATACAGACAATGATTGTTAGAGAATTTTCTAACCGCAAGTCTACGGTGTCAAGTTTTAATATAGAGTAGTAAGGTTGTCGAATCCACAGGGAATAATTATCGAATTATTGCTAAGTACTATCATATAGTAGTCTAACTTTATTTAGAAATTCAATATTTGATGGAGTTGATTATACTAAAAATACTAAAAATAATTAAGACTATGTAAATATCAATGAGTTTATCCAAATGATTAAATGAATTCTAGAGGTATGATGAATCTAGTTATCCCTTATGTTGTCAATATGGTTTATCAATCATCAATTATCAATTTATAAGTCAAGATTTCTACAATAATCATTCTCTTTCTCAAGTGCCAATGATTTTAGATTCAATTGGGAAATCAATATCTCTATAAAAATCACCAATCGAATCTCAATAAAAGCTATGAATCTTGATAAATGACTTCAAAGGATTCACAAATCTCTCAATTCTATGAAATCCTGGTTATGCTATTCCAAGGTCATGTATTCAATTACCTCTCTCAAGTGTCAAATCAAATACACCAAACAATCTAAATTATTGATCAAGTAATTTAGAAGCAATAGATCCAAATAGCACAAATAAATTGATAGATCTAGATTGACAAACCACAATCTCAAAACATAAGTTCAAACATAGATTACATCAATCCTCTAGAATTATAGTGTTTAGCTCATGATTAAAGAAAATGAATCCATGAAAATACAACAATACATCTTACAAGATATGAAGAAAGCAACAAAATAAGAACAAGAGTTGAGGGATCTTCTCTATTTCTAGATGATAGAAGCCTCCAATCTTCTTCTCCAAATTCTTCTCAAAATGCTCAAATTCTTCTTCCTTGTCTTGTAGCTGTGTTTATTGCCTTCCCAAGGGTTCCAAGATGCCCTAATTTCAAGCCCCAAGGATGGTATTTATAGTACACAAAAGTCCAAGAAGGGGTAGGTGAACATAGGATTTTTCGCCCGGGCGCTGCGCCAGCATGGTAGCTGCGGGGCGCCAAAGAATCTCATCCCACTTATCGCACGGGCCAAGCTGGGCGCCATCAACATACGCACACACAATCCGCCCGGGCTGCCGCAGCACAGGCGTTGGCGTGCAGCGCCCACGTTTTCCGTTCGTTCCGGCCAAAGATTCTCTGCGCGCACAGGCGCTGCAGCTCAGTAAGCCTAGCCGCTTGCGCCCGTCCTGGCCAAAATGCGATTTTTCCTTCTTTATACGCGATTTCTTCTTTCTTCAAGCCCTTTTTCACCGTTTTCTTCATCTCTCGCTACCAAATCAGATTGACTCTACATCGACTCTAATTGAAATAAATAAGACTCTAACGACTCTAAAAACACCCAAAATAAAACCAAATTCTACTCTAAAATATCAAATAAGTTGGTGAAAATACCAACTTAACAAATACCCCCAAACTTAAGCTATTGTTTGTCCTCAAACAATTATAACTCCAAAATGAAAGACAAACAATACAACAACACAAGCAACTACAAAACTCCATAAACCAATAAAATTTGTCTAAAACTCATTTCACTATCAATCAAGCATGCATTTTAACATTGTGATCAAAAGTGTTGAATATTCATGAAAATTTCGTTTACATTATTCAAATTGATTTACGCAATCAAACGTTATCAAGATGATCCACTTCTAAGTATCAAAAGATAATGACTACCGGATTCCATAGGCTTGTTATTCCCACTAATCTCCACTAATGTAGGCTAATATAACACATGGATCAATAGGGCTTTCAAAGCTTGTAATGTGGCTTAGGGTCGGGTAGGAAAATTTAGGATTAAGTGGCTCAATTCACCCAAACACACAATTACCTTTTCAAATCACCAATTGCCAAACAAAATGGCTACCTTCACTTTTGTTGAATTTTCAATTATTCTCCCTTTACGAGCCTCTATTTTCAACTTTTTTTTTTTCGAGACCCCCAAACTTGGTCTTTTGCATATTTTAACACATGGGGTTTCATTATTTCTTTTCTCGGCAACTTAATGCGAATGAACATCTACCTTACTTATTACATCCTCCTCAACCTTCAATCATTTTGTGTGTATGAGTGATGGGTAATTAGGATTTTCACATTTAAGCTCAAGGTAAAAACAATTGGTTGCCAAAGAACAGGTTTAATAGGCTCAAAAGGACACTAGTGAAATTATATCGTACAAAGGTAGTCATTTTGGCTCTAGCTTTTATTCAAAGATGGCCTAAATCATTTCCTTATGTTATTTCACCTAGGATTTCGCCTCAATTAGTGATCAAACAAGTTCTAGAATCCGGTGGGATCATACAAGAAACACTCGACATCATTAATCATTTTCAAATAAGTTAACGAATTATGCATGAATATGAAATCAATGAAGCAAAATATAGATCACCACTTAAAAGCATGCTTTCGTGATGATTCAACTTGCAATCAACAAATCTACTTAGTCATGTAGTTCTATAGTTCAACAAACTACCCGACTCGACTCAACTCGATTTTTTTTTTACGACTCGACATGACTCAAAAGACACAAATACTGAGTACACCCCCAAACTTAAATTGAACATTGTCCTCAATGGAGAGTGAGAAAACTATCCCGATAGCCGTAGCGCCTGGACTCCTCATCGAGTCGTGTGGTGAAAAATGAGCAATAGGGCCCGGTGGTGGTGGTATTGGGAACTGGAATTGCGGGTGTGTCCGGCTATATATCCGGGCAAGTACTCGGTTGTGCTCATTCTCATATTCTTCTCGTGTCGCTTCTGTGGGCGCCGCCTCTCTGCTACAAAAGCCCTTCTCATTCTCGTGACTTGCGAACTAGTGCGTCTCAAGAGTTGTTATGTGAGCGCTAGAACGAACGCGTCTTGTCGCCGAACCGGATGGAACGTCAATATTCTCGTGGTTGGGCATGAGTATGAGGCTCAATACCTGGCGAGCAAATTCGGGATGAAGAATATATCCCGCACCCTTGGGATTAGGCACACCGCCCGCCCACTCGTCATAAGAAGCAATAGTAGCCGAATCTATGGGTCCCTTTAGATTTTCCAATGGCTCGGAGTTATCCCATGTAACACCGCTTCTCTTTACATAACCCACAAATTAAACTCGGTAAGATTAGTCCCCCTGTTTTGGGTTGTAGCATTTTGTTATGAAGGGGCGTTGCAATAATTACATTTGGGTCGAATGTATGTCAAGAATTATGGCATATAGAAGATGAGCTCGTTCTTAGTTACATCACTAACATGCTTGGTTGGTATCAAGTTGTTGCATATGAAGTGGTACCAAGCTCGCCCATATCGACTAAGACTGTGTGTGCGGAAAAGCAAGAGCACCTTCCACTACTTTTATATGACGTACCACGCGTTCCAGGCGGCATAAGGTATTACAAATCTCCTCCATACTTGGTGGTTGTGAGATAAATTCAACGTGCGGTGAGTGATCCACCTCCCCGGAGTCCATAATATTCTCTTATCGCTATAAAATGAGTGTATACCTTGTTTACTCCACGTCACGAAAACCTCTCGATTTATAGCCATTTTTGGTCTTTGCATTTGCATAAAACTCTCGACTATATTCGGTGCGAATGGTCTAGGTTGTGCACAAAGTTTTTCCCATTGCTTCGATGTATCATTTGTGCAAGTTCACCATCATTTGGCCCGTTGTAACCCCGTTCCGCGGTTATGCTCTTTGTGCTTAATTTCTCATAAAAAGATTTTGTGCCTCTAAGCTTACGAAACGACTAGTATCATATTCCTCGGAGGTACTCGCCACCTTTTGCCCTTGCTTGCATTCTTTGTTCTTGGCATTGTGATTGATTTGAAAATCACCTGAAAAATGACACAAGCAACATAGCACATAGGACGCACAATACGAGTTAGTGGTTAGAATTTTGCAACAACTCAAGAATTATGCATCTTTGTCATCAATTCATGATCAAATAACCTTTAGTACACAATGATGACAAGAATCAAATGCCTAGGTGTAATATTTTTCATTGATGCATTTTAACAAACACCTTGTAGGCATATATGCAAAGAAGAGATGTTCACCAAATTTGAAATTCAATTCATGCCCATTTTTCAACACCAATCAATTCAAGCACAATATTATTCATATATCATCACAATTTATCAAGAATTTATCAAGAATTTCGAAATTATAATGATAATGAAAATTCCCACATTTTTAACCTAAGCTTGAAAATTTGAAGAAAATTGGTGTACAATTGAAGCTCACTTACCCAATTGATGAAGAAGATGAAGATGATGATTAAGTTGCTCAATTGCCCACTTGAATGGTGTATAAGTGAATGCTAGGTGGGATTTTTGTAGAAGAAAGAAGATAGGCGTGTGTGTGTGTTTTGTTTGTAAGGGAAGAAAAAAAACTGATTCAGCCCTCTCTTATGTGCCCAACAATCTATCTCCAGTGACTAGTCATAGGGACCGGAAGCCTGCAGCGCCCGCACACACCATCGCACGTCGCACACTCTGTCTCGGGCGCTGGCATTTCAGGGCCGGTCAATTTTATTTTTCTCGTTTTTTCTTGTTTTTTTTTTAATTTTAAAATTAAATATAATCAAAAATTTAAAATCACACACGAATTAATTTACACAATCATCACACCAAAATTCAAATAAATACACACCAAACTAAAAGAAAATAAAATCACACAAAAATTCGATCACACGAAAATCACTTGGGTTGCCTCCCAAGAAGCGCTAAATTTATAGTCGTTAGCCGGACTCAAATATTCGGACTCAAGAAATTTCATCATCAAGTGGAAGATTTAAAACTTTCCTTGCTTTATTCCCAAAATAATGTTTCAATCTTTGTCCGTTTACTTGGAACGATTCCCATCGTTCCTCTTAACTCGACGGCACCATATGGAAACACACGTTCAACCACAAACGGTCCTGACCATCGTGATTTGAGTTTACCTGGAAAAAGTTTCGATCGAGAGTTGAACAATAACACTTGTTGGCCGGGTAAGAATTCACGTCGCAAAATCATTTGATCATGCCATTTTTCGTTTTTTATACATTTTGGCATTTTCATATGATTCTTGACGAAATTCTTCCATTTCGTTTAATTGAAGTAATCGGTTTTCACCGCCTCCTTCAAGTTAAAATTCAATTTCTTAATTGCCCAATAAGCTTGATCTTTGAAGTTCAACCGACAAATGACACGCTTTTACCAAACACCAATCGATACGGTGACATACCAACGGGGGTGTTTTATAAACCGTGCGATAAGCCCACAAAGCATCATCAAGCTTTTGTGCCCAATCCTTTCGATTAAAACTCACCGTTTTTTCAAGAATTTGTTTCACTTCACGATTGGAAATTTCGGCTTGACCATTAGATTGAGGATGGTAACCAAGCGCAATCTTATGACGCACACCAAATTTAGCAAGAAGGTTGTTAAATAATTTATTACAAAAATGCGTACCTTCATGACTTACAATAGCTCGAGAGTACCGAACCGAGTAAAAATATGCTTGTGCAAGAATTTGAGTACTACCTTAGCATCATTCGTTGGTGTAGCAATCGCCTCAACCCACTTGGAGACATAATCAACCGCAAGCAAAATGTACAAATTTCCATAGGACGCGGGAAATGGTCCCATAAAGTCAATACCCCATACATCAAACAATTCCACCTCCATTATGTTTGTCAAAGGAAGCTCATGACGCCGTGAAATATTACCAACCCTTTGGCATCGATCACAAGTTTTCACAAAGGTATAACAATCCTTGAATAATGTTGGCCAATAAAAACAGATTGTAGTACCTTTGCAATGTTCGGGTTGGCCCAAAATGTCCCCCATAAGATGATGAATGACAATGTTGAAGAATCTCTCCAATTTATTCCTTAGGAACACAACGGCGAATGATAGAATCCGCGATCTCTTGAACAAGAACGGATCATCCCACATATAAGACTTAACATCATGTAAGAATTTTTTATTTTGGTGTGAAGTCAAGTCCGGTGGCAAAACTCCTCCCGCGAGGTAATTAACAAAATCATGCGTACGAGGTAATGATGTCTCGGACGCATAATTTGTTCATCAGAAATGATTCTTTTATTGGACTCTCAATCACCTCGTAAGGTTGCTCGGGCGGGATAGATGATCGGCAACCCCATTCTCGCTTCCTTTTTATCTCGAATCTCAATATCAAATTCTTGCAAGAGCAAAATCCATCGAATTAATCGAGGTTTTGCATCCTTTTGGAGAAAAGATATCGGATTGCCGCATGATCCGTATAAACAATCACCTTCGCACCCACCAAGTAAGCTCGAATTTATCAAATGCAAAAACTACCGCCAACATCTCTTTTTCTCGTGGTGGTGTAGTTTTGTTGGGCGTTATCCATGGTCCCGCTGCGTAGTAAATAGCTTTAAAAATTCTATCACGCCTTTGACCAAGAACGGCACCCACTGCATAATCACTTGCATCGCACATGAGCTCAAATGGTTGAGTCCAATCCGGCACTATCATAATCGGAGCTGAAATGAGTGCCTTTTTATCCGTTCAAATGCCCGCAAACACAACTCATCAAATCAAAAGATAGCATCTTTTTCAAGGAGATTACAAAGTGGTTTAACAATTTTTGAAAAATCTTTTATGAATCTCCTATAAAATCTTGCATGCCCTAAAAAGCTTCTTATGCCTTTCACATTTGAAGGTGGGGTAGCTTTTCAATAGCCACAACCTTCGCCCTGTCAACTTCTAAACCTGTACAAGAAATACGATGTCCAAGTACAATCCCTTCTTTGACCATAAAGTGACATTTTTCCCAATTAAGTACAAGATTAGTTTCCTCACATCGTTGCAAAATCATAGATAAGTTATGCAAACAATGGTCAAAAGAAGTACCAAAAACAGAAAAATCGTCCATAAAAATTTCCATGATTTCCTCAACCATACCATGAAAAATCGCCATCATACACCTCAAAAGTAGCGGTGCATTACATAATCCAAAATGGCATTCTCGCGAAATGCAAAAGTACCATATGGACATGTAAAAGTAGTCTTTTCTTGATCTTCGGGGCAATGGCGATTTGATTGTATCCTGAATAGCCATCAAGAAAACAATAATATTCGTAACTTTGCCAACATGTCCAACATTTGATCAATAAAGGGGAGGGAAAATGATCCTTACGAGTAGCTTTATTCAATTTTCTATAGTCAATACATACTCGCCATCCTGTGACATTCGTGTAGAAATTAATTCATTGTTATCATTTTTCACAATCACATACCTCCCTTTAGGGACAACCCGCATCTGGACTCACCCATGAACTATCGAAATGGCATAAATAATACCCGCCTTTAGCCACTTTAAAACCTCATTTCTCACGACTTAACTTTCATTACGGGATTAAGTCGTCTTTGGTGTTCAATAGATGGTTTATAAGATTCTTCCATTAAAATTTTGTGCATTACAATGGAAGGACTTATACCTTTCAAATCAGAAATATACCAACCCAAGGCCGACTTATGTTCACGAAGCACACGCAACAACTTATCCAATTCGGATGAAGATAATGAAGCAGAAACAATTACCGGGTAAGTTTTATCTTTTCCCAAAAATGCATATTTAAGTTCCGGAAGTTCCTTCAGTTCTAAAGTACCTTTCGGAATACTTTCAATATTGGCATTTTCTAATGCTTCCTTTTGTTTTTCTTTTACAATTTCTTTAGCCTCAAGGAAAGAATAAACTCAAGCAAATCAATATCATCACTATCTTCCTCATCACATTTCATTATTGAATTAATCAAACAATGTTCTAACGGATCTTTTAAATCTTGTTTTATAACTTCCGTTTGATCACATTGTTCGATTTTATCAATAAAATGACATGTGTGAGGTTCCTCTTGAAATTTCATTGCTTTATAAATGTTAAATAGTACCTCATCATCATTTACCCGTAATGTTAACTCTCATCGTTGCACGCCAATTAAAGCTCGTCCCGTTCTAGAAAAGGTCTCCCAAGAATCAATGGCATTTCATGATCTTCCTCCATATCCAACACCACAAAGTCCGCCGGAAATATGAATTTATCCACTTTGATCAACACATCTTCAATCACTCCTCTTGGGTATGTGAGTGATCTATCGGCTAATTGCAATGTGATGGTGGATGGCGTTATTTCTCCAAGGCCAAGTTTCAAAACAGACAAATGCATAAGATTAATGCTAGACCTAAATCACAAAGAGCTTTATTAAAATAAGAATCACCAATAGTGCAAGGGATAGTGAAACTCCCCTGGATCTCTTAATTTTGTGGTAGCTTTCTTTGCAAAATGGCGCTACACTCTTCCGTGAGATTGATTGTCTCATATGCTTCAAACCTTCTCTTTCTCGACATCACATCCTTCATGAATTTTGCATAGTTTGGCATTTGCTCGAGTGCATCGGCAAAAGGGATGTTGATGTGAATTTTCTTGAATATTTCCAAAAACTTGGAAAATTGAGCATCCAACTTTTTCTTCGAAATCTCTGGAAAAGGAAGAGCATTTGGTAACACATTATCGAATTGGAAATTGGTTTTACCTCAATTTTTGCCTTTTCTCGATTGCTTATCAATGCCCTCTTCATTTTGGAGTGTTTCGAGCTTGCTTCCTGGTTCTTTGGTAGCATGAGCAGCATCTTTGGTTCATCATATTCCGTCCACTTCTCAACTTAATGGCCTTGCAATGTTCCCGGTTCACCTCGGTGTTACTTGGAACGTATCAACTTTCTTTGTGAATTAATAGCCGTACAATTGACCCACATGTGTCCCCAAAGATTTGAGATGACTTTCAATTGTTGTAACCCTTGAACCCAAATTTTCTATGTTAGAATCGGCCTTGTTCATCCTTGCTCTTGATTCTACAAGGAATGAACTAAGTAATTCCTCCAAAGATGGCTTTTATTCTCCCATATGTGTGCTCGTACTTGCTTGATTCTCGATATCCCTGAGGTGGTTGCAACACATTTCTCGTATTGCTATACGAGAAGTTTTCATGATTGCGAAGTCCCTGATGATAATGTGTCGGCAATTGATTCTCTCTATTGTTGAAACCCCGATTATTCACATAATTCGCTTGTTCCGTATCGGGATTCACAATTTCTTGACTTATCTCCATGACGGCCTCGATTGTTGTTTTCCACCGGACTTAGTGTAGCAATTTGCTTTGACAAGGCGGAAATTTGAGAGGCCAATGCGACATAGTATCAAGTTCAAGAATACCGCAACTTTTCTTGACGTAGATCTTTCGGGACGGCCATTGATAACTATCGGCGCCATCTCTTCGAGTAAAAGCATGGCTTCACTTGGAGTTTTAGCCATCAATGTACCTCCTCCTCAGCAAAGACCTATAATAGTTCTTGAATGCCCATTCATACCATTGTAGAAATATTGAACCTTTTGCCAATCTGCTGCACCCGTGTTGTGGACACCTCCTCAATAATTCTTTGAATCGCTCCCAAGCTTCGTAGAGTGGCTCAAAGTCGAGTTGATGAAATTGAGCAATCTCACTTTTCGGTTGAAGTGTCTTACTAGGTGGAAAGAATTTTGCCATGAATTTTTCAAAGGAGATCATTCCAACTAGTGATACTTCCGGTAGGAAAGTTTGAAGCCATTGTCTAGCTTTATCACGAAGTGAAAATGGAAATAATCTCAACCGAATAGCTTCATCGGGGGACCCCATTCATTTTGATAGTATCACATATCTCGAGAAAAATAGCCAAATGAGCATTCGGGTCATCTATGGCACTTCCCCAAACCGATTCTATTGCACCATGTTTATTAGGGCGGCTTCAATTCAAAATTATTCGCATTGATAGGTTGGCGAACAATGCCCGAATAATTTTGATTCGTGGTTGGTCGAAAATAGTCCCGAATGGCCCTTTTCCTGTGGTGCAACAATAGGTATGCGGTCTTCATCATCACCGATTCCCGCCATTTTTGTGAATTTGATTCTTCGTGCGCTCTAATCTTTTGAAGCGTTCTTTCAATTTCTCGGATCAAATAAGATTAAATTAACACTTTTATTTTTTTTGCATCAACAAGAAAATACAAAAATGACAATGACCCTATTGTAACAAAAGAAACCAATCTAAATTAAAGTAAAACTACTAAGTAATAATATTAGCGCAAATAAGATTAATTATTCCCCGGCAACGGCGCCAAAAACTTGTTAGAGAATTTTCTAACCGCAAGTCTACGGTGTCAAGTTTTAATATAGAGTAGTAAGGTTGTCGAATCCACATGGAATAATTATTGAATTATTGCTAAGTACTATCATATAGTAGTCTAACTTTATTTAGAAATTCAATATTTGATGGAGTTGATTATACTAAAAATACTAAAAATAAATTAAGACTATGTAAATATCAATGAGTTTATCCAAATGATTAAATGAATTCTAGAGGTATGATGAATCTAGTTATCCCTTATGTTGTCAATATGGTTTATCAATCATCAATTATCAATTTATAAGTCAAGATTTCTACAATAATCATTCCCTTTCTCAAGTGCCAATGATTTTAGATTCAATTGGGAAATCAATATCTCTATAAAAATCACCAATCAAAATCTCATAAAAAGCTATGAATCTTGATAAATGACTTCAAAGGATTCACAAATCTCTCAATTATATGAAATCCTGGTTATGCTATTCCAAGGTCATGTATTCAATTACCTCTCTCAAGTGTCAAATCAAATACACCAAACAATCTAAATTATTGATCAAGTAATTTAGAAGCAATAGATCCAAATAGCACAAATAAATTGATAGATCTAGATTGACAAACCACAATCTCAAAACATAAGTTCAAACATAGATTACATCAATTCTCTAGAATTATAGTATTTAGCTCATGATTAAAGAAAATGAATCCATGAAAATACAACAATACATCTTACAAGATATGAAGAAAGCAACAAAATAAGAACAAGAGTTGAGGATCTTCTCTATTTCTAGATGATAGAAGCCTCCAATCTTCTTCTCCAAATTCTTCTCAAAATGCTCAAATTCTTCTTCCTTGTCTTGTAGCCGTGTTTATCGCTTTTCCCAAGGGTTCCAAGATGCCCTAATTTCAAGCCCCAAGGATGGTATTTATAGTACACAAAAGTCCAAGAAGGGTAGGTGAACATAGGATTTTCCGCCCCTAGGCAATGGCGCCAACAATCTCATCCCATCTTATCGCACGGGGCCAAGGCTGGCCCGCCAACGCTATCGCCAAATATCGCACGACGGCTGCGCGCGTAAAGCATGGCGCCATGGCGCGCTATCAACATACGCACACACAATCCGCCCGGGCGCTGCTAGGCGTTAGCGCTGCAGCGCCCACACGTTTTGGCCACCAAGATTCTCTTCTCGCGGGGCGCTGCGGCTGGCTTTGGCCTTTAGCAGGCTAGCCAGCCGCCCCGTCTTGGCCAAAATGCGATTTTTCCTTCTTTATACGCGATTTCTTCTTTCTTCAAGCCCTTTTTCACCGTTTTCTTCTTCATCTCTCGCTACCAAATCAGATTGACTCTACATCAACTCTAATTGAAATAAATAAGACTCTAACGACTCTAAAAACACCCAAAATAAAACCAAATTCTACTCTAAAATATCAAATAAGTTGGTGAAAATACCAACTTAACAATGATCAAATTGGCTTCTACAGAATTTCAAGTCAAGCATGCACTGGTCAAATTTTTTATTCCACTGTCTAGGTGATTGCTTTAATCCACACAAAGACTTTTTCAAGAAACACACATGGTTAGGTTTGTATTTGTCTTCAAAACCTTCAGTTGTTTCAAAAAATTTGTTCTTCCAAATCACCATGTAAGAAAACAAGTTTTAACATCAAGTTGCTTTAGTTCCCAAATAAACCGAGCCACTAAAGATAGCATAATTCTCACAAGCTTACAAACTTCACAACAAGTGCAAAAATCTCGAGTAATCAATCCATTCTTTCTGAGTAAAACCTTTTGCAACTAATCTAGCTTTGTATCTAACACCTTCATTTTCTTGTTTAATTTTAAACAACCATTTACAATCAACAATAGAACAATTAACAGGTTTTGGGACAAGTTCCCTGGTGTTATTAACATACAAAGAAGTCATCTCATCTTGCATAGCACTCAACCATTTCACAGAATTCACAGAGTTTATATCATCAAAATATGTTTTAGGCTCAGAATTCTCAATTGATTCAAACACAGAGAACACATAAGAAGTTAAGTGAAAATCAACAAACTTGTTTGGAATTCTAATGTTCCTTCTAGTTCTATCTCTAGTTAACACATAGTCAGTCAAGTTATCATTTTCAGCATGCTCATGATTCAGATCAGTGTTAACAAGAGGAAATTCATCATGCACATTATCATTCAAATCAGCATTGTCATTCTCAATATCATTGTGCACATCATTAGCATTCACAGGATCATGCTCAACATCAATCATATCAGAATTATCATTCACAGTAATAGAAGGCACATTAGAAAGCTCCACCTTATTAGGAGTAGTGGGGTTTTGAGTTTCAGAAACATTTTTAGAAACATCAAGGCAGGGAAACTAATTTTCATTAAAAACCACATCCCTGCTTATTAACACTTTAAAACCATTTTCAGATTTGGACCACAATTTGTACCCTTTAACCCCATCAGGGTATCCCAAAAAAACACATTTTAAAGATCTTGGATCAAGTTTATCAACCTTTTGGTGGACTAAGGCTGAACAACCAAACATTTTTAAATTTGAAAAGTCCACAGGTTACCAGACCAAACTTGTTTAGGGTATTTCCCTTTCAAAGGTACAGATGGTGATCTGCTAATCACATAGGCAGCTGTGTGAACAGCTTCACCCCAGAACTTTTTGGAAAGTCCAGATGTACTTAACATACTTCTCACCCTTTCCAAAAGAGTTCTATTCATCCTCTCAGCAATCCCATTTTGCTGAGGGTGTAAGGCTAGGGATGGCAGTGGGATGGGTAGATGCGGGTACCACCCGCCCGAACCCTAATGGGACGGGTATGGGTAAGTTTATTTGGGTTTGGGATGGGTATGGGATGCAAAATCAATACACATTAATAAATAAATAGGTGCAGATTTACCCCTAGGGTACCTACTCTACCCGAACCCATTTATATAATGGGGTATGACTATCGGTTTAAAGTGGATGCCCAAGAATATAAGCACCCATTTAAATATTTTCATATATATATATATATATATATATATATATATATATAACAAAATATTTTTAGAATAATTAAGGAAATATTTTTAGCTTAAAGTCCAAACATAAATTTCAGTTTGGGTAAACAATATAGGGAATTGTTACTTTCTTTTATTTTGTCAAACTTGATAGGAGTCGATGTATGATAATATAATTATATGGATTAAATAGTATATTAGTTGATCGATTAAATCTATATTTCTTTTAATTTAATTGATGAATAATCTTATATAATAATTCATTTTTATTGTTGGAGTACTTGTTTAAATAGCCATTTAAATATTTATATATTTATAATTTTTTATAAAATAAATGGGTTCTGGGCGGGTATGGGTAGTATGCAGGTATTAGCAAATGAGTTTGGGACGGGTATGGGTAATAGGTATAAATTTTAATAGGGTTTGGGATGAATATGAGTAGTAATAATATTATAGGGTTGGGGTATGGATACTCTTAAATAGCGGTACCCTACCCATTGCCATCCCTATGTAAGGCAAATACTTGTGTCTTACAATGCCGATTCAACACACATTGATCAATGAGTTGGTTACAAAATTCCAACCCATTGTCGCTTCTCAAATACTTAATCTTTTTCACAATTTGATTTTCTATCAAGGTTTTCCAATTTTGAAGTTTTTCAAAAACATTAGACTTGTTTTTCCATAAGAAATACAAAAAGTTTCTTGAAAAATCATCAACCGTAGATAGAAAATACCTATTCCTACCATGGGTAGGAACATCGGGGGCCCCAAACATCGGCATGTAAGTATTCAAGTATATCAATACATGTAGATTGTTTTGGATAAGAGGAAGTACTTTTAAGCTAACTCTTTGTTGTTTACCATAAACACATGAGTCACGAGAAGGGCACACAAGTAAGTTTATCATCACTAAAACATCATTCTTTATGCAACAATTCAAGACCTTTAGAACTAATATGACCAAGCCTTTTATGCCAAAGTTCGCTTTTGTCATTCACAGAGTTCACATTGGTCACGAGTTCACATTGTTCACATTTGCATGCAAGGAATGGACTCATCATAGCAAACATACAAATTTCTTTTCTTTTCGCCTTTAGCAATAATAAGGAACCTTTCATGATTTTCATCAAACCCTTACCCCATATTCCTCATAACCATCATGCTCAAGCATAGTACATGAGATCAAGTTATTAGGCGGATCGGAACATGCCTTACATCATTCGTGAGTCAAAACAAAACCAGAATCAAGTTTCAAACACACAGTACCAACACCAATCCCTTGACATTTCTTATCATTAGCCATGGAAACAGATCCATTTTGCACAGAAGCATAAGAGGCAAACAAGTGTTTAAATGGTGTCATGTGAAATGTGCAAGCAGAATCAATAAACCAATCATTTTCACTGAAAGAATTTGAAGGCACGACATTCACAGAATCATGTAACTCATGCACCATAAACACATCACTCATATGATCATTGCCATTTGTCAAGTTCACAGAATCATTGGTTTGGTTCTTGTTATTCTGATTATTGTTTATTGTTCTGGTTATTCCTGGGTTTATTACATTCTTTTATGTAATGGCCATGTTCACCACAGTTATAACACTTCCTATTGTTCTTAGGTTTAGAACTGGACTTCCCTCTGCTTTTACTTCTCTTTCTACCAGAGTTTCTGTTATTATTATTCCTATTTCTCCAATTCTGAGGTCTACCCTGACATGCATAACCTTCCCTGACCCCTGTTCATTTCCCTTAGATATTTTCAGATCTAATTCCTTACTCTTAAGGCCATTAATCATAGTATCAAGGGTAATAGAGTCTCTACTATACTTAATGGCAGATTTCACATCAGCATAGGAATCAGGAATAGCATTTAGCAACACAATAGGGGTATAATCATCAATATTTTTATTACCATTAAGTTTGATATCTTGTATCAATTTTGTAAAAACATCCAAGTTCTCATCCATATCCTTAGTCAAATCAAGTTTGAATCTAAAAAATGTTTCCAGTAGAAAGAGTTTTGAGGGTAGAGAAGTTTCAGTGTAAAGTTCTTGCAATTTATCCCAAAGAGCCTTGCCAGAAGTTAACTTGCCAATTGTTCTCAAAACAGCATCAGAGAGATTAAGAATAATGGATGAGTAAGCAAATTCATCAAGTTCAGATTTTATTTCAGCAGTATCTTTATCAGAATACTTTTGATCAATAGCTTTAAAACATTTCTGCTGAATTAAAATCCCCTTCATCTTTTGTTGCCAAATAGAAAAGTCACTTTTCCCATTAAAGGGTTCCATATGATAACCAGATGCACCAGCCATATTCACAGATAAAGCCACAGAGGATACCACAAGAATACAACACAAGAGCAGGTATCACAATTATCAAATAGAACAGTAGAAACAACAAGTAGATGGACCACACAGAGTCCAATTTAAATGACAACAAAAAACAAGAGGCAAGTAAGGGACCACACAGAGTCCGAACAAAGCGAGTAAGCAAGAAGCAAGAACGCACAGACAGACCACACAGAGTCCAAGAAACCAAGATCAACATAAAGAATTAAAAACCAGGTGGATTCCCTTCGCACCTCGAGATTCCACCGCACTCAAGCACAGGTCAAGAGGGCTTATGCTTGTGGTTTCTCTAAACTAAATATTATTTGAAAATAAATGAGAGATAGAGGGAAAGAGAGTAGTCCTTACAACCAGGAGCTAGTCCCGGGTTTCAAACCAATCACAGAGATCACCAGAGCCAAGATCACAAAGATCCAGGCCAAGAACCGAAGCACCAACCCACCACGAGGCGGGATAGGCGCTTTGATACCACCGCTGGGTATCTATCTCACTCAATAGATCGATACACGGTACCGAATAACAAATTACAAACTCGGCCTATTATACAAAACCGTACTCTGACACTTGCAAGAAAGTAAAGTACAACCGAGTCTAAAAGTACAAGAAAGAAAGCTTAACACAAAATATGAGGGATAAAACCCTAAAACCGAATATAGAATAAATTCGGCGATGACCAATTTTTCCCACAACCACAAAGTTGTCACCAAATATTGAACTAGAGAACCACGAAATGGCACCCAAATAGCCAAGCCAACAATAGCCCTCAAGATCCTAAAGTGTATGAACCCTCGAAATCCGAAAACCCTAGAAAAGACCTCCGAACCACCCAAACCCTAATCTCACTCAAAAAGTAGGAAATTAGTCCACAAAGAAGATGAACTAGTTAGATAACACTCAGATCTAATACAAACACCCCAGAATCACACAAAAATCCAACAAAGTGGTGAGATATCTAGAGAGAGAGATCGAAGATATCAGAGAAGAATCGAGAGAGAAGAGAGTGAAAAATCACTCAGATTATGAATTAGGGTTTTGGGGTTAGGGGCTTTTAAAGGATAAATGAACGAACCATATCAGAACTTGAAAACGGACGATCAAGATAAGAAGTAGAGGATCTGTGGACTAACCATCCGGATCCCGCAGTCCGAATCCAAGACCCGAGTTCACAGACGGGTTTGGGTTTGTTGCTTATTGGGCTGCTGATTTGGGACTATAATTATTGATTAATGGATCATGTAAAATGGCCAATTAATATAACACTTTTGGTGGCGATGGGGGAGGAGGAAGGAGGGATGAGTTAATCATTGTTTTAAAAATCTCCGCCTAATCTCAATTAGTTTCAGCCTGGGCGCTAGACTGATCCCCTTGTCAACCTACATTATTCATCCGTTTAGGCCCTGCCTAACCGCGTCGAGGCGCCTACTAAACCCGTTCAGGCTCCACATACGTACGCGTGCTAGACCTCTATCTGGTGCCTGCCTAGCGTCTAACTTTTTTTAGAACACTGGTTTTAATTCGATATTAACCCCTTCAACCATGACCGAAAATTATCCATAAATTAAATTCGTATCATGAACTAGAGTGATAGGTGATCACAAAAGAACTTGGATAGAAAATCAGTAGAGGTTTCTCAGTTTTCCAGCTAGAAGACATAATATTTGTTTGTCCATATGATGAATACTATTTTTCCAGCAAGAACAAAGAAAAAACGCAACTGTAAAGTTTGCAAAATAGATAAATTAATTGGAATGAAATGCAAACAAACCAGCTGGCACCTCTATTATACGAAATCAAAATTAGACATCTCACTTGGAAGATGTCTTATGATTTGCCCATGTGTAAGCCTTAATTATAAGCCAAAACAACAATAAGAGCTCCAAGACCTGCGGAAAGACAACAAAATTTGCAACTAATTAGACAAATTTTTAATGTTTTAAGTCATGTAAGTACTTTGTATATGTGGTTTTAGATAAAGGCTAACTAAATAACAACTTTAGCTCATTATAGATGCATTTCTTAGGGTTTCTATTTTACTTAGCTTAAAGAAAGGTTGGAGTTTATGGTTCATGGAATGTTAATTAAATCTTATTTAAAATATAAGGTTTTACTTGAGTTGAAATTAATGGGTTTACACATAATTTATAGGGATAATTACAAAATACCTTTGATCGTTCGACTAATTAAAAAAAAAAAAAACTCAGAGTTTTTTGAAAATTACAAAAAGCCTCTTGAAGTTTGATTATGTTTTACATTTTTTTCTTCATACGCGGAAAATATTTCGAAACCCCCGTAACATTTATAAAAATACTATTGTTACCTCCTTAAATTTAAGACAGTCTCAAACCTGATGATTTTTTTTTAATTTTGAAATCTCTCTTTTTTTTTCAAATTAGCCCAAACCTTAGGGGTGGTATTGTAATTACCCCTAAGAAATAAATTCACCTCATTTTTACCTTTTACGAGTACGACCTCTTTGGAGCTCTTTTTTTCTAGTGGTCGAGGTGGAAGAAGTGGTCAACTCTTTGTTTCTAGTGGTCGAGATGGAAGAAATGTGATCACTGTATACAGTCACACGTACGTTTTGGATATCTTGGTCACACACATCACACTTGTTATTGCCTTTCTTATGTAACCATTCATTTGCACACGATTCATGTAGAAGAGAAAATTTGCATCTGCAGCTCGTCTTGAGCATGTTGGCTTGGTAAACGTCAAAACAGAATCTGCAAATTGCTTCCTCTTTGGGAATCTTTTTAACTTCCTCTCCTGAGAATTTAGCATTATGTTAAGGGGGGTATTTGCAATTTTGAAAGATCCCTTATCTAATATTATTGAGATTAACAAGAGATGGAAAAGGAAGAATAATAGGTTATACGAATTAAGGCCATGATTCATTTGGGTACAAATCAAGCATGATTATAGTAATAATAAAATCTTGCCGAATTAAGAATGCAACTTAAAAGCATGATTATAGAATCAAGTACCTCCAATATTCCCCAGAGGTTGAGTAGCTTTGACCGTCACAAATTCATTGTTCTGCAAAAGAGTGTAAAAGAATGGTGTGAGGCAGGGGCGTAGCTTGTGTGAGCCCAGTGCGGTCTGTGGACCTTGGGCTGGACCCCAGCCCATATATAAAAAAAATTACTCTATTGGTTGCCTAGAAAAGACCACACTCGAATGTTTAATGTACCCAATTTATCTTTCATCTTTTACCCGTCTTGAGCCGAAAGTCTCGATCTGCCCCATTCAACACACAACACAATTATAAAATTTACAAATCAACTAGGGTTTTCTCTGGCTAATTTTTCACTGTTCAAGATCAAGAAACCAGGTATGGGTTTAAGGCTTTTGTGCTCAATTTTATATCTCTCAATAATTTAGCATTAATAGAGATAGAGATTAGAGAATTGACCTGGACGGTTGCGCGTTGATTTCGAAATTTTTGAGATGAACCTGAAAACTTCAGCGGCAAAATTGCAGAAACATAGAAATATTAGGTCTATGTACAGTATTGTGGTGATTAGTTAGATATTGGGGCAGTTGGGCCTAAATCATAATCAACATCAATTGCTTTTATTTTTTTTTATGAATTTATGTATATTCCAATTGTTTATGAATTATGATTGTTGCCTGTTTGCAAATTGCAAGAACATAAGCATTTTTCAAATCGATAAATGCCGCACCGAAGTGAAATTTTTTTTGACCGCGCTGAATGAAAATCCTGGCTACGCCCCTGGTGTGAGGTATATGTAGGGTAATTAAATTCGAACTTTATTTTTGTAATTATATATCCCTGTTTTTGTTTTATTTTTTTAATTAAGGAACTTATAAGATTCTAAAATATATTATTTTGAAGATTAATATAAGCTTAACTAGTAAAATCATTGCCTAGGTTTACCCCAACACAACTTATAAGTATCTTATAACATGTTTTAAGTAGCATTCAAGTTTAGTCAGACACCTTCGAAATGCAGAGGAAGAATGAGGTGGACTGGGGGGAATGGGGACTGTATTCTTAACTAGATATTTGTATAAGGTTAAATATCTTTCTGGTCCCTCATTTTTGTTATTGATCCAATTTTGGTCCTTCATCAGATTTACTTCCTAACCTTTCATTCCTCTCGAGAAAATCAGTTTCGGGCATTGTTATGTTGCACGCTAATAAAGTTGCACACGCTACAAGCCTACAAGGGACTAAACTTATGAAAGTTTAAATTTAAAGGACCAAAATAAAAATCTAAGCATTTAAGCGACAAAGATTAGGACCATCGTCGCAAGGATGAATGTCCCATACGGGTCCGTTTCCCCCTTAATGTGGGGATACTGGGATCGACATAAAAATATATTCACAAACTTAATTGAGTTCTAAGAATATCTTTGAGGTTTGGGCTAATTACAAAAAATCTAAAGATGTTTCAAAATTGTCAAAAAAAAAAAAAAACTCAGAATTGATTATGTCTTAACTTTAAGGGGATAATTGTAATTCTTTTATAAATGTCAAGGGGTTTATGAAATGTGTTTTTTGCTTACAAAGAGAGAATTATAATATAGAATCAAACCTTAAGGGATTTTTTTGTAATTTTCAAAACTCTGAGTTTTTTTTTTTTTAAAATTTTCCCTTGATAAAAACTGAACCAAAGTAATAATAAGGTAGTAAGAGTAAAAAAAAGAATCTGATCACAATGAATAAGTGCTTTAAAGTGGCCATCCTGCAAAAGAGGTCATTCACCTTGAGCTCCAATTTCCAGGGCCATGTTTTATTCATAGACGAACCAAATTCAGAGGGTGGTCCAGATAATTCCTATAAGAAAATTGAAAAATAAAAAGAAAAGAAAAGAAAAGAGGTGAAGAGTTCACGAGCTTGTAGCCAGGGGCGTAGCTTGTGTGAGCCCAGTACGGTCTGTGGACCAAGATCAATTGGGCTGACCCCTGGCCCATATATATAAAAAATTACTCTATTGGTTGCCTAGAAAAGACACACTCGAATGTTTAATGTACCAATTTATCTTTCATCTTTTACCCGTCTTGGAGCTGAAAGTCTCGATCTGCCCCATTCAACACACAACACAATTATAAAATTTACAAATCAACTAGGGTTTTCTCTGGCTAATTTTTCACTGTTCAAGATCAAGAAACCAGGTATGGGTTTAAGGCTTTTGTGCTCAATTTTATATCTCTCAATAATTTAGCATTAATAGAGATAGAGATTAGAGAATTGACCTTGGCGTCGATTTCGAGATTTTAGACATGGACCTCCAAGCTTCAAATGCAAAATTGCGAAAACATAGAAATATTAGGTCTATGTACAGTATTGTGGTGATTAGTTAGATATTGGGGCAGTTGGGCCTAAATCATAATCAACATCAATTGCTTTTATTTTATTTTTATGAATTTATGTATATTCCAATTGTTTATGAATTATGATTGTTGCCTGTTTGCAAATTGCAAGAACATAAGCATTTTTCAAATCAATAAATGCCGCATCAAGTGAAATTTTTTTGACCGCTACTGAATGAAAATCCTGCTACGCCCGCTTGTAGCTCAAATAATATCGCTCATTCTTTGTAAGGGTGTTGACTGGTGTACGAACCCTGTATCTTTCATATTTTTTGAAATTTATCCCCTTATTTAAAAAAAAAAAAAATTATTTTTAGGCATTTTTTTAATAAGGGTGTTGACTAGGGTTCGAACCCTGGTCAATACCCTTACAGAGGGTGAGCGGTACCACTTGAGCTACAAGCTAGTAATAAAATACTTTTAGGCATTTACTATAAGGAATTTAAAATTAAAAAAAAAAAGCAAGGAAAAAAGGGCACCTCGGGTAACATATATTGATCATGGGGTGATCTTACTTCTTCAGCAGCTTTTGAATTTTTCACAGCTTCCCAAATATCAACAGTGTTTGCCTGTCGTGGAGTCATCCATCAATTATTTTTTAAAATCATGGTCTTGTTTGTTTATGTTTCCAATGACCTCTTTCCAGTTTCCAACTATAAATAAAAGTGGAATCATATTTGTTCATAAAATTTTCAATGGAAATCATCATTTTCATTTTCTATTTTTCACATAAAACAACATCTCAAACCTATAATTTCTATTCTCAAACCTATACACTACCCTACATCAATCATCATTACTTATCAATCACTATTCTCATATTTTAACCCAATTATATATGTGGGACCCACCATTATCAACTTTATCTACTTAAAATATTACTATTTTTAAATTATAACTATCTAATGGGACCCACCAACTTAATCTTACAAATATAATATTATATATTTAAATTAAAATATTGAAGTGGACCCTACCACTACCAACTTTTTAATTATTATATACATAAAATAATATTTCAAAACTACTCAAACCAAACACAATCTCATTTCCAACCCTACATAAAACACATTTCAATTCATTCATCCAAACACAATCCCAATTTCCACACGAAAACCAATAAATTCTCAAAATTCTATTTCCAACTCCAGAAACTGGAAATGGACCATGGAAACATAAACAAACAGGCCCATAAATTTTGAAATATTACATATATCTCTTGAGGAGGTTTCTGTTCGTTTTACATATATACTTTCATTTTTTTAAACAATATATATTTTAATTAGGTGTAATATAAACACTCTTAAAAATGAGTCTGACCCGGTAAAAAGATAAGCTTCATTTTTTAAGGCTGGAAATGAACCGAGCTATTTGGTTTGGCCCATTCGGTCCAAAACACTAGGCAGGGCCGGCCCTGACTTTTTAGGGGCCCTTGGCGATAAGAAAAAAAGGGGCCCCTATAAAAAATACAATAAAAAACTTCGAGTTCTCCAAAAGTAAATATCTTTTTCATTATTTAGAATATTCAACAAGTGCAACACCTATAAAGACAGAAAAAAAGTATATATTTTTTTGCCATTTAATGTCTTGAACATGATCTTAAAGAAAAGGGTCATTTGGTATTATTTAATTTTGCCATTTCGTATTTTCAATTTTTTTGGGGCCCTTATATATATATTACAACAAAATATGCATATCTATATAAAGGCCTATATAAATTCGGGGCCCTCAATCGGGGGGCCAGCGGTCGCCTCTGACTACCTCCTGCGCCTGGCCCCGACACTAGCCATCCCGATCAGTATAAGATTTTATGTGTATTTTCAAACTAGATCCTAAAAATAACGGTTAAATCACTATGTGGCCGGCTTGGTTCCCCTTAGCCCGATGGATTGGTCCAGTTTGACACCTGTAGACTTAGACTTGCAAACACTAAAAAAATTCTAAACTTTTAGCTGAAAAAAGACACCACATTTTAGTAATTACAAATGTCAATGTCAACTTCTGCTCTAATTGAAAAGCTGGGATGTATATTTTGATTTATGATTTTGTTTTTGATTTGACGGACAAATAAAATAATTTTATCACTCATCTATCAAATTCTCGCTAATTAGTCAATAATAATTAGCTTTTATTTGCAAACAATACAAACTTAAAAGCTACTTGCAATAAACCAAAAAAGGGAAGTACGTATTATGTGCAATCACTCTCTAAATTTCAAGGGTAACTTTTGTAAAACAGGAAAAGAAAGTGCTCAAATCTCAAGAATCTCATGGTTTTGTAGAAAATGTAGTATACGCGACACCCAGAAACAACAAATATGTGATATATTCTACATAATTAACCAGCAAAAATAAAACTTACTTTGATGATTTCACTAACTACTGCAGGAGAAAAATCTGATTCCTTTCGTGAAGAGAAATAATGGGTTTGGTGAGGATCCATATGAATATATCAAAATGTATTGAACTTTATCGTGATATTCTTGAAGCTGGCTATCTCCTTCTTCAATATGGGTGTACTAGACTTAGATTGAAATATCTTCAATATGATGATATAAAGTTGGAAATTTTGATGGTAATCGCCTAAATCTGTGGTTGGTAAAGTTTAACAAGACACGTGTACGTATGGATTTTTCCAGGAGTTTACTTATCAGTCAACTCTTGCTAAGTCTCCGAATGGGCCATTTTTTTGTTTTCTAATTTGTCATCATGTTCTTTTGATTTTTGTGTGTGCAAATTTTGCTCTTAATTTCTGAATATTCTTTAATTTTCCTCACTTTCTGTAAATGGTAAATGGTAAAATGGCTCATTTAATTTCATTCAAAATGATATCTGAGACAAGCCAAATAAGATGTTCGAGTTCAAATATTGCCGCCATTACTTAAAATATTCCACGTACTAGGGTGTATAAACAACCACCTACAAGTGGGGCGCGAGTGATTAAGTATTAAATGATTTACATCTTGGATGAGGTGATCTTTCAATAAAAACTATAATATAGGAACATTGTAAATTTCATTCAGTCAATGAGGGTGCAATATTCGTCTTATCATATTCAAATCGGCAAAATATCTCATAATTTCTGAAGTTTCTCAATTTGAGTCTTAATTTTGCCAATAATTGTAAATTTGGTTGGAAAATCCCACATGAGGATGGAAATATGAGAAATTTTCGTGTTGTTTCTTTATATTTTCAAGTACTCATTTCCATGTTTTTATTATTATAGAAATGGAACCATGTTTTTTTTTTTTTTTTTGATGATGTAAAAATGGAACCATGTTTTGTTTATAAATTTTTCAATAAAAATAATCATTTTCACTTTCTATTTTCTAGGAGTGGCAATCTCGACCCCAAATTATTGAGACAAACCCGAACATGAACACGAAAACATGAGCACGGCTAACCCGAATACGACTAACACGAATCGATTCGATGTTGTCAATTTGTATAAAACGTAGTTATTTTATATTTTAATTAAGTTTTGATGCATTTTAAGCATAACCCGAACTCACTTAATGACTCAATTGTCATTCTTACCGCTTTTCCACATAAAAGTTACAACAACATCTCAACCTATAATTTCATTTCTCAACCGTATACACTATCCATCAATTATCAATCATTGTTCTCATCTTTTAATCCAATTATGAACGTGGACCCTCAACTACTAACTATATTTACTTACAATACCACTACTTTTAAATTATATTTATCTAGTGCGATTAGACACATCACCTATAATCTTACAATGTAATATTTTATATTTCAAATTAAAATATTGAAAGTGGAACCCAACTCTAAAGCCTAAATCTACTATAAGATAATAGGACTCTCTCCTCGCTGATCTCTCGGCTAAGATAGCATGTTTATTGACATTTAAAATTTTTAACTCGATTCTTTTTTTTTATCTATACTACACTTTAGGATGAATTTTTAGTGCGGTTTTGCCCAAATTTAATAGGGTTATTTTAAATCTAGTGCGTTCCGTTGATTGTCTTTGTCCTAAAGTGGCTACGCCACTCGATTATATAAACCAACAAATATTTCTAATTTTATAAATTAAAAAATGTAATTAGCACTCACGTCAAACGTGTCACCATCGTCAGTCAAAATTATGGGTAGTCGTAATGAGTTAATTTTGAAAATAAATGAAATTTTCTTTGAACTTTTTTATTTCTTTTATAAATAATCACACTTATAACAAAAAAATTACTCAAATGGACATAACTAAAATTGCTTAGTGCAAATACTTTTGCTTTTTTTCCTCTCCTCGTGGAGCATCGAGGAAACCACTAAAATGGACCAATAAAATCCTAAAAGGGCCCATCGAAAGATTTGTGCATTGACTTGGGAAAATATAGGATAGGAAGATTAAAGGAAAGAGCCCATATTTTATTATTATTATTAGGACTGTCCACTGATATTGACGCGGTTGTACATTGAAACTAGAAACAGCGGCCAACCAGCCATGGCTTCATATCATCTCCAATCCAACTCTAAAATCCACACCAAAACACCAAATATCTAAAAATACCCTACAATCCAACTCTAAACATCACACCAAATTTGGTGTAATGAATAGTGTTACACCAAATTTGGTGTAACACTATTCATTTAACCAAAATTGGTGTAATACAAATATTCCCTCTTTCGCCCTCCAATTTCTTCTACTTCAAACTTTTAATTCCTATTGTATCCTATATTTGATATATAATTCATTTGTAACATGGTTTTAGTTATTTAAATTTTGTATATAATTATTATTTTGGATGAACAATAGTTAATATTTACCAATAATTATGAACTAAACTTAAAATTTTGATAAACTAAAATAATTAATAAACAAAATTATAATTTAATTAATGAAGCATCAAATTCTATCATAAAATATTAGTTAAATATAAGTTAAATATTAATTTTGCAATTTAGTATTTTTATTTATTGTGATATTAGTTGTAATATTAATTTTGCAATATGAGTTAAATATAAGTTTTTATTTAGTTACATTAATAATAATACAATATAAGCAAAAGAAATAATTGCATAAACAAATAAATTTGCTATTCCAAAATGAAAAGAAAATATTAAAATACTCATTTGGTGTACGATTTAGTATAGTGGGTTGGAGATGGGTTTTGCAAAATTACAAAAACACCAAATTTGGTGTGATTTTCACACGAAATTTGGTGTTATGGGTTGGAAATGCCTCATCAATGAATACCAACATTTGAATATTTTCATGTTTCTCTTGTCTGATACACTACAAAGCCCCTTACAAAAGATCGTCGCGGAATTTCCGGCAACTCATACGGCGGCCATCGGGTTTGTTAGATTTTATCAGATCTTTCTTTTCTAAAATTCTTATGTTATATATAGTGTTGAAGAATTGTTATTTCTTATTTCACCTGCTAACATCTTTCTTTTAGCTACCTATGCTGAAAAAGCCGGTATTTCATGATGCTAAAAGTGCAGAAAACAATAAAAGGGAATGAAGGAATCTTGTACCAGAATTCGTATTATTTGATAATCATCACAGTACAATCTTGACTTATATATATATATATATAGGCTACTATAGAATGTACTAGAAAGACACTTGCTAATATCTAATTGGAGAATAGAAAACTTTATCCATAAGAGGAATCCAATACTAAGAATAATCAGCCGCACATGTTATCAAATGACCTCATTGCCATGTTGGATAATCTTTTTACTCTCTTTGGTAGATGGTAGTGTTCCATTAGGCCCCCTCAATTCGAACTTTGGCTTAGGAATGACATTAAGTTTATTCCTAAGCTTAGTGAAGAATTGCCCAGAAATAGGCTTTGTAAATAAATCTGCAACTTGATCAATTTTTGGGAACATGACAGACAGAAATCTCCTTACTACTTACTTTAATTTATCTCGAATGAAATGCATATCTAGTTCCAAGTGCTTGGTTCGTGAATGAAGAATAGGATTATTGGATAAGGCAACTGCTCCAAGATTATCAACCCAAATTGTTGTAGGCTTTCTTTGTTCAAACTTCAATTCTCCAAGTAATGACCTTAGCCAAATATCATCACAAGTGACATTTGCAAGACTTTTGTACTCCGCCTCTGTGCTAGAATAAGAAACCGTGTGTTGTTTCTTAACACTCCAAGATACAAGATTATTTCCCAAGTAAACACAATACCCACTGGTAGAACGTCTATCATCTAAATAGGATGCCCAGTCTGCATCAGCAAAAGCAGTGAGATTATGAGTATTTGAAGCTGTGAAATAAAGACCATAGTCAATAGTAGCTGACAAATATCTGAGTATCCTTTTTACTGCCTTCCAGTGTGTACTTAGTGGATCCTGCATGTACTGACTGACTTTGTTAACACTATAGGCAATGTCAGGTCTAGTAACTGTAGCATATTGCAATGCCCCCACAATACTTCTATATAATGCAGGATCCTTGAAAGGCTCTCCATCAGACTTAGAAAGAATAGGCCTGCTAATCAAAGATGAACTGATTCCTTTTGCATGTTGCATGCCTGCCCTAAGTAAAATATACTTGATGTATTTTGCTTGATTGAGAAACAGGCCCCCTGAATCAGTGGGACTAACTTGAATGCCCGAGAAATAATTAAGTGTGCCAAGGTACTTGAGGGAAAAAGAGTGTTGCAGTTGTTGAATGAGAAGCTGAATGGCTGAGGAATTACTCCCTGTTATAAGGATATCATCAACATAAATCAACACTAATACACACCCAATGTCACCACTTTTGTAGAATAAAGAAGAATCAACCCTTGAGACAAGAAAGCCAAGTGAAATAAGGACCATGCCAAGCTTAGAAGACCAAGCTCTAGAGTAGAGATGTTAAACGGGCTGGCCCTAGCCCTATAGGGCCAGCCCTATAGGGCTTCTCGGCTAAACGGGCCACTACTATGCGGGCTAGCATTTTACTTAACCTAACCCTAACCCTAACCCTAGCGGGCTTCACAAACGGGCCACTAACGGGCTACAAGCTAAAAAATTATTTTTTTATTTAAATCTAATTTTTATACTAAAGCATGTATAACAATATAACAATCAAACTAAATATGCAAAACTAAATTACACAATTTATTTATGTTGCATTACAAGGATAAAAGTCTTAAAATTCAAATATAAACCAACATCATCATTATCGTCAAAGGCTTTGAACTTTAAGAACATACTTACTCGCAATAAGAGTTAATACAAAAATATGTGCAAAAACTCATTTCAAAATAAAAATAGAAACAACAAACTACAATGTAGAATGATAAACACTATATAATGAATATTTTCTTAATACATTTGATTTTTGTCAAACAAATTAAATAAATATAAATAATGATAAAACACGATTTGATGTTCAATGTTTGTGCGTGAGATAAGTTGGAATCTCAAAATGCAACAAATTCATCTTTATAATAATATGAATAGAATTTCAATTATTTGTCACATTTAAGTCACGAAAATTTTAAACTATTTAGATTATAGTATTGTATTTATTTGAGAGATATAAATTATATAACATTTTAAATCATCATAATTGATTACATTTTAAGTCACTATAAAAATATCTTTCTTAGGAAATATTACGTAAGTTTTGTTATCCCTTAATTCACCAACCCTCTATTTTGAAAAACAAAAATACAAAATTCAAAAATACAAAATTCAAAAAAAAAAAAAAAAACGGGCCGACGGGCCAGCCCGTGGCTCCGGCGGGCTGGCCCGTTTAGCCCACGGGCTAACCGGTCCGGGCCAAAAAAGCCCGGATTTAAACGGGCCAGAAAAATCTGGCCCTAACCTGTTTTTTTCCGGGCTAAACGGGCTGGCCCGGGCCCGAGCCCGTTTAACATCTCTACTCTAGAGGCTTGTTTGAGGCCATAAAGATATTTATGTAGTTTGCACACCAAGTGTTGCCCTCTGACATCTTCAAATCCTGGAGGCTGCTCCATATATAACTCAGTGTCTATATCCCCATTAAGAAATGCATTATCAATGTCAATTTGTCTAATGGGCCAGGAATGTGTTACAGCAAGTGAAAGAACTACCCTGACAGTTGTAGGCTTGATGACTGGACTGAAGGTCTCTGTATAGTCAAGCCCCATAAGCTGAGTATACCCCTTAGCCACAAGCCTAGCCTTGTGCTTAATAATAGAACCAGATGCATCTTTTTTCACTTTGAACACCCACTTGCATCCAATAAGTTTTCTATCAGAAGGCAGCTCACAAAGAGTCCATGTGCCATTTTTAAGTAGAGCAGAGAACTCCTTCTCCATAGCAGCCTTCCAAACAGGGACCTGCAATGCTTGCTTATAACATGAGGGCTCTTCATTAATAAGATCAGCATGAAAAAGCTGTTTAGGTTTGTAAATCCCAGATTTAGACCTAGTGACCATAGGGTGTTGAGGTGGAGCAGGAGCAGCAGAGGCCAGTGTTGGGGATGAGGCAGGGGGAGAATCATTCTCTATTGGCAAATCTACAAATAACTCCCCTTGGTTAAGAGGGATAGTGGAAGTGGAAGAAGGGGGGAATCAGGGAGGGCGCTAGGAGAAGATGAATTAGGTGACGAATGAGTGGATGGAATGGAGGAAGAATGTATAAGAGGTGAAGGCATTGCAGCTATTGGTGTGCAATGAGATGGCTGTGAAGCTGGTATGGAAATAGGGAAAGAGACAGATGGAATAGGTGTTTTAGGCTGAGACGGCTTAGTGTTAGCAAAGGGAAACATATTTTCATCAAAAATAACATCTCTAGTAATGATGATTTTATTATCAGGTAACAGAACCTTATAGCCTTTATAATGTGTATCATAGCCAATAAAAGTACAAGGCTTACTTCTGAATTCCAACTTGTGTTTGTTGTAGGACCTCAAGTGTGGGTAGCATAGGCATCCAAAAGCTCTGAGAGAAGTGTAGTCTGGCTTATTTCCTGTGAGAGCTTCAAAAGGTGATATGTAATGCAGGATTTTGCTAGGAGTTCTGTTAATGAGATAAACAGAAGAACAAAAATGCATCAGGCCAGAATCTCATTGGTAAATGTGATTGAGCAAGCAGTGCTAGACCAACCTCAACAATATACCTATGCTTTCTTTCTGCAAGGCCATTTTGTTGAGGTGTGTAGGGGTAAGAAATTCTATGATGAATCCCATGTGTTTGGAAAAACTGAGATAGGGTAATGAATTCACCACCTCCATCACTTTGAACCATTTTGATTTTCTTATCAAATTGTGTTTCAACAAGAGCTTTGAAATTTATGAAGGCTTGATAGGTGTCAGATTTTTCTTTTAAGAGATAAAACCATGTATATCTGGTAGCATGATCAATAAAGCTAACATAATATTTATAACCATGAGTAGATTGGACAAGACTAGGTCCCCAAAGATCAGTATGGATGAGTTGGAAAGGTTCATGATACAAAGTATTAGAATCAGAGAATGGAAGCTTGTGGCTTTTAGACTGTACACAAGAAGAACAAACATTCTCATTAAAATTGCTAGAGTAAGGTACATTACATCGATTTAAAGCTCTCTTGACAATCTCAATAGATGCATGTCCTAACCTAGTTAGTCATGTAGCTAGGCTTGGCATTTTTACAGAATGAAAAACAACAGGTTTATTGGAAAAAACTGGGAAAAATAGCAATAAATGAAGTTGGATTGAAGGGAGCCGCAGGAGGGGATTTGAGCATATTGGGAGACTGAGGTGGAAGGAGTATAAGTCATTCTTCACTATCCCTCTAAGCAATGTGGTGCCTGTTGCTTGGTCCTTCACAAGACAAAACAAGGGGTGAAATTCAAAATAAACCTTGTTATACTTAGCAAATTGAGACACACTAATAAAATTCTTGGTAATGTGGGGAACATGTAAGAGATTTTTCTAAAGAAAACTGGTTTTGGAAGAATTAAGTATATAATTGCCAATATGAGAAATTTTCATGTCCCATTACCAACATGAACCTTCTCATCTCCTTGAAATTCAGAAGCAATGCTGAGATTACCAAAATCATAGGTGACATGGTTACTTGCTCCAGAGTCAGGATACCATTGATTATCATATCCAAGATCCATTTGATCAGAACCAGAAATCAGACTGCCAGAGATATTGGTGTGTGCTGCAGAGTGACTAGCTCCTTGTGGTTGATTGTTTCCAACATGTTGTGCATTGATGTTGCTTTGAACATAGTTAACAGTGAGGCTGTTGGGTACATAGTTTAGATCCGCCCTATAAAAGCATTTATCAGCTGTGTGATTGGTTCTGTAACAGATTTGGCACCTCATTCCATTGTTGTGCCTACCACCTCTGCCTCTAAAAGGGCCTCTTCATGTACCTCGGCCTCTGTGAGTGGGATTGCCTCTGCCACGATTGCCTGAGTTGTTGAAGGTTCTCCTTGTATTCTGAGTGGTGAAGTTAATGGATGCAGTCCCTTCAGGGCTGATTTGGAAATTATCAAGGACTTCCAATTTGTTCTCAAAACTCAATAATAAGGCATGAGTTTCCATAAGACTGCAAGGAGTAATTCTTGAAGTAATAGAAACAAGGACTGAGTTGTATTCACTTCCTAGTCCACTCGGAATATATAGGACCTGATCTTTTTCACTCACAGGTTCTCCAGCAGCATCTAGGATATCACAACATTTTTTTTATTTTATTGAGATATTCTTTGATGGGCATGGTACGTTTTCTCAACATCTGTAGTTGTAGGCGATATTGCATAACCTTGGCAGTGGTTTGACTGGCAAAATTAGTTTTGAGAGCACTCCATATAACAAATGAAGATTTTAACCCAACAGTAGTAATCAAAATAGATTCAAATAAACTGGATAGCAACCAAGAAGCAAGGATTTGATCTTGCCTTACCCATGAGATATAAGCAGGATTAATGGTTTCACAATCATCTGTTGCATATTTTGGTGGAGGTAATCTTTTTCTAGTCAGGAAATCCTCCAATCCATACCCAGTAACAGCTGTAGAGATTTGCTGCTCCCAAATCAAATAGTTTGATTCAGTCAGCTTGACACTTACCAGCTGACTCTGTAGGTGAACCACTGGTTGAAGTGCTATTGCAGCTGCATCACTGGTAGCAGTATGAATGGTGCTTTATTTTCCTCCGGTAGCCATTAATTAAGCTTGGTGAAAGTTCAAATAAAACAAAAAAAAGGACAGCTAGCACAGAGGCAGCAGGGATTAACCTGCTGCTTTGATACCATGCTAAAAGTGCAGAAAACAATAAAAGGGAATGAGGGAATCTTGTACCAGAATTCGTATTGATTTGATAATTATCACAATACAATCTCGCCTTATATATATATATATAGGCTACTATAGAATGTACTAGAAAGACACTTGCTAATATCTAATTGGAGAATAGAAAACTTTATCCATAAGAGGAATCCAATGCTAAGAATAATTAGTTGCACATGCTATCAAATGACCTCATTGCCATGCTGGATAATCTCTTTGCTCTCTTTGGTAGATGATACTGTTCCGTTAACCTATACTGCATATTAAGTGGTAGTTTGATTTTTTATTTATGATATTTCTTTTAACTTTACTGTGGGTAAATCCATGTTTTTAAATTATTTTTAATGAAATTAGGTAAAGAAAATTGGGGTGTTGAGAGGGGAGGGGGTATGCCCCTATCTCCGCCATAGTTGCCCATAAAACTGAAAATTGCTATCCTAGCTCCCAACAAATATTGATAATATAAAAATTCTCACTGCATATTGGGCCCATCACAAGTAGGGGTGGATCGGTGACGCCCAGCCCAATTCTGAAGTGGTTTGGACCATGGTTGAATAAAATCACTAAATTTATCTATAGAACTAAAACATATTATTTTTCCCAAATTATACCAATAATTTTTAATTACCGAAATAAATATTGTAATTATTTACCAACTTTCTTAGATTATGTAGGTAAATATTAATCTACAATGATTTATCTATAACAATTTGGGAAAATCACACAAATACCCACCTATTTTTAACCTAGACTCGCAAAATACTAAGATTTTACCAAAAATACCTATCAATACGTTCCGCATTCTAATTACCAACAAATACGCTCAAACCCAACACATTACCAAACAATACGCTGCATATAAAAACAACCACCAAAAAACCAAAAAACAGAGCACCAATTAGAGATCCGAAACGCAGCAGCCATAACAAGTGCGCAAACACTTTCCGAAAGGAGAAGAACAAGGAGAAGACATCTTTTCGAGCACAAAGGAAGAAGAATCGGACTGCACATCGGAAAAGAGAAGAAAAACATACAGAACAAAAAAACAACAAATAGAAGAAGAAAACACACACATCAAGTTTCATATTTGTTTCAATTATGTTTCTTTCATGTTTCAAATAGAACAACAAAAAAACAATAAAGAAACAACAACGAAGCAAAAAATAAACAATATATCTTATACAAAAATTTGAAAAATAATAAAAACAACAGATCAACAACATAGAAATACAACAAAAATGACACGAAAACGAAAAAAAAAAAAAAAATCCATAGAAACAATAAATAACAAAATAAATCCAAGAATATAAAGGAAAAAGCACCATACATCGCCAGATCAACACCTCTAAATCCAATAGCTTTCTTTTTGGATGATTTTCCTTAAAACCTATTTTTCATCAACGTCGACAAGTTTTATCTTTCCATTTTTAGAAGATGAAGAAACTAGGTGTTAAGTCCATATTTATTGGATGTGAGTTGATTGTCAATTTTTGTCAAACTAATTATTTTGTTTAGTGGTGATAATGAGCAGGTTGGTGTCATGTGTATTCCTATGACTTGAGGACTTCTTGATGATAAAGGAATCTTGGCCCACAAGAAGATAAAAAGTAGAGTTTGTATCAAATAAGGATACTCATCCACGGGAATGAAGAGATTTGATAGACCAATCAAACAACAATTGTAATAAGTTTAGGAGTTACTGTTAGCCTATATATATGTAGTAATGTGCATAGTATTGGCTTACGCTTTCATAGAGAAAATTCAGCAGTTATATTTGAGTTTTAAGAGATTTATTTAAAGAGCAAATCTACGTGCGCATATACATTCTTCTGAGGAAGAAGGTGAGTTTTCGGGAGAAAACGGTCCGCGATTTGGAGGCGTCCAACAAAGAAGGGAATTCATTGCAATGATTTTTGGAAGAATAATTTCGCGAACGTAAAGGGAGTTCAAGAACGGCGACGATTCAAAGAGGAGTCTTTAAATTGTTTAAAGTTCAATTATTGTACTGAACCTTTATTATTAGTGAAATTATTTTTCTCTGGCTTGGCCTCGGGGTAGGATTGATTAATCCGAACCACGTTATAATCGTTGTTTTCTTTAATTTCCATTTGCAAAATATCGATGTCAAACCGGTGTTGTAACATCAAATACAACATCATCGCTCGACATCGGTAATAATTTTAATAATTTGGGGCAACAAATTATAACACTAGGGCTTCGATTTTGAACAAGAAGTTACAGAATCAAGAGAAAAAAATCATCAATGGCGGAAAGAGAGAGATGAAGAATGTGATTGGACAAGAAAGGAGGAAAGAGAGAGATGAAGTGATGACAGATTGGACAAGAAAGAGCTGGAGCGTAAATGATGGAAAAAATTAAAAAAGAGAGTACAAAAAGTAAACAAAAAGGTAGAGATGTGAGATGTTAGTAAATTCGGATTTGTGTCAAATGAAGGGTATTTTGTGTAATTTCCCTAACGATTTTACGTACACTTTACGCTTATCTTAATACTTGCATACAAGTTTTGTAAACTGATTTTTTCTTGTAGTGTCGGCCCACTAGCCCTGGGGTTGGGATAACACAAGTTAGGGCTATTTTTCTTTTTGTTCTGTTTTTCTTAAATTTATTTTTAGGAAATGTGATTATGACATACTCAGATTTTACGATCTATATCCTAAGTTCCTAACATTGAGTTATACAATGCCCTTTTATTTTTTAATGTGTTTGGCTTTTTATTTTTGCTAAGCTATTAAATGTGAATATATAGTTCAGTATATATAGGCTCGAGCGGAGCCACGTGAAGCTTTGGGGGTATTTGTACCCCAATATTTGAAAAAAAAAAAAGAAATTAGTTTAAAAATAATATTAATAATATTTTGTACCCCCAATTTTTATATAAAATGATATTTTTAACAATTAAAATCCAAAAAATCAAAATATCTTACATATTTTTAACACATTTTCCCACATTTTCTTCCCCTACAAATACTTTGTTCCCAAAAAATAATTATAGAATCTAACTACGATTAGCCTAAAATTTACCGTACCCCCTATTATAGGCTATAGCTAATTGATTTGTTCGATACCTTATTTTTATGCAAAGAATTGTTAGAGTAGGGTGCCCTGCACTCCAATTACAATTGGATTTATCCTACTTGTAAAAACAATTTTATTGGAAATTATATTAATATAAAGACATTTTTTTCTTTATCTTATGTTTTGCATTTATTATTTAATTGCACATAGATAAAGTCCTTAGATCATTTTATGCTATGGGGTATGGTTGCGCATTTGATGGCGATCATGGAACATGCCTCTAAGGCTTTGATCTTAAAATAGTTCCAAGTCAACGGGTTTTCAAGATAGGGCATTGAATAACCCCGTAAAGACTTGTGTATATGATGCATGCTCGTGAGACGAAATGTTATATTCCATTAACATTAGCGTTGAGACGCAAATGCATATATGGTGTTTGTTGGCGAACAAGTTCATCGAACATGACCCAATGGAAATTCTTATATGGAAACCTTGTTTGTCGAATAAGAATTTTCATATTGCAATAGTACATGATTAATCCTCGTACTTGAGGCACGATAGTAGCCTTGTGTCTATCCTGCAATACTTTGATTTATCTTTTGATTGCTTGACGATCACAAAAGGGGTACTTTGGGTATTGCAGACCGATGTACATGGAGGCTTGTCTGCGTGGCCAACACATAGAATTCGACACTTGTCTTTTGACAAGGGAATCTCCTGTGTTTTCATAGTTTGTGATTCAAAGACCTTGGCCAAGGCACGATGAATTTGATTCATAAAAGAATCACTAGAACTTGAAATGGAATCACAGTTATTAAATCAATTGGGTTTCGATAAATCCATACCCAAGATTTAATCGGGAAATTAGTTGTCGAAAGGATTGTACATGTATGCAATTGCAATTGAAATAGGTTTACTCGCTATTTCACCTAATACTAGGTAATCATGCTACTTGCTAGATGTTACCATGATTTGTAGGTTCTTGAAATTAAAGAGTTAATTTCAAGTATATTAATTAATATGATTAATTAATAGAATATATTATTCGAAAGTTACAAAAGTTGTAAGCCTCTCATTTCTAGTGTTAGTTGTGAACCTAAAAGGGTCACACATAATTTTGATTGTTGACATTTCAAAATTGATAAATCCAATAGTTGGATGCAATTAATTAATATAGATTAATTAATTGGAGTTTTAATTTAATTCAATGGTTGATTAAATATTTAGTTAAATAATACGATTATCTAATTAAATCTAATTTGATTAGAATGCTCAATGAAAGGAATAGAATAAATTAATTAGTCAATTGGATTGATTAATTTGGGCTTTGAGAATTAATTAATTAGTTGAATTAATTAATTAAGTTGGACTTTGAAATCCAAGCTCATATATATAATCTAGTAGGCCTAATTGTAGAAGCCCACTAGATTATTGAAGATAAATAAATAAATATGATTTATTTTTATATATATATATATACTTGAGAAAAAAAAATGAAATGAAAAATGCCACATTGGCACATTGCATGCACGGCAGTTTCTATGCCTTTAAGGCATTAAATAGTGGTTCCTCCCATTATGATAGTAGTGGGAAGTTACACTTACAACTTGGTTAATAAGAAAAACAAATCATAAGATTTTTTTTAATTAACAAACCACAGAACCTTTTTTTTTGAAAAGAGAGTCTAGCCGTGTATTTTCTTTTGGGAGAAAACATTGAAACTGTTCTTTGGTTTTTCTTCCTCGTTTCTTTTCTCAAAATATTTATCTTCAGTTGTTGTGGATAATAAATAATTGATAATTATTCATCCACACAATTTATTCTTCAATTAATTGTTGATTGTGATATTAATATTCTAGTCCACTATCAATTCGAAAACGGGATAAATTTTACTAGCGAAAGATTCATTCCGGTGTCTACAATCAAAAGGTGGACTCGATTGGAGGGGAGACGTTTGAATCCCTATTGGCGAGCATTTGGAGTTTTGGTGATTGCCACATATCCGGGAATTGATTCCCTCTCAATCTTCGCTAAAAGGAGAAGACTCTACGAGGGTAATTTCTTTTTATCACTTACGAATCAAAATTTGTTTTCTCGCATGATAACGAAAATGTCGATCGTTACAATCGCTACGTGAACCTACGGGGTTAGTATTTATTGTGATGAATGCATTTGTTTTAATTAGATTAAAAATTTTAAATTTCACTGCGGCGAAACCCCGTATGGTATAGCGAACCCAACAAAGGGTATCGAGCCACGGTTTGCATTTTCGTTATCGATTCTCGATTCGTTTGATGCTTATTTGATAAGCATGTTATAGTTATTAAAATATGTTTTAATAATTATTTTGTGTGTGATGAAAGAGTTTTATATGATCTAATTGTTGGGATAAATTATTGAAGAAAAAAGAAATGGCTGAAATCACAATTTGTTTTTCTTTCTCGAAAGTAATTTATTACCTTGTTTAATGGAAGAAAAAGAAAAATCGTTTTCTTAAGGTTCCATATCTAACAGTTGAGAAAAGAAAAATTGCTTTTGATTTTCATTTTTCAAAAGGTTTTGTACTGTTGTGATCTTCATTCATATTAATCAATCATGAAGATGATAGAAATTGAATTGTGAAAAAGGTGTTTTCATACGTGTCATTTTTCTTTCCTTTTCTTTAATTATTTGATTTCCAAGGTTAAAAGGTTAACTTCGGAATTAATAAAATAGTTTTTGAATATTAAAGAAAGATTTATCCCATAATTAAATCAACACACAAAATTGGTAAATTTAAATGCTTTAAATTCATGTGATGGATGTTTTAGCATGATTTATTTAGGGATGATCATGAGCCTATGACCAATGTGATTGGATGTGTTTTATTTCTTTGGGTTTTTGGGGACTGCGAGCCTCTTATTCTATTTTTGTAAGTTCTTTAAATTTTCGCATTGAGAGTAGACTAGGTGGTGAGGTTTTCCATTTATTGTAATTGGAGGACGTTCGATGCTAAAGGCCCACGCCTGTGGGTAGAAATTTACAAATGTAATAGAATAGGAGATTCAAGCCCATGCGTGTATGGGTACATTAATAAAATGTAATAGAAATAGTTCTATTTATTTTGTCCCTTAGATTGACCACATACCCATTTTTGGCTCAAATGGGTCGCATAGGCTGGCCATGATCATCCCACCGCTTTTTGCATAGGATGCATGTTAGATTTATTTAATGCTTTTTAGTTGCGCTCATATGATGAATTGCGTTAAATAAAAACCCACCTAGTAATTAGGTTGATGAGGTCCTCGAAAAGAAAACCCCAAGTTTTTGAAACTTAACAAGGAATTTAATTTTAATTAATTCCATATCAAACCAAATGGACAAGTTATGTCGGACATATCGCTCCATGCCTTCCATCAAAGGTAGAAGACATGACGATGCTACCACACTTGGTCACCGGCGTGGAGTGGTCTTGTGGTGGAAAGTTGTGATCTCTACCAAGCATTGAGATGCTTGTGGGATGGACTCGTCTTTATATTGGCCACGAGTCGGGGATGTTTTGATGCTCCATCTACACAAAGGTTTGATGGGTTACGTTTGACGCTTAATACCATATAGGCTCATACAATTGGGGTATATGGGAAAAGCGAGGCGTAATAATCTTGAGGTTGTATAAATGATACAATTGTCAAAGAGTTGACTACCAATGGAAATATCTCATGGGCTCATAAAATTGGGGTGTGAAATATTTCTCATGGGCTTCAAGCCCATTAAGAAAATTAGATTTTCCGAATTTTATTATGGGGTTAATAAAATTTGAATAAAATAGTGGAGACATTTAATATTGAAGACCTTATATTGAATGAATATATTTTCCATAGTTTACTCATTTTCTCGCTTCGTTTGTTTTTGTAGATATCTCTACTAAAATGGCTAAAAATCCACTTGCATCCATACTTGAGCAAAACAAATTAATCGCCCAATTTTTGTCGATTGGTTGAGAAACCTAAAAATTGTGCTTCAATGGAGAAGAGGGCTTATGTACTTGACAAAGTGCCTCCTCCACCTCCCGAGGATAAGACATCGATGCCTATGGAGAATATCTCCGTCATATCGATGACAATCTTCGTGCTCGGTGCTATATGTTAGCATCGATGTCAAATGAGCTACGAGGCGTAATGAGGGTCTAGATCATGTCACTTGAGATCCTTATTCGCCTACAAGAGTTGTATGGTGAAAGAATCAGCAAATGAGATATCGATATCGAAAGACCTTTTCGTATGTCGTATGATCGAGGGCTTTTCACCCAGACCATGGGTCAAGATGATAGCTCTCATTGAAAGGCTCTCGTCCCTTGAGTCGTTATGGACAATGAACTCTATGTGGACCTTTTGCCGCACCGCCTGCCTCCCTCATTTGACACATTTGTTGTCAACTTTAACATGCACTCCATGGAGACTAGTCTCCTGAATTGGTGAACATGTTAAAGACGGCAATCGACTATCAAAAAGGATAAGCCTGTCTTTGCTTGTTGGATCCACTTCCTGGATCAAAGGCCGCAAAGTCAAAGAAAAGGAAATGGAAAGGAAAGGGTTCCTCTAAGCCCAACAAGAAGGCAAAGGACAATGGCAAGAAAAAGGTTAATTCTCAAGCCAATGACAAATGCCATAATCATGCAAAATGGGGCACTGAAGAGGAATTGCAAGGAGTACCTTGCGAGCCTCGAAACGCTCGTATATATTTTGTTGAAGTTAACTTATCGATTAATGATGCTTCTTGGGTATTGATACCGGTTGTGGCTCACACATTTGCAATGATTTGCAGATAATGACAAGAAACAGAAGCTTGATAGAGAGGAGACGGTCCTTAGGATGGGAAATGGAGCAAGAGTTGCCGCATTAGCTATAGGACTGTTTATCTAGCTTTAGAGAATGGTTTTAAATTGTGTTTGAACAATTGTCTTTATGTTCCTGATATTATTAGAAACATTATTTCTATTCCTGTTTTGGATAGAGAAGGTTTTAAATTTGTCATTGAGAATGGAAATTGTTCCATTTTCAAAGATTCTCGCATTTATATATTCCTAGGTTATTTGGCGAATTGTTTGTACACTATTACTCCGCATAAACCCATACTCACAATTCAACAAAATAAAAGAAAATTAGATAATCATAGTTCTTTTTCACTCTTTGGCATGCTAGATTAGGTCATATTTCGAAAAGAGGATACACAAGTTGGCGGAAAAGCTCGATCTTGGGGAGAGCAAAAATTACCAACATGTGAATCATGTCTTAAAGGAAAAATGATTAAATCACCATTTGTTGGACAAGTGCAAAATGAGCCAAAAATCTGCTGGATTTGATCCATACGTATGTTTGTGGACCACTAAGCGTTAGTGCACGAGGGAACTATCACTACTTCATAACTTTTACCGATGATTATTCTAGGTATGGTTATGTATACCTTATGAGGCTCAAATCAAGCTTTTGAAAAGTTCAAAGAGTTTAGATATGAGTGGAGAAACAAACTGGTCGTAGTATTAAGACTCTTCGATCAGATCGAGGAGGCGAATACTTGAACAATGAGTTTCTTGATTATTTAAAAGAGAATGGGATTCTCTCACAGTGGACTCCTCCTGGTACTCCACAACTCAACGGAGTTTCGGAGCGTAGGAATCGAACATTGTTAGACATGGTTCGATCTATGATGAGTTTCACTACATTACCTCTTTCATTCCGGGGCTATGCCTGTAGACGGCGGCATACCTATTGAATAGGGTGCCATCTAAAGCCGTACCCAATACACCATATGAAATATGGTGTGGCAAGACACCCTCCTACAAGTACCTCAAAGTATGGGGGTGTGCTGCTTATGTGAAACAGCAAATGGGAGATAAGTTAGATATGAGATCTATCTTATGTAAATTCGTGGATATCCAAGACAATCATAGGGTATTATTTCTACGATCCTTTGGAACAAAAGGTGTTTGTTTCGAGGAATGCTACTTTCCTTGAAGATGAATTTCTTTTCCTCGAAGGAATGGTGGAGTAGTAGAACTTGAAGAAATTCAAGAACCACAGAATTTCCCGGATGTTGCCGTAGATAACACGCCACCGGAAGTCGACCATCCAAGCACAACCTCTTCTGAAATCCATAAGGGTTCCAAGGGCGCCGAGAGGTCAACCTTTTGTTAGAAAACAAAGAAGAGGGTCTCCTTTTGGATAATGATCCAAGAAGCTATGGAGAGGCAATGTTAGACATGACTCAAAGAAATGGCAAGAAGCAATGCAATCCGAAATGGATGTTTGATACATGTTTTTATCTTAATTTTGATGATTTTATTTTGTCACCAAAACAATATTTTTAAAGGTTGTCCAAATACTCCTAAATGATTTAAAATGGTTTTAATATTTTCCTGAGTATTTCCTCAAGTTTATTTTTGATAATAATGGACAACACTTTTAATGATTTTATGTCAATGGGCTTTTACTCCTAAACAAGATTTCTAAATGTTGTCTAAATACTCCCGATTGGTTTAAAATGTTTTTACTAAATTTTCGGAGTATTTCTTGAGTTTTATTGTCGACAAATATTGGACAACATTTCTGTCTCTTTGTCGACCTCGCCCTATAGGGCAACCCGTACTGAAGATGTTTTTAGAAACAAAATGAGACGGAAGCAAAAACAGGCAGTCGACCCAAGTGCCGCTCGGCGTCGACCTCTCACTGCATGTTTCGTTTTGAAACAAACAAAACCTCTTCGTTTCTTGAGTTAGGGGGACCGGTTGAGACAGGGTCGACCGGTCGAAGCCTATGTCGACCGACGCCTTGAAAATTTCAAAGTGTTCTTAATTCTCTTATTTCGTGATGACTGGTCGCCTTGTGCATTGACAACAAAAATATGACCGTTTGATAGTAGACACATTTCCTTAAATTGTGGGATTGATTTCTAACACTATATTCTTGATTTTAATTGTATTTTTCTGTAGATTTTCAACCCCCAAGAGGAGCCTATGCTTGATCAATCATCTCCTATAAATAGAGGAAGTTTTGGAGCAACCATGACAACAATTGAGATACAACACAACAAGATACACTTCAAGCAAATACTTGGTCTTTCATTGTTATTATTCTTGTTGTAAATTTGCCTAGCTTATCACTTTCACATCCTTGAGGTCTAGGCTATTCTTGATTACACTTTGCACTCAAATTGTAATATTCATTATTGAGTTGTAATCTTGATTTTTGGTTATCATTCAAACACAAGATATCCTTGTGAGTGTTCTTGTGGTAAGAACACACTTGGATGATCTAGGTGATAGGTGCAAGAAGATTGTGGTGATCTTCTTATTGAGGTGTTGAAGAATTTGGTATTCTTCAAGGTTGAAGATTGTGGTAATCTTCACAAGGTGCCGTTGGAGATTGTGGTAATCTTCAAGAAGAGATTGTGGTAATCTCAAAGGTGGTGTTGAAGAAGAGTGTGGTGCTCTTCAAGGTGTTGTAAGTTGAATTTGTATTAATTTTGGTAATTAATAATTTTTTTTTTTTTTGAAATCCATCCCGGATATATTGGGGTGGTAGAGGATTAGGCCCTAGGTGGGTTGAACCTCTTTAAATCGACGTGTGTTGTTTACATTCCGCACCTTTATTATTGTGTTTGAGCATTCGGTTACAAAAAGAGGGCGAAATCGAAAAAGATGAAGATAATCTATTCACCCCCTCTAGATTATCGTAGCGCTGACTTACAAGTGGTATCAAAGCCAAACTCTTTGGCAAGCTCGTTTCACATCGCGAGTGAAGAGAAACGATCGTCGGCTACGAACGAAGCTCATCTATCCGACTTCCACCACCAAGCCACCACTATTTGATTCCAAAAATTTTATTTTTGGAAAGAAGGAATGGAATGCTACTTACAAGGTTGCGGGTTCGACATTTGGAACACCGTCATAAACGGAGAATTCATTCCGATGAAAGATACACCACACACCTCAAAAGGCTTCAAAAAACTCAATGATGAAGAAAAGAAAATCATCTCCTTAAACGGTAAGGCTTTAAATATTTTGTATTGTTCATTTACTAATATAGAATATGAACATATTGTAGGAATAAAATCGGACATGAAGTATGGCAAAAATTAGAAGCCATCTATGGAGTATTTGCAAATGAAATGAGTCAACCAAAAGCATCTACTTCTCAAAGGAATACAAGTTCATATCTAAGGAACAAGCCTCTTACAACTTCCAATTATGAAGAAGTTGAATATTACTTTATGGGCATCAATGAAGAAAATGAGGTATGTCTTAAACCCTCTACTTCCTATGATATTGTCATTCAAAATGATTATAGTGATTTGCAAAATGATTATGATGAACTTCAAAATGAATTCCAAAGCTTACTTGTTAAATACAAAAATTTGAAAAAGGAATTCAATGTTTTGTAAAATGATAAGGATAGTTTATTTACTTCCTATGAATCACTATCATGTGCTCACACCACAACACTTGACAAGGTTAGAAACCTTGAAAAAGAAAATAGTACTCTTGTCGAGGATATAAATTGCTTGAAAAATGATTCATCTAAATCCAACTTGAGTACCGATAAAATGACCAAGATTGTTGATTGTTCAAACTAGAACTTGATCATAAGCCTAAGGATGTCAATCACATGAAAAAGAATCAAGTCTCTAAGCATGTTGGTCATTATGCTCCTAGAATTATTACATGTTTTTATTGTCAGTAAAAGGGTCATACGGCTAATTTTTGTCGAGCTAGAAATAGCTCTAATTATCGTTGGAGACCTAAAAGTCTCAAGACTAATCCCAAAGGACCCAAACATATGAGGGTACCACAAAATAATGTCATATTAGGTATCCGCAAAACAATCATCGAAGAAAATTCATACCGCCAAGAAGACATCAAATGACCGTTTCATTTGATCAAAGAAGGAGAAACTATTTTCGACAAAGCCAATTTCAAGAAGAAGATATAATCAAAAATGGGAAGAACACAATCCTTGGAAATGGCAAAGACATCATCAACAAGATGTTTTTCAAAGAAGAAGAGACTATCAACAAAGGGAAGGTAACAAACCTTGAAATGGAGTAATCAAAGAAGTCATCATCAACAAAGTGACTTCTCAAAAGGAAGATATCATCAACAATGGGAAAGACACAACCCATGGAAATGGCATAATTGGTAAACCTTATCTTCCCATTTATATATGCATTTTATATTAACTCTATGCATGTTTTTAATTGTGTCTTAATTGCAAAATGAGTGTTCAAGTATTTATTTTTAATGTAGGTCTTTTATATATTTGAGAGTTTCAAAATATTTTTAAAAAGAAGACCTTGCATGATTTTCTAAAACTCTTGTGCATTTAATTAGACTCATGTGATCTATTATCTCTTATGAAATCTTATAGCATAAGCTCCTTTTGATATCTCCTATTACTTGCCTACACTTGTATTTTCTATGCAAATTTTGTCTAAGAATTGTGTAGGATACATATCTCATACTCATTGGCTATTACGTTATCAAGTTTCTTAAACTATCGAGGTATGTCTACTCGTATTTTTCTTTAAACTCGATATTATGCTTATGCACATATCTTTCGAGATATTTCATTTTAACCCCTTAAGTGCCCCTAAATGATTTTGCAAATATTTTCTTTAAAAGGCACTACTTGTTAAGTCTCGATTTTCTCGAATATATGTTTTCCCAAAACCCATATTTGTTGGATATAGTCCAAAATTATCTTTTGAAAAGTTTTAAAACTTTTGGGGTGAAAAATCGTATTTTGGAAAACTCGGGAAAAAAATTACCTGACGGTCAAAGCAAAGGCGACGGCCGCTTCGCACGCCGACCGGCCGCCCGCTTTGACCGTCGGTCGCTCGCACGCCGACCGGCGCACCTTACTCGACCGGCGCCTGTGCTATTTTTACACTTAAAAAACTTTCTGTCTTTCGATTCTCAAAACAGACGCAAGAAATCCTTCAAACCCTTGCACGAATTTTTCATCCCCTTTTCTCTAGAATCTTCAATTCTTTATCATTTTTCACGATTCTTGTTGCTAATCTTCTTATTTTCACAAGAATCTTACATATATATGGCACCTCCAAGAAATTATACCGAACGAAATCCTCAAAAGAGGAGAAGAAGGCAAAGGGGAGAATCTTCTTCCAATCCCCAACAAGATGATATTCTATAAGGAGACTATCAAAATCGAAACTACGGAAGAGGAGATTGTCGAATTAAGAGCCGAGGTTTCAAAATCGAGCATTCATTGGGACTCTAGTAAGTTATCACTCCTCTACGAGCCTCCCTCTAGAGCTAATAGATTTCGGTTTTTAAATAAACTTGCGGAGGAACATTATGAGAATATTGGATTGAATGATAAGAAAATTGCGTGCACTCGTATGGTTCGTTTTCAAGCATTTCATGATGAATTTCTGGATATTAGAGCTTATTTTGAAATTCAAGGATGGGTTTCACTTTGGGATAATCTGTGTTTGCATTATGATGACGAGCTTATAAGACTTTTTATGCAAATATGTGGATTGTTGATGCCACGGTAGATAATCCGTTGGAACTTCACACTTTTGTTAATGGTAGGCATTTTTCATGGACATTGGCGATATTTGTAATCACTTTAACGTGCCAAATGATGGAGTTGTCAATGTGGATTGCGCTCATTGGGATGATAACATTTTAGGTGTTTCACTAGATAATGTGAAAACCTTTTTAGGTGTATATCCCGAAGTGACATACTCGGCAATGCCGCCAAATTATCGGATTATAATCTATCATTTGCTCCTATTGTGTTTGTGGAAAGGAAGTAAAACTTCCAAGTAATCTCGAACTCTTTCTCACCTATAAGATTGTTCAAGGAGAAAGAGTAAATTATGGGGCAATCTTTGTGTATTGCTTGTTGGAATCTAGAAAGCTTACCAAAAAAAATATACCTTGGGTAATTTGATTTGCCATCTCCTATATTTATCGGGATACCCGGAAAATGAAATGAATATCAAATTGTCACAATGATTTTGATAATGACAATGTAGGTCCCAAGGGGTGTAAGTGTAAGGTTTAGAAGGGGGGTTGAATAAACCTTACCAAATTTTCGATTTAGTCCTTTTAAATCTACAGAGTTGATTCTACACAAATGTCCTTGATGGACAATCGAATTAGTCACTCAAGAGAGTTAATCTCTCAAATGCACTCACTCGAGTTGATGGAGTAACTCATTTTGTTGGCTATAATTTAACTCAACTCGTGGTTTTATTTTCATTGGAAGACTTAACACCCTTAAGTTTGATTAAGCAAGATTTTAGAGCTTGATTTAGTACTTGTAAATTATCAAATGGATAGCAAATTTATCAATGCAGATATAAGCGATTAAAAGTGCATGAATTTAAATGCTTTGAAATGTAAATGACACAAAGAAAGTTTTTATAGAGGTTCAAGATGGGGTAATTCTTCTACTCCTCTCTTCTCCAACTCCCGGAGGAATCCACTAAGTAATGATCGCTTACAAAGTGGTAATACCCGATCCCGACAAGTCCCGATCACAACAAACTTGATCCTTAGGGACTCGATCTGAGACGCCTTGATCACTCACCGGCTTCTCATGACGACTCGGCTTCTTCACAGGCAGCTTTTGTTACTACAAACTCACTTGCTCAAGCTCTTTGGATTTGATCACGAAGCCCTCCAAAAGCTTAAGACTTGGTTCAACCTTGAACCTTTCTACAATCCTTCCGGAATGTAGACCCCTTGTTTTCGATTTTTCCTCTTCAACTGATTGAAGTTCTCTTTCCTTCACAGTGTTGGATTGAAGTACTTCGTAATGTAGGCTTGAGGATTAAGAATGTTTCAGTTTTCTAATGTGCTTGTATATCTCACGTGTGTGTCATCTATATCTCTCTTTCTCAAACAAACTCCTCAGCCTTTTATAGTGAACTTTCAAAAATTTGCCCGTTGAAGAGATAGGCTTATTTTTGAAAGTCACTTTGCGGTCGTTGGCTTGCGCTTCTTGGAATTGCCATTTCCTCGTATGAATTGTTCTTTCACCTTTTCGTAGTTCGACACGGTGGGTGCTTCCCATTGGTTCATTCCTTTTGCACGCTTCGGGACTCGAGCACTCCGAGAAAGGTGGTATGGAGATATTACTTGTTTAAGTAAATCTCTTGATTTCTCGGCAACGGTTCTTTTACTGCTTATCTCGACTTGACGCATTTCCTTGCTTTCCCCAGGTGACTTAGAGTCGCCTTCCAATCATTGGATGACTCTTCTCACACTTCAACTTGAGACTTGGCTTTTCTTGAGTTGACTTGATCGATGCTCCACTCACCGCATCTCACCGCTTCTTCAAGAGAGTTCCCGCTCTACTCTTCTTTGCCATATTCAAATTGCTTTACAAAGAAGGTCTTCCTTCCAAGTCTTGGTGTCTTCTTGCATGTTAGGCGTAGTGACTTAACTCGGCCTTGGCCACTCTAATTGTTACAATACATTTTACAAAGAAGAATTGGGGTGCCAACTTTCTATTCTAAGTTTTACATGGCATTCATCAAAATCTAAACAATAAAATTCCTAACAATTTCCCCCTTTTGATGATGCCAAAACTTAAACCATACAAAAATGCAAATAACAAAGATACATACAGATAGTGTATTGACATAGAATGTATGCGCAGTGAATCAATCTTTTTATTGATCATATCATTCTTGTACTTAACACAATCACAAGGTGTATCGAGTATATAATTGTCTTAAAAAATTATAGCTTTATTACGTAAGACTTACATTGTACGTATTTACATAATAAAATACACGAAGGGTTGACAAAGAACACTTCATCTCCTTCGATGTCTCCTTCTTTCATCTTGTTCAAAAGATCTTCTTCTCTTCTTCTCTTTCTTCTCGTCGCCACCGCCTTCTTTTTCTTTTCATATGCCTTCCTGGCAGCTTCATCTTTTCTTAATCTTTCTGTCTCTCTCCCGCCATAGCCGAGTTTGTCTCTTGTTTTCTTCTTCTATTCTTTTTGCATACTCGGCGTAGTTTTAGCCACTTTCAAATTTGCCACTTGGTCAAGCCCACCAAAGATCCCTCCTTTCTTTCCCCGGATCCACGTATTCAATGTTTTTGGGCGGAGAGCCTGGTCCAAGCTTCTTCCTCCACTCATCGCTTCTTCCTCTACCTCAAGGATATCAGATCTTTGTCTTTGGGGTTTTTCAAATGAGTGACCGACGGAGTGACCAGGAGGATCGCCTAAGTCTCGCCGCTACCGGCTTCTTCACATAACGCGAGACCCTTTTCCCAAGACAAGTCCCAAGCTTGAGCCATAGACATATTTGCAAAATATTCTTCGATTCGAGCGTTTTGAATTCGTCAACGATCGTGGCTCTGTCTCCGACATCCGAAATGGCATACGTGTCTCTGTCTCTTTGGAATGCCTCCGTGTTCTTTCAAGATGTTCATAACTCCGCATCCATTCTTCCTTCCACTTCCTTCATCCCCGCTTCAATTGCTTTTCTCTTCTCGGCCATAGATACAGAGTGTTGGAGTGGCGAGTCACGGGAGTTTGTCGCTTATAATAACAGACCTTGTTGGGGGGTTTGTGCAATCATCAATGTTACATCTCACGATCCTTCCCCTCAACAAGCTTTCCTTTCTTCTCGTTTCAAGACTTCCTCACCGATTTTCCTTCTCACCGCTTTTCTCTTTCAAATTTTCTTCGATTTTGTCGCTTTAAGGTATTCCTCTTCCCCCTTTTTGGCATCATCATAGGATAGAGGAACCCCGGAGAACATCTTTGGCAAGCATGAAGTCGAGTCTTCGATGGTTGAGTTCTGCTTCAAGTCTGCTGTTTGTATGCGGACGAAATTCGACGTGTGTAAGCGTTGGATTCTCGAAAATCGGCTTCATCTCAAATGAGGAGGCTGAATTTTCTAGTCATGTGTTCTTCCAAACGCCAGAGATCATTTGTATTTTGCTCACGCAGCAGCTTGATTTCGCGTGCAGTGTGAGCTTCATGCATATGCTCAATGTGTTCTCTCACTTCGTTTTTGCATCAACATTTTCACTCTCCACACCGCAGCTTGTTGAACAAAGTTCAAGTATCTCAATTGCTCCACACGCATTGTTTGCTCTTTGTTGCCACCATTCCCTTATCCCGATCAAGTTATGCCTCTCAAATCACCAGTGTAAAGGAGGCATCTCTCTTGTCCAGGCGCATGTCCAAAGAGGCCTGATGCCTCTCCATCCGTTCAACCTCAAGAAAGAGTGCCTTGAACACTTCTCAACTTCAAACTGATTCTTCTTGCGGTGATGGCCATACAAAGATCGAAGTCATAATCACCTGGAACAATGGTGTCTATTGGAAGAACAGGAGCTGGTTTGTGATAGCGTGCTTGTTCATTTTCGACTCTTCGTGGAGTTCTCGTATCTCCAAAGTGAGAAAGGGAAAGATTCTACAAAAGATTCATCACCGCCGGGATCTGCATTCGATGATGAGCGGTGCGCGTGAAGTTCTTTTGGGAATCGATCCTGCTGCACTTGAGGAGCATGTGCAAAGGGTCTCTTGTTCACCGGGTTCTTTTGTGAAGTAGACCCGCTTGTTGAGCCCCAATCTGTCTTAACAGCCTTCGTTGGTCTCAAATGGTTTTTCCATTTCGATGAGACTGGTCCTCGGCCTTATCGAGCGTCATCGGACGATGATGAGATTTCCAATGGTGGCTCATCATCAAAGTTAAAAGTTTGACGAGTAGTCTTGGGATCGACTTGCTCGTGCTTGGAACATCCACAATCCCAGTCTTTTGGATTTGTCATGGGGATGACTCGGCCGCCTTCCGATCCCGAGAAAAGTGACATCGGGTTGTCCCGGGAATCATGAAGTGCACCGATCTCCTTCTCGGATGGGTCGATTGTAGCAGGGAGGGATGTTCTCTACTTGACTTTTTTACCCCGGAAGTCTCAACCTCGTGGGCCTTCATTACCTCCGGCAGTCTCTCTCTTGCTGCGAGGCCTTGTCCTCCCTTTCGACAATGTCACTGCCTTTGGTCTTCTACAATGGCATCCATTGGAGTCTCAACCCCATGGATTGCACTTTCATCGCCTGAGTGTTAACTCCCGTATTCCTTTTTCTTGTGCCTCGACCGCATCGTCAGCGTCATTAGCCCTTGGCACCTCTCACCGAGACAGTCTTAATCGCCTCGAGCTTCGTTGATGGCAACTTGCTTTGTTCTTCTTGTGATTGTAATTTCTCTTCTTCGCCTCCTTGATTCGTTGTGGAGTCATCTGCAGATCCTCCGACCTTGATGCGGTGGAGGGAGTTTCCCCCGGTGCGCACCACCGAGTGACTTGGAATGGGGTCACTCGTCTCCAAACTCCCGGCTGTTTGGATAGATTGTTCACCGGGTGGTAGTACACCTTCAATAGGGGTTGGCTCGATTTTGGGGTCCCCACTAGCCCAGCCATCGCCATCTCCTTATTGCCTTCTTTCTCGAGTGAGCTGGGAAGTGGTAGCAAAGAACATCGGGGCTATTTGTCAACCACTCCCATTGGATCGATTTCGGTAACATGTTGCGGAGGACTCTCCTGGTCCCTCCATCGCTTTTGCTCGTGAAGGATTCTTGATTCGTGCAATGCTTGCTGCATTTGCAACTCTTCTGCGGCGTGACATTCTCGGATCCTCATCACCGTCCGAGAAGACATCAAGGAGAGGATGTGTGTGTCTTCGGGTGCCGGATAGGGGCGGATGCTTGCCTTCTCTCGTGCCTCGGCTTCCTCACCTTGCTTTTCTCTTTCCCTTTCCTTGTAGATCTGCGGAATGTCTGCGATTTGTCTTCATTTGGGAGTACAGTGTCGACCCAAGGAAGCTCAACAGATTCCTCTTCTTCTTCTATGAACTCAGCCGTTGGAACTGTTCCCTTGACTTGCTCAACTTCCATTTCCTCCACTCACGCAGACGATTTTGGATGTCCGGGGTAAGGTGGAGATAGGATCATTACATCACTATCCGCTCCGGCAGTTCTTCTTGTGCTTCACCGTGAGCTACAAAACAGTGTGTCTTCGGGTTGCCTCTCTTTGATCGCCTTCAAAGAGACTTGGCTGTTTCATCAACTACATCCGAGACTCTACTTCTCCGCAAGAGTCTCCGTATTTGTGCTAGGCCGAGTAATCGACTCACACCGGTTTCTCCAGATTGACTTGACGATTCTTCTTCGTCTCCTAGTTTGTACCGAGGGATTTCTCGGTTCGAGACGGTGTCTTCGAGTCTTGTGCGGGGGGCCGGTCTTGGTGTCTTTTTCTCGAGGAGCGGGCCGTCGTGGCTTCTCGGTTCTCCTCTTCTTGACGATAGGAGAAGGTATTTGTGAGTCCTTCTCGACCGCGGCCGCAAGGGCAGAGAGACACGGCCGGGCAGATGACTCTCTGCAGGCGAGGAGCATGTTTGGTTTTCTTTCTTTGCGCAGGGGCGCATTTTCTTAGTAGTCAGGGGCAACTCTCTTCTTGGGTGGAGAGGAAACAACAGATCTTCTGGGCCTCCGATTCCCCCTCACCGTGTCGCTCTCTTGGCGTAAGCTCTCTTCTCTCAGCGCGCCAGAGAGGTTTGCTCAACATCCTCTTGTTAACATGGAATGCCTTCCCATGTCTAAGAGGGACTCCTTTCACCTCCAATAGCCGCCAATCACTAGGCCATATCCTGAGGGATCCTCCAAATGAGCCATCTTCTTTGAAGGACTTGTTCCCACGCGTTAAAAGCGCAGAGTCCTGCAGTAGACAAACTCGGCCTTGATCTTCTTTTTCTTCGATGATTGCAGCCATTACAATCGCCTTCGCTTTGATTGGTCAAAGTCGCCAAATTTGATGTCGATACATTTGGCAACTATGTCCAACAACTTGTGATAATCCTCCTTCAGCCAGCTCTCTTGTTAGTCGTGTATATTATTTTATCAAAGAAAGTCGGACTTGGCTATTTCCTTTTCCAGGCCCCAAGTTTACATCGCTTTTTTAATCTCGGATGCTCCTTCCTACCGGGTAGTGAGCAATATTCACCAAATCCTTGGCGAGATAGTCATCCGCTTTCCGTGAATGCAGATGACTTGATTCCTTCATCGTGAATCTCAGCATTCACGTAGAATTGTGCGACCTCCTCCACATATGTCATCGGATATTCTAATGTTAGAAACGGTTTTAGCCCGGACGTTTCCAACTTCTCAGCGATTTTCTTCACCAGGGTGTCGTCGGACCCCTGCTTCACCATTCCGTCGAAATCCACCGTCGAACCGGTGTGGATTTGCTTTCCTAACTTGGTAAAGTCATAAGTTGGTGCCATTTCTCAGGATTATATCAAGGAAAAAACTCAGAAATTGATTTGAAGGTTGATAGGGTTTCGAGAGTATTTTTGCCTTTGCTTTTGAGAGAAAGAGATGAACAGTTTTTAGAAGTGTGAGAGAGAAACGGACGAAAATGGTTTAAATATGGTTTATGAAAGGACGTGCGGGTGGTTTTTGAATTGTGATCGAAATCAACGGCTTGGATTTCGCACGCTTATTGAGCATTTCATGTCTCGTATTTAATGCGGCAGCATTTATATCCAATCATAAGCTTGGTGTGCGGCTTTTTATGCATTACACGCGTCATCATTATCTTTGACGTGTTCCTTAAAACATTCCCGCTTAGTCGTAATCGAGCAGCCGCGTTTTTGTCACTTTGCTCATAAATTATTCACTTATCCCTTAGCCGTTTTAACTCTACTTCTCACATTCTCTTAGTGACTCGGCTATCACCGACTCGGTGTAGTCAGTTTTTCCGATCTGGTGATTTCTCGAAATGATTTACATTTCTGCTCTTTTTTTCACCTCATTTTCTGTTCCATTTCTTTTCTTTGATTCTTCTCAAAGTGTGTCGGCTTAGTTCAATTAATCCCAACTCATGTTTGAGTTCTTCAAATCTTGACTCACATAATGGTTTTGTGAAGATATCGCTAGTTGTTTATCGATTGAGATATATTCCGGATGATGTCCTTCTTTTCAACATGGTCTCTTATGAAGTGATATCCGACATCAATATGTTTTGTTCTTGAGTGCAACACGGGATTTTGAGTGATAGCTATTGCACTTGTGTTATCACACATGATTGGAATTTCTTTTTCCTCAACTTCATAGTCTCTCACCGTTGTCTCATCCATAGGACTTGGGCACAACAATGCTTTGCCCTAACTATGTATTCTCGCTCACCAGAGGTGGCTATTGAGTTTTGCTTCTTGCTAAACCAGAAATTAGTCTGTTTCCTAGCATTTGACATGTGTCTCAAGTGCTCTTCCTGTCCACTCTGCATCCAAAGATAGTCGAGAATCAATAGCCAATTAGCTTGAATCCACCTTCCTTTGGATACCATAGGCCTACTTCTTGGCTTCCTTTCGTATCTCAATATTCTCTTAGTCTGTCATATGGCTCTCTTTTGGAGCAGATTGAAATCTTGCACATACACCTACAAAGAAAGGTGATGTCCGGCTCGCTTTTTGTGAGATAGAGCGTGATCCAATAAGTGCTCAGTATCTTGTTTGATCTACAGTTTTGCCATCCGCATCCATGTCCATTTTGACCGATGTGTTCATTGGTATTTTTACAAAGAGACTTCTCTTCCATACCAAACTTCTTCATTAAATCTCTAGTATATTTTGTTTGACTTATGAAGGTTCCATCCTTCACTGTTTCACTTGGAGTCCAAGGAAGAATGTCGACTCTCCCATCATGCTCATTTCAAACTTACTTTGCATGAGGTTTGAAAATTTTTCACACAGCTCTCTTTGTTAGTGGATCCAAAAATGATGTCATCCACATATATTTGAACAAGCAAGATACTCTTCTTGTCTTGAATTATGAAAAGTGTTATATCTACTTTTCCTTTTGTGAATCCATTTTCGATTAGGAATTGTGACAGGTGTCATACCATGCTCTCGGGGTGCCTGTTTCAATCCATACAGGGCTTTCTTGAGTTTGTATACCTTATCTCCAAGAGTCTTCTCGCTCAAATCCTCGGAGGTTGTTCAACATATATTTCTTCTTCCAATAAACCATTTAGGAATGCACTTTTTACATCCATCGATATACAATGAAATTCTTATGAGTCGCATAGGCAAGAAACATCCTTATAGCTTCCAATCTTGCTACAGGGGCAAATGTTACATCAAAATCTATTCCTTCTTCTTGGCAATATCCTTTGGCTACTAGTCTTGCTTTGTTTCTTACCACAGAGCCTTCCTCGTTCATCTTATTTCGAATACCCATTTGGTTCCAATAACATTTTGATGTATGGGTCTTTGCACTAATTCCCATACTTTATTTCTCTCAAACTCGATTGACTCTTCTTGCATAGCTTGAATCCAATGTGTGTCATCCAATGCTTGTGACACATCTTTTGGCTCTATTTATAGATGAAGCATGTGAACATAGCTTCTTGTTGAGTTCGATCTTGTTTTGACACCTTCTCTTTATATCTCCAATGACAAGTTCTCGTGGATGGTCTCTCACCATCTTACATCAAAGTTGGAGTAAGTTAGTCGATTCATCGACTTGGTACTGTGTTCTTTGGGTCACTCTCTCGTAATCACTTAGCCGCAAATTTTCCGCTTGTTTTTGAGATTCAGCTATCTCATCTTCTTCCTCAATTGATAATTCCAAATACCTTCAGCTTCCGATAGGGACTCTTCTGTATGGTTGGATGATTCAAATTATCACCGATTCTTCAATGTCTTCTCCATTTACATTTGGCTCATCGAATACTACATGAATGGATTCTTCCGCAACCATAGTTCTTTTGTTGAGTACTCTGTAGGCTTTGCTTTCACCGAGTATCCTAAGAAGATACCTCATCACCTTTAGCATCAAAAGCCTTTAGGTTGTCTTTGCCATTGTTGTGGATGAAGCATTTACATCCAAATATTCTAAAATATGCAACATTTGGTTTTCTTCCACCCAGATCTCATAGGAGTCTTTGTCACCGCCTATTTATCATACATCCTGTTTTGGGTGTAGCAAGTCGTGTTGATTGCTTCAGCCCCAAAATCTTTTTGTAGCCCCGCTTGATAACATGGTCCTTGCCGCTTCTTTGAGGGTTCTGCTTCTTCTTTCTTTCGCAACTCCATTCTCACGTGGAGTCCTTGCTGCCGATAGTTCATGACCAATACCATTCTCAATACAATACCGAGTTATTATTCCATTGACAAACTCGGTTCTCTATCCGATCTTATTTTGATAATGGTTTGACTCTTCTCATTTTGAATTCTCTTCATCACCGTGGTAGTTTTTGTAGAGTTTCTTTCTTCTTACACATGAATATTGTCCATGTATATCTTGAGTAGTCATCTACTACTACCAAGGTGTATTTCTTTCCACTTATGTTTGGCCGGTTCCACTTGGGCCAAATAGATCCATATGAAGCGTATGTAATATTCTTGTTGAGAATGGGCATGTCTTTTCTTTAAATGACGATTTGATTTGCTTTCCCTTCCGACATGCATCACATATACTCTCCTTCTCTTGATAATCATACTGAAGTCCTTCTACAAGATGACTTCTTGCCACTTTGTTAATTGTTTTGAAATTCAGGACTCACCTTTTGTGCCATTGTACCAACTTGATTCAAATGTGCTTTTTGCTAGTAGATTGTAATGGTGTTGCGCTTGTCCAATCCACTACATACATATTTTTCTCGCTTCTACATCCTTGCAAAGACAACTTCATTTGATTCAATATCTTTGATTTGGCATACACCCATGTTGAATCCAACATTGTAACCTCTTGTCACAGAGTCGATCGATACTCGCAAGTTGAAGTTGAGTCCTTCGACATATGCAACATCCGTGATTTCTAATCCATTCCTCTTGATGGATCCAATGCCTCTTATTTTACCAGAGCTTCATTTCTCCAAATATGACTTTTGCTCCTTTAACTTCCTTGAATTTTGACAGATTTTTCTTATTTCCTCAGTCATATGTCCGGGAATGTACCACTAGCCATGTACCAGGTTCCTTGGCACTCACTGCTCCTTGAACCCGCAATCAAGGAAATTAAGTTTTAGGTACCCATACTTGTCTCGGTCCCGAGGGGTTAGAATTGTAAGATGATCCAACCAACCTATAGCCAAATGATTTGACTCTAAGAGGTTGCCATCTATCGTGCCATAATCATAATTAATCCTGGCAAATTGCTTGGGGATTCTAGGTTCATACAAATTGTCTCTTTTGTCTGTATGCATGCATATGTGTTTTAGCAATTGCCTTCCTTGGGTAATTGTGGTGTCTTTGAGTGTAGTGCCTAGGTGCATATGTGTGTTTTGATGAAAGCTCTTATACTTTTGGAATGACCTTTGCTTTGAGTTCTAGGCCTTTGCCATTTGGGCTTATATTCCATAAGTCCGTGGCCGATAGTTCACATTATTCCAATCACTTGGCTTGGATATTTTCTAACATTCCCATCATATGTTTTTCTTTTATGGATTTTCTGGGGTTTTTGGTAGCTCGCTTCTTCTTTACAGTATTTTTCTGCTTGGAGTTTGCCGAGGGACTCACTGAATCTCTTCTCACTGTCCTTTCAAAGACACTCAACTCAAGTTGTTTTCTTTTTCCTTTGTAACCAAGGCCGCTTTGCTTAGTATTGTGCTTTGGAGTGAATGTGTGTGCAACATTTAGAGTTTTGGATTTTTCTTACTCTTCATGACTTGAAGATCCTTTTTCCGTAATTACTTACTTGAGGTTTGACATAGCACGAGGAGTTAAATCCTAAGCCCTGCCTTGTCTCCACATTCTCTTTGACTCATAATAAGATCATCCAATGATTTAGATGCCTTAGTGAATGAAGCAATAACATTCTTGAGGTCATTCTCCCTCTTTTCTATAGCAGCAATTTCTCGCTATTAATTTAGCATTTTCACCTTTTAACCTTTCATTCTCTTCACTATCTCGACTTTAGAGTACTCGGCTCCTTAGTCGCTTTGAGTTTCTGACTTTTGAGTAGGCTGTTTTCCTCATTCAATAGTGTGTGTGAGGATTTAATGTGTTCAAAATCTTTCATCATTTTGCCTAATGAATCATAAAGATCAAAGACTGGGTGATGAAGTGTGTGTGTCACATCACTATCACTAGTGTCGAGTTTGTTGAGTTAGATTGTACCTCATCTTCTTGATCGTTGATCTTGTTCTTTGCCATCAAGCGGATCGGGGCTTCTTCTTCGTAGTCACTTGAATAGTCGGCCATCACCGCTTTCTTCAATCACTCTCCTCTGCTAGCCTCGCATCATTCATTGCCTTTTTTTCTTTTCTTGTCTTCTTTCTCTCAAGACCTTTCTTTCTTCTTCATTCCTGTATTGTTGACTACGAGGATATGAGCAAAATAATGGCATAGTGACCTGGTTGTCTACAATTCCAACATAGATATTCACCTTTGATCACTCTTTCCACTCTTGAGTTGTCACCCCTTTGATACTCAACTTTTTGATGATCCGTTCTCTTGGTTGGCCTATCATCCCTTGATTTGGAGGAGTCGAGTGTCTTCCGGAAGATTCACCCTTTCCTCTCTTGTAGTTCTTGTTAAAGAACTTGTTAAATCTTTTAACCATCGTGCTATCTCTTCCTCGGGTCAATGACCTCTTTGACTTGACTCTCTTCCCATCTTTAACAATTAGAGCAAATTGTTTTGGGTACACTGCCTCTTCCTGGTCTTTTCTTCTCGGCTCAAACTCGTAGGCTTTGAGGTCCGAGAATAACTCATGGTTGGATGTCTTTGATAGGTCCATGGAATGTCTCGCCATGACCTTCATCTCCCATTCACCGAAGACTTTTTTAGGATTTTCATACACATTTCCTTCTCGTGTATATTCCTTTCCAAGTGCACGACATGCTCATTTGTGATTTCAAAGAACCGAGCGTCTAGTTGATCCAGGTTCTCTCCGAGATCATTTTGAAGTTCTCAAATTTCTCGATCCACCGATAATTTGTTTTCTTTGATTTGCTTCCGAGCCTTCACAAATCAATGTCACTTGTCCTGCATTTCTTTAGCCGTTTTGCATGATTTGACTTTGTTGAACATGGCTTTGTCCAAAGTTTTGTAGAGGATGTCCTTGGCTACATTGTCCAGGTTGTATCTTTTTCTCATCATTTGTCCACTCGGTTCTTGGTTTTTCAACCATGACCGTCCGGGAGCAAAGATCTCTTCTCCTTCACCGCAACTCTTCGCATACCGTGTTCACCTTTAATATTTGTAGAGGCCCATCTTCTATCACTATCCACATCTCATCATGTAATGTCGATAGATGAGCCTCTCGCATACGAATTTTCCAATCATCAAATTCTTCAATAGTGAACATAGGGATGCGTGTCAAATTTGCTTCCATGATAATGACTTTTAATAAAAAGAGTTTTGAAGGTTTAAGTACTAAATCGGACTTTGAAAAGTTTGGAGATCTAGTTCAAGAACTGCCATGAGGGTTCAATGAACCAACCGCTCCGATACCACTTGTAGGTCCCAAGGGGTGTAAGTGTAAGGTTTAGAAGGGGGTTGAATAAACCTTACCAAATTTTCGATTTAGTCCTTTTAAATCTACAGAGTTGATTCTACACACCGTGTCCTTGATGGACAAATCGAATTAGTCACTCAAGAGAGTTAATCTCTCAACAGACTCAAATTTGAGCCATTGATGGAGTAACTCACCGTTGGCTATAATTTAACTCAACTGTGGTTTTATTTTCAGCGGAAGACTTAACACCCTTAAGTTTGATTAAGCAAGATTTTAGAGCTTGATTTAGTACTTGTAAATTATCAAATGGATAGCAAATTTATCGTGAGATATAAGCGATTAAAAGTGCATGAATTTAAATGTTTGAAATGTAAATGACACAAGAAAGTTTTTATAGAGGTTCAAGATGGGGTAATTCTTCTACTCCTCTCTTCTCCAACTCCCGGAGGAATCCACTATGTAATGATCGGTTTACAAAGTGGTAAATAGTCCAGACAAGTCTTGATCACAACGGCCCGACTTGATCCTTAGGGACTCGATCCGAGACGCCTTGATCACTCACCGTGCTTCTCAAATGCGACTCGCTTCTTCACAGGGCAGCTGCCTTGTTACTACAAACTCACTTGCTCAAGCTCTTTGGATTTGATCACGAAGCCCTCCAAAAGCTTAAGACTTGGTTCAACCTTGAACCTTTCTACAATCCTTCCTGAATGTAGACCCCTTGTTTTCGATTTTTCCTCTTCAACCGATTGAAGTTCTCTTTCCTTCACAGGTGAGTATTGGATTGAAGTACTTCGTAATGTAGGCTTGAGGATTAAGAATGTTTCGTTTTCTAATGTGCTTGTATATCTCACGTGTGTGTCATCTATATCTCTCTATTCTCAAACAAACTCCTCAAATTTTTATAGTGAACTTTCAAAAATTTGCTCGTTGAAGAGATAGCTTATTTTTGAAAGTCACTTTGCATCGTTGGCTTGCGCTTCTTGGAATTGCCATTTCCTCGTATGAATTGTTCTTTCACCTTTTTCGTAGTTCGACACGGTGTGGTGCTTCCCATTGGTTCATTCCTTTTGCACGCTTCGACCGAGCACTCCGAGAAAGGTGGTATGGAGATATTACTTGTTTAAGTAAATCTCTTGATTTCTTACAACGGTTCTTTTACGCTTATCTCGACTTGACGCATTTCCTTGCTTTCCCCAGGTGACTTAGAGTCGCTTCCAATCATTGGATGACTCTTCCCGTCACTTCAACTTGAGACTTGGCTTTTCTTGAGTCGACTTGACCGATGCTCCACTCACCATCTCACCGCTTCTTCTTGAGAGAGTTCCGTCTACTCTTCTTTTGCCATATTCAAATTTTTTACGCCAGGTCTTCCTTCCGTCTTCAAATGTCTTCTTGCATGTTAGGGCGTAGGCGACTTAACTAACTTTGGCCACTCTAATTGTTACAATACATTTTACAATAAGAATTGGGGTGCCAACTTTCTATTCTAAGTTTTACATGGCATTCATCAAAATCTAAACAATAAAATTCCTAACAGACAACATCCTACAAATGGTAAGAATGCGACGACATTTACCACGGGTTCCTACCAAAGCCGCTAGGGGACGTGCCCGACATCAACAACAACCTCGGGATGATTTCTTTAATGACAATGAGGTTGAAAATATTGGAAGAGGTGAGTTTGACGAACAAAGAGATGATGAAGAAGAGAATGTGAGGAATGAAGAGGAAAATGAAGAAGAGAATGTAGGAAATGAACAAGAAATTAGGGAGGAAGGAGATGAAGACGAGTCGGACGTTGAAGATCTAAATCTCAAAGAGAGAATGGCCAAGGTGGAAAGAGAAACATTTAGAGATGTGGCCTCTCTAAGAAAAGAGCTCCGGGTTGTGAAAAAGGAAAATTCTAGCTTGAAAAAGTCAATCGACAAATTGAAGAAATTTATCAAAGATCTCATTCCCGGAACTTGCTTCTCCTCGGATGAGGAATGATGTCCCCACCCCTTTACTTTCTAGCATTTTCATTAATGTTGCTTTGGTATTTTGATGAACTTTTTGTAAAACTCATTTGTACTAATGATATTTGCTTGTTTTTCTTAAAAGGGTTAAAATTGCAAGTTGATAATGACTTGTGGATGATCTTGATTTTGATGGAGTATTTGATGGTAAAAATACTCTTATATGGCATGGTTTGAAAATTGGTATGAAGTACTTGATGGTAAAAGTGCTTCTCTTAATGTTTTGATCATTATGCTTAGTTGGATATGTTGGGACATTTGATACATGTATTGTTTAAGGCATGACTTATATTACTTGATGGATGCTCTAATTTTTGGCATTTGTAATGCCTTGATCCTTCTTAGCTTATCTCAATTGGGTTGAACCCTTGAGAATCTACTTTGAGCTTCTTATTTGATGAACAAAGGTTGCATATGATCTTATTGAGCTTTGGAATGAGGTTGATTGATGATATGAAAATTTTTGGCTTGAAACTTTTACAAGGACTATATACAACCTCTTTTATTTTTACGCACTCCAAGGTGTTTGATGAAATGTCGCAATGAAACTTTCAACTTCTACATGATTCTCTTTGCTTCCTAATGTCTTAAAATCATTTTGAGATCATGTTTTTAGCTTACTAATGAGCTTATGGATCTCTTATGTTACAATTCTCCCATTTTCCTTGACTTTAAGCATAAATTGCTCGACGGTTAATAAACCGTCCCTTTGCGCTGATTTTTGATATTTTTGTATGATGTTTTTATCATACTAACATTCTTTTTGATGATTCCAAAGGGGGAGAAACAGGATATTGGCTCATTAGCTCAAAGAAGCTAATAAAAGCTTGTCATAAAAGCTATAAGCTATGGCTCATAAAAGCCATAAGTTGTGATTCCTTTTAGTCCAATTATTGCTTGATGGACTTATATAATTGTTTAATGATATTTTGTAGACAGGGGAGCTTATAAGCTCTTGAACAATTTGTAAAAGCTAAAGCTTTTAGCTTATGAAAATATTGATTTTACATTATTCTTGATATGTTTGTTGATAGGAGAGCTTGTGCTTATTATTATATTTACTCCCTACTTGGTTGCTTTAATATTTTTGGAAATTTTGGTTGCTTCCAAACTACGATGTTTTTACCGAAAAATCATTTCTAAAATTGTTCTCCCAATTTGTGTAAAAATTGTTTTGGTTTGTAATCATCAAAAAGGGGGAGATTGTTTGATACATGTTTTTATCTTAATTTTGATGATTTTATTTTGTCACCAAAACAATGTTTTTAAAGGTTGTCCAAATACTCCTAAATGATTTAAAGTGATTTTAATATTTTCCTGAGTATTTCCTCAAGTTTATTTTTGATAATAATGGACAACACTTTTAATAATTTTATGTCAATGGGCTTTTACTCCTAAACAAGATTTCTAAATGTTGTCTAAATACTCCCGATTGGTTTAAAATATTTTTACTAAATTTTCTGAGTATTTCTTGAGTTTTATTTTCGACAAATATTGGACAACATTTCCTCTCTTGGTCGACCGGTCGCCCTATAGGGCAACCCGTATCTAAAGATGTTTTTAGAAACAGAAAATGAGACGGAAGTAAAAATAGGCAAGGTCGACCAGGTCGCTCGGCGTCGATCGTCCGGCCGACCGGTCGCCAGTGGTTGACCGGTACTGCATGTTTCGTTGGGAAACAGAACAAAACCTGTTCGCTTCTTGAGTTAGGGGACCGGTTGAGACAGAGTCGACCGGTCGGCCTATGTCGACCGGTCGCCCTACTTGAAAAATTTCAAAGTGTTCTTAATTCTCTTATTTCGTATGCGACCGTCGCCTGGCGCATTGACAACAAAAATATGACCGTTTGACAAACAGACACATTTCCTTAAATTGTGGGATTGATTTCTAACAGCTATATTCTTGATTTTAATTGTATTTTTCTCAGTAGATTTTCAATCCCCAAGAGGAGCCTATGCTTGATCGATCATCTCCTATAAATAGAGGAAGTTTTGGAGCAACCATGACAACAATTGAGATACAACACAACAAGATACACTTCAAGCAAATACTTGGTCTTTCATTGTTATTATTCTTGTTGTAAATTTGTCTAGCTTATCACTTTCACATCCTTGAGGTCTAGGCTATTCTTGATTACACTTTGCACTCAAATTGTAATATTTATTATTGAGTTGTAATCTTGATTTTTGGTTATCATTCAAACACAAGATATCCTTGTGAGTGTTCTTGTGGTAAGAACACACTTGAATGATCTAGGTGATAGGTGCAAGAATATTGTGGTGATCTTCTTATTGAGGTGTTGAAGAATTTGGTATTCTTCAAGGTTGAAGATTGTGGTAATCTTCACAAGGTGCCGTTGGAGATTGTGGTAATTTTCAAGAAGAGATTGTGGTAATCTCAAAGGTGGTGTTGAAGAATAGTGTGGTGCTCTTCAAGGTGTTGTAAGTTGAATTTGTATTAATTTTGGTAATTAATAAAATTCTTTTTCTTTTGAAATCCATCCCTGGATATATTTGGGTGGTAGAGGATTAGACCCTAGGTGGGTTGAACCTCTTTAAATCGACGTGTGTTGTTTACATTCCGCACCTTTATTATTGTGTTTGAGCATTCGGTTACAAAAAGAGGGCGAAATCGAAAAGATGAAGATAATCTATTCACCCCCTCTAGATTATCGTAGCCGCTTGACTTACAATGGATTCCATGTACTCCAACAAGGTATGGACCTTGGTGGACCCACCACAGGAATTGTTCCCATTGGTCGCAAATGGGTCTACCGCAAGCGGAAGCTTGGAGTAGATGGAGAGGTAGCGACCTACAAAAGCACGTTTGGTTGCAAAAGGTTATACTCGAAGCAAGGAATTGACTATGAGGAAACTTTATCACCAAAGAGGATGCTTAAATCCATTCGGATGCTATTAGCCATATCAAAGATATTATGATTATGAGATATGGCAAATGGATGTGAAGACTACTTTTCTTAATGGAAACATTAAGGAAGAAATCTACATGAAGCAACCAGAGGGCTTCATATCCAGTGGGAGCGAGCAAAAGGTTTGCAAACTCCAGAGATCCATTTATGGACTCAAACAAGCTTCGAGGAGTTGGAACATCCGATTTGATGAAACGATCAAAATGTTTGATTTTCATAAGAACCCTGGATGAACCATGTGTCTACAAGAAGGTTAGTGGGAGTGCAGTTGCATTTGTTGTGCTCTATGTTGATGACATTCTACTCATTGGGAATGATGTAGGTATGTTGCAATCAACAAGGACTTGGTTGTCTAAACAGTTCTCCATGAAGGACTTGGGAGAAGCATCCTTTATCCTAGGGATAAAGATCTATAGAGATAGATCTGGAAGGATGATCGGACTATCCCGATCGAATGTACATAGACAAAGTGCTAAAAAGGTTTAGTATGGAGGAATCCAAATGAGGGTACCTACCAATGAGTCATGGTGTTTCACTTTCTAAGGCTATGTCCCCCAAGACACCTGAAGAAAGAGAAAGAATGTCTCGCATACCTTATGCATCCGCTATTGGGAGCATAATGTATGCAATGTTATGTACTAGGCCTGGGATGTCGCACATGCTCTCCGAGTGTCACGAGCGATATCAATCTAATCCAGGGGATGATCACCGAAGGCCGTTAAGATGATCCTTAAATACTTGAGAAGGACTAAGGATATCTTTTTAATATATGGAAATGGAGAATTGAAACTAGAGGGATTCACCGACTCTAGTTTTCGGTCATATAGACGACTCAAAGTCGATGTCCGGATATATATTCACCTTGAATGGAGGAGAGGTTAGTTGGAAGAGTTCTAAACAAGAAACGACCGCAGACTCTACTATCGAGGCTGAATATAGCCGCATCGATGCAACAAAGAGGTTGTTTGGATACGAAACTTCATCCAACGGTTGGGTGTTGTTCCATCCGTAGTTGATCCAATAATGATTTATTGTGACAACAACGGGCTATAAGCGCAAAGCAAAAGAGCCAAGATCTCATCAAAGATCCAAGCATATAATGAGGCGATACCACCCGATCGGAGAGATCATTGGTAGAGGCGACGCTGTCGTGGATCGAGTCGCCTCGCAAAAAGCAGACCACCGACTAAGCCCTTATCACAAAAGGTATTTGATGGACATCTCGAGAAGATGGGCCTAAAATACATGGGCAATTGAGCTAGGGCAAGTGGGAGATTGTTAGAGTAGGGTGCCCCGCACTCCATTACAATTGGATTTATCCTACTTGTAAAAACAATTTTATTGAAATTATATTAATATAAAGGCATTTTTTTCTTTATCTTATGTTTTGCATTTATTATTTAATTGCACATAGATAAAGTCCTTAGATCATTTTATGCTATGGGGTATGGTTGCGCATTTGATGGCAATCATGGAACATGCCTCTAAGGCTTTGATCTTAAAATAGTTCCAAGTCAATGGATTTTCAAGATAGGACATTGAATAACCCGTAAGACTTGTGTATATGATGCATGCTCGTGAGACGAGAATGTTATATTCCATTAACATTAGCGTTGAGACGCAAATGCATATATGCGGGTGCTTGTTGGCGAACAAGTTCACTGAACATGACCCAATGGAAATTCTTATATGGAAACCTTGTTTGTCGAATAAGAATTTTCATATTGCAATAGTACATGATTAATCCTCGTACTTGAGGCACGATAGTAGCCTTGTGTCTATCCTGCAATACTTTGATTTATCTTTTGATTGCTTGACGATCACAAAAGGGGTACTTTGGGTATTGCACTGATGTACATGGAGGCTTGTCTGTGGCCAACATAGAATTCGACACTTGTCTTTTGACAAGGGAATCTCCTGTGTTTTCATAGTTTGTGATTCAAAGACCTTGGCCAAGGCACGATGAATTTGATTCATAAAAGAATCACTAGAACTTGAAATGGAATCACAGTTATTAAATCAATTGGGTTTCGATAAATCCATACCCAAGATTTAATCGAAATTAGTTGTCGAAAGGATTGTACATATATGTAATTGCAATTGAAATAGGTTTACTCGCTTATTTCACCTAATACTGGGTAATCATGCTACTTGCTAGATGTTACCATGATTTGTAGGTTCTTGAAATTAAAGAGTTAATTTCAAGTATATTAATTAATATGATTAATTAATAGAATATATTATTCGAAAGTTACAAAAGTTGTAAGCTGTCTTTGCTAGTGTTAGTTGTGAACCTAAAAGGTCACACATAATTTTGATTGTTGACATTTCAAAATTGATAAATCCAATAGTTGGATGCAATTAATTAATATAGATTAATTAATTGGAGTTTTAATTTAATTCAATGGTTGAATTAAATATTTAGTTAAATAATACGATTATCTAATTAAATCTAATTTGACTAAATGCTCAATGAAAGGAATAGAATAAATTAATTAGTCAATTGGATTGATTAATTTGGGCTTTGAGAATTAATTAATTAGTTGAATTAATTAATTAAGTTGGACTTTGAAATCCAAGCTCATATATATAATCTAGTAGGCCTAATTGTTGGATGCAATTAACCAATCTTGATGGATATTCGATCTCTTCAAGAAATCCAAAATCCGGGACTCTTTTGGTGTCCTCGGGCGAAAATATCATTGCTCACGAACTAGCTAGATTTGCTAAATTTTCTCGACGTCAATTGTACTTGGTGGAATGATCCACCCGAATTTTTGTCTCAATCGGCACCGGACCGTTTCCCAAGAACTCTAATGAAATTTCCACTTCAAAAAAAAAAAAAAGTAGGCCTAATTGTAGAAGCCCACTAGATTATTGAAGATAAATAAATAAATATGATTTATTTATATATATATATATTTGATATATATATATACTTGAGAAAAAAAATGAAATGAAAAATGCCACATTGGCACATTGCATGCACGACAGTTTCTATGCCTTTAAGGCATTAAATAGTGGTTCCTCCCATTATGATAGTAGTGGGAAGTTACACTTACAACTTGGTTAATAAGAAAAACAAATCATAAGATTTTTTTATTAACAAACCACAGAACCTTTTTTTTTTTTAAAAGAGAGAGTCTGGCCGTGTATTTTCTTTTGGGAGAAAACATTGAAACTGTTCTTTGGTTTTTCTTCCTCGTTTCTTTTCTCAAAATATTTATCTTCAGTTGTTGTGGATAATAAATAATTGATAATTATTCATCCACACAATTTATTCTTCAATTAATTGTTGATTGTGATATTAATATTCTAGTCTACTATCAATTCGAAACGGGATAAATTTTACTAGCGAAAGATTCATTCCGGTGTCTACAATCAAAAGGTGGACTCGATTGGAGGGAAACGTTTGAATCCCTATTGGCGAGCATTTGGAGTTTTGGTGATTGCCACATATCCGGGAATTGATTCCCTCTCAATCTTCGCTAAAGGAGAAGACTCTACGAGGGTAATTTCTTTTTATCACTTACTTAATCAAAATTTGTTTTCTCGCATGATAACGAAAATGTCGATCGTTACAATCGCTACGTGAACCTCACGGGTTAGTATTTATTGTGATAAATGCACTTGTTTTAATTAGATTAAAATTTTAAATTTCATTGTATGCGAACCCCGTATGGTATAGCGAACCCAACAAGAATAACTATGGAACCAACCACACAATGCAGGCATGCACTAACCTTAGTCAAAAACTCACTCAGCTCTCCTTCATACAATCAGAATGCACCATATATAAAGTTCATAGTCATTTACGAAACATCAACGTCAAGGCTTACGAGCCTGATGTTATATCAATCGTCCATATCACCGCGACAAAGATAATCTAAAGATGATGGAAGATCACAAGTTGCGTTATTTGCATTTACTTCTCCAACATAAAAACGACAACATTGGAAAATATGTCTCAAATATCGGACCGTTGGAACAAGAGGCGCAAGTGTTTACGCGGAGCCTTTTAGCCTTAACGCCACCGAGTTTATAGAAATGCTCGTTTTAGATGGTTGTTTCACGTTGAGTTGGTAAGAAAATGTAACATGGTATACTTATAGAAAAAATGATCCTATTTTCCACATGGATTGGATCATTAATAGTTTGCAGCGATCTTATGTTGTTCGAAAATCAGATTCCGTTTTTCGTTCTGTGCAAATTGTTCGATTTGATTGAGGTCCCAAATCAACATAGTAGGTTGAAGTATCTTTTATTGAGTTTTTTCAGTATTCTCTACCCTGGAAAAGTATACAGAGAAAATAGCACAAATATTGGATCAAATTCTCATGAGATAAAGCATTTACTTGGCTTGATACATAGTACTTGGCAGCCTTCGTTTGATTGGTTGGATTTTGGTCGAGAAAAAAACAATAAACGAAAAAAATGGCGGTTTATTACTAGCGCAACAGGGCTCAGAGAAGCTAATGTGAAGTTCGAAAGCAACGAAGGAGTTAATTTGTTCGATGTAAGATTCAAAGACGGAACGATGATTTTGGCGCCTTTAACCGTTGAAGATAGGACGGAATCTTTCTTGAGGAATCTCATCGCGTCACGAGCAATATTTTCAGGACACCGTCAAAGCAATTTCGTTACAGATTATGTGAAGTTCTTGGATTGCCTTATTGATTCGTCGAGAGACGTTGAGATTCTTTCTCGATGTGGGATTATTGATAATTGGATGAGTGATGATGAAGTGGTTGCAAACATGTTCAACAAACTTACGGACTCTGTCTCTGTTGCTGGTTATTTGAATAGTCCTTGGGCAGTTATTTCTATTCTTGTTGCTGTTGTGTTGGTTCTACTCACGGTTACACAAACTGTGTTTTCTGTACTACAGGTAGTAGTTTGAACTTTGAACTCTCACATACATAACTATTTGTGTTGCATATTAAGTATGTAATGTTTATTATGCATGTTGCCATTGTGGAGAATGTTGATTGAATATTTTGGGCATTATAAGTTATCACAAAAACTTGTGTGAGACGGTCTCACGGATATAATCCATGAGACACATCCTATATTTAAATAGAATTTCGACCCAAATCCTTATCCATGAAAATAATCCATATATTTGTACGTGTTTAGCAGGGCGTAGATAGGGGGCTGGGGCCCCCTAAGACACCCCAAATTTTTTTGTCCCGTTTTTTTCAGTGGAAAAAAATTAAAAAATTTATATGTGTTTTTTTAAAAGAAAAAATAATTGAGCTAGGGGAAAATGAGGGGAAAAATTTGGGCTAGGGGTAGCCAAATCAACGCCCGGTGTTTAGGATCCATTTCATGAACTTAGATCCGTTAGACGGTCTCATATAAGACTTCCTCATAAGTTATTGCCATTTTCTCATATGTGAATTGATGAGGTTTAATGGTTTAAAGGTATTTAGAAGAAATAAGGCACTTCTTTTACGAGTATTCGATTCTTGTTTCACTTTTTTATTCCACTTTGTTTGGATGATTGACATATGTATGAGCTATGAGATGAATCTATCCGAATAATAAAATAAAGGCTAAATCACAAAATAAGGACATTAATAATATCCCAAAGGGCAAAGAATAACACTAAATTTGCGAACTTTCAATCTAGACAATAACTTTAAAATTTTAGCGAATTGAGGTGTGTCAAACACATGTTTTTTTAGTCATTTTGGAGTGTGAAAAATCAAATTACCCTCGAATCAATTTAACTACACAAAGACACACATCTCTCGTGACTCGACATCGAGTTACGAAAGAATTTGACATCCAGCTTATCTCACTTATTATAACCCAATTATTTTGCTTTTTCCAAAAACTATGAATTAACATAACATTTTCGTTTTAAATCCGTTTGACATGTATAATATATCAAGTTAATCGTCTTTTCGATATCTATAATTCAACACTCATATTGCATATTTAAAAACAAAAATACAGATTCAATTTTTTAAAAAAACTTGAAAGGAAGAGTAAGAGGATACATAGAGATAAGTGAAAGAGAGAGAAATAATCCAAATATCAAACAAACATGCTAGACGGTTATGAATGTCATTTCACACCTCAAAATGGCTAAAAATATATGTGTTTACAAAAGATGACTATTTTTCATCTTTATATTTTGGAAAGGGCTATTTTGACCCATTTCCACTTAAAGTTTTTGTCCCAAATTGAAAGCCTGCAGATTTATTGTTTTATATCATTGGGGTATAGTTAGTGTCATCATTTTACAATTTAACCAAAACAAAAAGTGGAATAGGAAAATGCATTAGGAAATTTTAATCCATTTTATTGGAAGACCGACTATTCACTTTTTTTAAAGCCCTTTATGCATATAATTTTCTTCATGATAATGTTATAACACCTTGCAGCTAGGGGTGTGTGTGGTACGGTGTAGTTCAAATATTCGAAAATATCCAGAATCGTACTATAAAGTTTTTCGGGATAGTTCAATTTGGAGAACGTCAAAAAATCACCGATATTTTTGGTTCAGACTTATTCGTCCGGGTTTCGGTTCGATTCAAGATATCCAAGCCCCATACCCAACCCTACTTGCAGCCACTCATATCTAATTGAACTATGTGAAATGGACAAGAAGTCACCAGATCGATCTTCTATTCCAATAACTATTATTTTACAAGACGAATGATTTTCATGTGTATAACACTTGCCATCTTGAAAGTTAATATGGTAAGTATCACACACGTGACAATCATTCGTGCGGAGAATAGGAGATGAAACACGTACTTGGACTAGAAAGATCCCACCCAAGAAGTCACTCAAATGAGATTTTCTGTTTCAAAATGGTACTTTATCTCCGGCAAAAATATTTTTTTCGTCCACTAAGTGGACGACTTGAGAGATTTAGTCCACACTTTTAAATTTTTTGAAATTGGTCCACTAAATGGCAAAAATTTGGACATTTAGTCCAAGAACTGCTATTGCAGGTATCTTGACTTGCAATCATTTCTAAATACAATTACCATTTTCAAAAGGAAACCGACGAAGCCATAGGATAAGGTCTTGTGTGGTTATGGTTAATTTCTAAATACGATTACCATTTTCAACTATTCATATAAATAGAATCTTGTTCATTTATAAGTTTTTTCATTGGAAATATCATTTTCACTTTCCAACACATAAAACATCTCACATTTGTAATTTCAATTTTCAATCATATACATGAGGGATGGACACAGAATACAAAATGTGTCTACTTAAACTATTATTATTTTCAAATTACATCTAGGACCCACCACTTACTATCTTATAAGTAATATTATATATTCCATTTAAATGATTGAAAGTAGACCCATCGATTATCAATTTTTCAAATTATTATATACATAAAAAATATTTCAAAACTACTCAACTAAACATATTTTTATATCCAAACCTACATAAAATCTAATTATATTCGTTCATCAAAATATAATTCTAATTTTCATACGAAAACCTGTAAAGTTTCAAAACTTAATTTTCAAAATGGACCTGAAAACATAATATAAGGCCTAAAGTTTGCAAAATAGGTATCAGAACTAGCAATATGCTAATAGGAGGTACACATCTCACTTTGAAGATGCTGTCTGATGATTTGCCCATTTGTAGCTCTTAAAGCCAAAACAACAATAAGAGCTCCAATACCTGAGGAAAGAAAACTTATTCTATTAGACAAATATTCAGTGTCTTAAGACATACAAATATTGTACTTTAAATATGTGGTTTTTAGGTAAAGGTTAATTACATAATAGCATTAGCTCGGTACGTAGTATATGCTCTAGTGTTTGTTTATTACTAATCTTACTTGGGTGTTAGAATATATATATATATATGGTTCATGAAATGTTAAATCTTTTTAAAATATAACGTTTTACTTGAAACTTTAAATTAATTAGGAATAATTACAAAAACTACCCACCAACTTTAGTCTAACTATAAAAAGAATTATCTTTCAAACTCAAATACCGCGACCCTTGACATTTGTTTATCTTTTTATAAAATAAACCCCATCTCAAGAGGTTGTTTGCAATATTTGAAGGGGGTACGTATTTGTAATTTTGAAAGATAACTAGATGTTTTTGTAATGAGACTAAACCTTAGGAGTAACTTTAATTTTGTAATTATACCTAAATGTTATGGATAAAGATATAGTAATGGATTGAAGATGCTTCTGTATTTCAATCAACATATAGATCGTTTCCTATATCACTAAAATGTTACCAGGCAAAGTACTCTATCAAGTTGTTCTCGTAATAAATAAGTTCATCACCTCATTTTTACCTTTTACGACTACGACCTCTTTGGAGCTCTTTATTTGTAGTGGTTGAGGTGGAAGAAGTGAACAACTCTTTGTTTGTAGTGGTCGAAATGGAAGAAATGTAATCACTGGATACAGTCACACGTACGTATTGGATATCTTGGTCACACACATCACACTTGTTGTTGCCTTTCTCATGTAACCATTCAGTTGCACACCATTCATGTAGAAGAGAAAATTTGCATCTGCAACTCGTCTTGAGCATGTTGGCTTGGTAAACAATAAAGCAGAATCTGCAAATTGCTTCCTCTTTTGGAATCTTTTTAACTTTATGATCTTCTGAGAATTAGCATACGTTATTATAAGAGGTTATACAAGGTTCTAATCGGTCAATTTTAGAAAAAAATAAAACAAAAAACATACTGGTTATTTATTTGTAGATTATTGAAAAAACAGTTATAAACGACTGGAGTGCAAAAACGACTGGAGTGCAAAACATTAGGAAACAACTTTGGGTAAAATTTGATTTAAAGAGGAATCAATCTCTAAACAAACAAAGGTACATGCATTAGTTAGTTCTTTGGTTGAATTGATTCTATGTTGTTTCATTGTTTTTAATTTAATTATCACCACATCATAAAAAATTGGCATGGTTTCCCTTCATAACTATTACGTTGTCACGTTTATTTACATACTAAAACTAGGTACCAATTTCTGATTATTAATTTGGAGAATAAACTCTAATTTTCTTTTAGATTGTCTAGTAATAATTATAATGGTCTCATTTCATGAATAAACAAACACTAGTTAATTAAGATATATAACAAATGTTACAAAGTTTGTGGCATATACAAATGTTACACACCTTGGAAAAATGATGAGCCCATTGGTCATATTGATCAGTATTCAGTAAATTAATAATTGTACCAGAAAAATAATAGTGAATCTATTGGAATATATCAAAATTTAGGTTTGAAGTATTGACAATGTCGTAATTGTCAAAGTACCAAACGAAATACAAATTTCGAGACAAATACAGTATCAAATGCTCAAACTATATATGAACATGCTAGCTAATCAATTGAAAGACGTATAATTTGATATATCCAGATTAATTAGATACTTAATTAGAAATAATCACGAATTAATGTTATACCTATTACTAATTACTTGTGATTTTCTGCTTAATTCACTAGATCATAACCATATACGTTTGTTCCAAGTCAAATTACCCCAATCCTTTTTTTTTTTAATAAGTTGTAAGTACATGTTGGAAATGAGTGAATAAGTTTCAAAAAATTGAAAGATACCGAGTTCAAAACCCGGTCAACACCCTTACAAATTAAAGGGTGAGCGTCTGATACCACTGGAGCTATAAGCTTAGTGATAAATTACCCGAATCCTTTACTTACCCCTGATTATGAGTGTATATATTTTGCCACACACGAAAAAAATGCAATTAAAAGAATATATATTATTGTTACTTACCCCATGATTTTGAGTGTATATATTTTGCCGCACACGAAAAAAATGCAATTAAAAGGATATATATTATTGTATAATTTTTTTTTGAGTGGAATATATTATTGTATAATTGAAAGGCACTCTTTTGATGACTTTGTTTTATCAAGTAGTTGTTTTTTCTATTTTTCTCTGTCACCCACTCTCACTTTTTTTGATCTATTCTCTCCAACTTATACATCTTACTTTTATCTCATTAAATTCGCTTATTATTTTTGTGATTCTATCTAATTATGCACACGTGCACGCGTACACATTAAGAATACATATGGTATTATTCATTTAACACTCGATATACTACATTTGGAGGTGTTAAACGGGTTGGTACCGCCTGTTGGGCCAAAGCAAAAAATCGGGTGGGGCCAAACAAGAATCGGACCACTATTTTTGGAATCCATCCGCCCAACCCACAAAAATACAAAGAAAAATTGGGCCCATCACAACATTTCGATTCGGGCCTAATGGGCCGGGCCAAAAAAGCCCTAAGGCACATTTCTACTAAGAAAGTGTAGCCCAACCCGACCACTTTACCGAGTCGGGCCAAAATTGACAAATAACTACACTTGGTGGATAAATGAATGACACAATATTATTTATATGGATAAATGACAAGTGTTTAATCTTATAAGTAGTGAGACACTTGTTATACATTCACCCACCATATATACACCATAGTAATGGGCTTGACACACTATTATTTATATGGTTGAAACATTGTAATGGACTTGATTAATTCCCACCAGCTTTATCGGCCTTATCCAATGGATATAATAAGGTCAAATAATGTGTTTGATTGAGTGATTGAGTTATTGGAATGTAAGGGTTGTCTATTAATGTGTTTAGTTTAGGAGAGGTAATAATAGCGCAACAAGTGTTGTATTACCTTATTGCCCTTATTTTAGAATTTCAATTCCAACAAAGAAGGGTGTTTAGGTAATATCGACTCCCAACCTAATGAGCTATATTGCTCATCCCACCATTGGGGTGGGATATATAATAACTAATTGGCATGATAAATTACCGGGCCGAGCAATTTCCAGGGCTCTCTTGGATTGAACCAAACATCACAATAGGAATGGAATAATATAAAAGTGAGTGATATCACTCCCATGAACCCCAACCAAACGAAGCCCAAGACCTTAATCGCAAACTCACTATTGATCATTAAGTTACCTAGCCACTGGGATTTCTTGAAGTACCTTACTAAAGGTTCAAATAGTGATTCTGACAACAAAGTCTATATTATTATTATTATTATTATTATTATTATTATTATTATTATTATTTAAGCTATCTAGTAGGAATAGTTTGGTTAGTCAATTTCTTTTACACTTAAATTGAATAAAATTTATTTATATGGTAAACACCAAATTTCAAACTTCAATTTATCATGTGAAACTCTAGAAAAGAAAACATTACTTTGCACACTAACCCCAGAGTTACATGAATTTTTATATTACTCTGTAACTACCAATCTAACATGACATGAAACAAGAAAAGTTACCTAGTAAAGAATGCAACTAAAAGCATGGTTCCAAGAGTTTTCTTAAGCAACCTGGGGTTTAACCCTTTTTATGATATCACTTTGAAATTTCGATGGGACTCAAAATTTCCTTGCCATATAAAGCTATCCACCTCGGCAGTGGCTTTAGAGATTCAACGTTATAGGGTATGCCCTATCTCCACCTTGTATATTTTCTTGTAAAATCTCTCGCCACCCTTTTTCGAATTACAAGTGGGAGCGTTAGGTCGTGACCGCCTACTCCCACTTGTTATCTCGATTAATTGGTTGGAGATTGTTTACCATGTTTTTACTAGTAGCCCTCTTTTGAGGTTTTTGTGCTTTCTCTCTCAATGATCGACCAATCGATCGCTTTTTCTTTTCTTGGCTCTACACATGTTAATGGGCCTGTACATTCAACATTTAATCTAAACTGGGTATGCCCTTTATTTTGTAATTTTTACATTTTTAATGAAATTTTTCACATTTTCATCAAAAAAAAAAAAAAAAAAAAAAGAATCAAGTGCATACCTCCAAGATTCCCCAGAGGTTCTCTAGCTTTGACTGTAACAAATTCATTCTTCTGCAAAAGTATGTAAAATAATGAAAGATGTGAGGTATGTAATTAATGTAATTAATTTCGAATTTTATTTGGGAAAATTTTTAAAGCACCCACTATGGATAGTGGGTACTCTTTATAACCATTAAAAACCGTATAGAAACAAGATATAAACATTTAGATATCCCTCATGTTCGAAATAAATATGGTGTTATAAATCTATGAAGTTTAGTTCATAATTTTCAAATTTATTTGTGAATGTTCGAATATATGTATAAAATAATTGATAATGTGAAATAGCTGAGTTTAGTTGCTAGAATGTTTGAAATAGATGAAGTATTTTGGGATAGTGTTCAAAAATGGGGTATATTTTTTTTTTTGGCTATGGCACAATTAGATGAGGAAGATTTAAGAGGCACGATATAGACACGATATGGTGTCATATCGTGCCTATATCGTGTCAGCGAGTTAATTGGGCACAATATCGTGTCGTGGGGTTAATTGGGCACGATATCGTGCCGTAGGGGTTAATTGGGCACGATGTCGTGCCGTAAGTTTAATTAGGCATGATATCATACCGTAGGATTAATTGGGCACGATATCGTGCCGTAGGTTATTTAGGGTTATATGAAATCATGTTTATATCGTACAACACTCCATATTGTCAGTATACTGTCTGTTATTCGATTTAAACAATGTTAAGTAATTAAGAGGAGAAACAACATTACCTTGTTATTCAATTTTTTGGTTCGATTTTGGTTATGAAAGAATACAAAAATAACTTCTTGATATTTTGTGAAGAAAAAGAAGAAGAGAGAGAAAATAAGAAGTGCAAAATAGAAGGAAACGTATGTATGGAATTATTTAGAATAAACTATGGAAAATAGCCACATTGAATAGGTCAACCTCTTTTTGGCCACCAAGATAAAATACCATCTTTTCTACCCACTTTTATGGTTCTTTTTTACCCAAATACCCTTGATATTTGAATACAAAACAAGAAGTAGGTGGGAAAGTAAAAAGTAGGTGGGGTCATATTTTTATCTTACATAAAATACATTTTTCTTTATTTTCATATTTTTAACACAATTTGTAGTTTTATTAAAATAAATTCAGTTTTTTATAAAATCGTTTAGTATAAAAATAATTTTTTAAAAATAATTTTGAGTTTTATTATTTTATAATTTTAAGATTTTTAAATAATGGCAAATGTTTAAAAAAGGTGTATAGTTTTTTTAAAAATTTTCATATTTAAATTTTTGATAAATTTTTGATTTTAAAAAACTTTGATTCTTTTTTAAAACTAATTATCGTGTTTATTACTATAACACGTTACATAATATAACGTGTTATAGTATAAATGATTATAAAAATTATTTTATATATCGTGTTATAATTATATATCGTGTTATATGATATATAACACGTTAAGTCGCATCAAGCATTATACATATAACGTGATAAAATGTATCATGTTATATATATATCGTGATAAAAGGTTAACATGTTATAAAACCCTTATCACGTTATATAACTCTTATCACGTTATATAACCTTTATCACGTTATATATACCGTGACAAGTGGTTAACACGTTATATAACTCTTATCACGTTATATAAGCTTATCACGTTATATAACTCTTATCACGTTATAAGAGTTATATATCTTGATAAGTGTTAACACGTTATAAAACCCTTATCACATTATATAATTTGTATCACGTTATAAGGGTTATATATCGTGATAAGGGTTAACACGTTATATAACTCTTATCACGTTATATAAGCTTATCACGTTATGTAACTCTTATCACGTTATAAGAGTTATATATCTTGATAAGGGTTATCACGTTATATAACTCTTATCACGTTATATAACCCTTATCACGCTTATATATTGGGAATTGTGAAAGTGAAATCAAAAGGTATATTTGAATGTTTTTAAAATCGAGACTTTTTAAATTAAGGGCATTTCGGTCATTGTGGGTAAACAAGTAGTATGTTTGAAAAAGTGGGTAGAAAAGAGGTTCCCTTATCCAAAATGGGTAGTTAAAAATTTCACCCGAGTATTTAATCATAAGAGAGAGAAATACACATCTACCTACTTTAAAGGCTTACATTTAAAGCCTCAAGGGTATTGTGGTAAAAGAACCCCAAAAGTGGGTAGAAAACTATGTTTTTTATCCTACATGGCAAAAAACTCTCTCACCTATCCCAAATGGATAATTTTCCCTATTTGCTCATTTTATTTTATCTATGTATATATATATCGTGCACATTCGTTCTTCATCTACAACCAGAAATATAATGGGACTAAATAACACGAAATAAAAACAAAGGGCATGTGAGATCATCATCAACATAAACTTCTTGAGTAAATGTGAACAAACTACAACTACGATTCAACAAACTGCATATCTTAATTAGCTCATATATCCTTTATGTCATCCGTCATAGGCTCATAGCACAAGATTTCACCATGTGTCGGCATCATATTTGTTAATTAGTAGTACAATTTTGTTATGCAGATAGATGTTTTAATTTTCCATACTGTTAGTACACATCTGTTATTGAGACCTTAATGTCAACTGTGTCACATCAGTGTATCGGTTCTTGGAATTTCATCTCATTTGTCCTTCGTATGAAGGTTCTGTCAAAGAAGGCCATCGTAAAACTTTGCCACTTTGCTAAAGGGAATTAAGTCTTACACCTATGGCTTCCTCTCATCAATTGTCTTAAGTATTAAGTTAATCCAAGCATTATAATAGTACTAATTACAGGAGTGTAAATGTGCATTGCATTACCATAACTATTAAGAGGTTATAATATATTTTTCGTCCCTCAATTTTGTCATTGATCTAAATTTGAATACAGTTTCCATGCCAACTTTTCATTTTTCTCGACAATTTCAGTCTCCGGCATCAATATGTTACATGTTATTAAACTTATGAAAGATCTAAACTTAAGGGGAACTGTTACGGGACCAAAAATAACTGAAGGTGAGTAAGTTGGGAAAAAATAGCAAACCAAAACTATAATATAAATATCTTAATAAAAAACTTTGAGCACAATTAATGAATAAGAGTACTTATAAATTAGAAGATGTAAATTCAAATTAAATCTTATCGTGCTAAAAAGGTCACTTACCATGAGCTTCAATTTTGGTGACCAAGAATTAACGTCCATGGCAGAAGAAGACCTAAGCGGAGTTTCTCTTGAGAAATCGAAAGTATCTTTCTTCTTTCTCGCCTTTTGATTTCTCTCGGACAGCTTCCTGTCAACAGTATTAGACTTCCATATCTGTTTCACTTTCTTCAAGTTTCTCTGATATGACGTAAAAGTGGGAGCATAAGCTGGTTTAAATCAAACAAGATATACTATGTATATATATAATTAATTAATCACAAAAACTTATGTCGACCGTCTAATGGGCCTGGCCTTTAGACGGATCGACTCGCGACTCGATGGTATTTCCGTAATATTAAGCGATGGTGTGTTAGTAGTTTTCGGGGACAACATGTATTAACAAATTCTTCCGAAAATTATTAGTTGTCTTTCTAAAATGTATATATTAGTAGTTCCCAAGAAAGTATTTTAGTATTTCTCATGAATATACTTTCAAATGTATTAGTAGTCCCTCAAAAAAAAAGTATTAATAGTTCCTCGCAAAAAGTATTAGTAGTTCCCTCAAGAGTGTTTTAGTAGTTTCCTAAATATAATTAATTTTTTCTCCCGAAATGTATTAACAATCTTTCCGAAAAGTATTAGCCGTCTTTCTAAAAAGTATTAGCGATTCTTCCAAATGTATTAGTAGTTTCTGAAGAGTATTTTAGTATTTCTCATGAATATACTCTCAAAATGTATTAGCGATTCCTCAAAAAAGTATTAGTAGTTCCTAAAAAGTATTAGTAGTTCCCTGAGAGTATTTTAGTAGTTTCCTAAATATAATTGAATTTTTCTCCGAAATGCATTAGATATCCCTCGTAAAAGTATTAGTAGTTTCTAAAAATATTAGTAATTTCCTAGAGAGTATTTTAGTAGTGCTCTGCAAAGTATTAGTTTTTCTTGTAAAATGTATTAGTATTTCTCCATAAAAGTATTAGCTAATACTAATACTTTTACACTAGGCACTACTATTCTCAAGTTAATGGGAAAAAAATATGATTCTTGAATGCTGCTAGGAGATAAATGTAGGTATTCTTATCAATCACTAGCTAGGTCACAAAATAATTAAATCTAGCCTATGACACAAGATAGCTCCAAAATTTTATTGTTTATGAAGATTGCAGTAATATTTGAACGTCTCTTCTCAAATTTTTGACATTTCTTCACCCAATATCTCAACCGACATTATATTACCCATTCAATTTCGAAGAAATCGAGCAGTAACTGTTTCGCACTTAAGAATTAGGGAACTCAAAATTGGTTGAAGGAGAAGACCAACAAAGTTTGTTTGGTGTTCGTATGTGACAATGAGAAGGTGATCGGGAGGAAGGAAGCGTCGGGTGCATCCTCTACTACGGGCTGCGGCGAGATAGTGCAGGGATGTGCGAGTAATTGGGGTTATTTTTGTGGGTTTTTTCTCTTTTTTTTTTCTCGCAATGGATCGGATCTGAATTTGAGTTGGTTATTGGGGCTCCGCTCTAACGGTTTAGATCCATTAGACCGTCCTGACAGAAGACCAACTCTTAATTAATTAATGTGCCAATCAAAACCGCTTGACGAAAAAACATGTTATCTCATTATATATGTATATGTATGCATATCTCTCATAATTATTAATCTTAATCAATAAAACACAGTTTGTATATATGTATCAACTTCAAAAGATGATTATTGTAGACTCGGTTTAACAATTGGTGGCAATTTCGATAATCAATTCTATATTTTCACAATTTTAACTTGTATGAGACTGTTAAGTTTAAAGTTAATCTACTGACACAAGTAGTCTTAACAAAGTGGTAATGGTACAAAATAGCCATTTAGAAAATGTAAAGATTAAAAATAGCCATGTTTTGTAGAAACATCTTTTTTAGCTATTTTGGGCGTAAAATGACATACATACCCTTCTAGCAAGTTAGTTTGATATTTGAGTTATTTCTACTGTATCTTCTTACTCTTTTTTTAAGAAATCGAACCTGTAGTTTTCATTTTTAAATATGCAATATGGGTGTTGAATTATAGATATCGAAAAGAGGATTAATTTGATACATTATACATGCAAAACGGATTTAAAACGAAAAAGTTATGTGAATTCAAAGTTTTTGGAAAAAAAAAAAAGATGATGTAACTTGAATTCGAGTCACTTGTGACTCGAATTCGAGTTACAACATGACTCAATTTCGAGTCACTCAATGTGTGATATATAACATAAAGTTCATTATAATAACCAAAAGGTTTGTGTGGCGTAGCGGTTTGTCAATATTTTCTCACTATTAGGTCATGGCATCAATATTATGCCACACAAACCTTTTGGTTATAATAACGACACATTGAGAGAAATAACCTAAATATCAAACAAACACCCTAGAAGGATATGGATATCATTTTACACCCCAAAATGGCTAAAAAAGATGTATTTGAAAAAGATGGCTAAAAACACATCTTGGTTTTTGTTGGAATGGCTAAAAAAACCGCCTCCTTAACAAATTGTTACTTTGTGTTAACAGAACTTTGCTGACGTGGCAAGCCAATCAATTCTCTATAAATATAATTATGTAAGTATATGCAGCTGACTCACAGTACATAACATGTGAATTAACCAAATGGTATTTGAGTTTATGCAAATTTAAAGAGAAAAAGAAAAAGAGAAAAATAAATTCACCCTATTAAGTGCATCGTGAAATAGAACCATACGTAGTTTTGAAAAATAATTCAATTTTTTTATAATTAAACAAGTATAGTTAAGAGTAGTTACGTTATTTAATTCACCCTTAAAGAAAGAGCTAGTCTCTGTCGACTGCCTAACGGATCAAGATTCGTTAGACGGGTCAACATATCTTACCCATTTCGCTGACCCGGATCCGTGCAAAAAAAAAAAAAAAATACGTAAAAAGCCCATTTGGATTAGAGCCCTAATTTCCCAGCCTTCTTCTTCTTCTTCCTCCTCCAACCACAACGAGTGCGCTCGAGCCGACATTCCCCACTTATACATTTCATTTGGAGAATGTCTAATTTCAAGTGTTTGGAATCCATCAAGGCCCATGATGATGCGATAAACGGGCTCGTCGCGAAAAACGGGATCGTTTACTCATCATTTGCGGATGGAAAAATTAAGGTGTGGGGAAAACAAGGAAAAATAATGTGCATTGTCTTGAGAATTTTGGAGGGTAATAAGGACATTTCATTGAATTCATTTGTGATTTACGAGGATGGGAGATTAGTTTACGGGAGGCGGTTCGAGATGGATTTTTAATGGGATGGTTGAGAAATAAGGATTTTGATAGTTGGATGAAGATTTGTGAAGTGAAAGCACATAAAATGACCAATCAAGTGTTTGCAAGCTTCACCAGCTTAGAGTTGGAGGTGATGGCTCATGGGGATGATGCTTTTTTTTTCTTCAAAAGGTGATTTGAAGAATGAATATTGCAATAAATGATACAAGTCTTAGTATCAGCCTAATACTTTTATGTAGAAATACTAATACATTTTATAAAAAAGCTAATACGTTGCAGAGCACTACTAAAATACTCTCTCTAGCAATTACTAATACTTTTTCGAGAAACTACTAATACTTTTCCGATGGACAACTAATACATTTTAGGAGTATATTAATGAGAAATACTAAAACTCTTCAAAGAACTACTAATACATTTAAGAAGAAGCTGCTAATACTTTTTAGAAGACGACTAATACTTTTGAGAAGGATTTATTAATACATTTCTCAGAAAAAATTTAATTATATTCGGGAACTATTAATACATTTCGGAAGAACTCGCTAATACTTTTTAGAAGGACGACTAATACTTTCCGTAAGACTATTAATACATTTCTCGGAGAAAATTTAATTTATTTCGAGGAACTACTAATACTTTTTCGAGGAACTACTAATACTTTTTTGATGGATTGCTAATACATTTTAGGAGTATATTCCGGAGAAATACTAAAAACTCTTCAGAAATTACTAATACATTTCGGAAGAATCGCTAATACTTTTTTAGAATGACGACTAATACGTTTGGAAGAATTTGTTAATACATTTTATAATTAAAAGAGACAACTTTGTAGAAATGTATTACACGTTATGCTTCTAATGTATTAGATGTATTAAAAACATGTATTAGATTTTATAACTTCGTAGTAATTCTCTTTTATAATTAAAAGGGACAATTTCGTGGTAAAATATGTTTTTGACTAATACTTTTCAAAACAGAACAACTAATACAATTGAGAGCAACAAGTAATAATTTTCAGTGTAACAACTAATACAATTGAAAATTACAAAAATGCCATTGGCGTGAAAATTACCAAAATGACTTGGTCGCGGTCGATCCGTCTAACGGGCAGACCGTTAGACGGTCGACTGAGTTTTTGTCTTAAAGAAAAGGAAATATACTCTTCCTTAAAAAAAAAAAAAAAAGCAAAGGAATTAAGACTCAAATCTTACGAACCTCATGGCTGTCTAGAAAATGGCGCTCTTCCGATGGGGACTATATATCGAACGCCACAGGAGAAACGACAACAAATTAGAAAGAAACTTTTACTTCAAAAACCTCTCTTGGTTGTGTGATACTACATAATAAACAAGGGGAAAAAAACTTACTTTGGTTTCGTTTACTTTGATTTGGTTGACTACTGCTGGAGAAAAATTTGAATCCGATGTTGAAGACAGATCACGAATTTGATGGAGATCCATAATCAGATGTGTCGTTGAAGGTTACTTTATCTTGATATTCTTTTTTTTTCCTCGGAAAGAGTTAATAAAGTTTTCAACAAATGTTTTTCAGACAAAACTTTATCTTGAAATTCTTGATCAATTCAGCTATATATGATCTCCTTCTTCAGGGTGTGTTGATTTTTTTGAACTTGGGAAGTTTCTCAAACAAACAATGAGAAATGTATACTTTGGTGGCAACCGCGTAAATACTTCCCGTGAAAGGTGGAATTAATAAGGTGTGGAAAATCAATAATGAACCATTTCCTATAATATAGTAGTTGGAATTGGAAGGGACGTCTTATAAAGGGATGAACTCATCCCTCGGCGCCCCCAACGCCTCATCTAGAAACTTTATGGAGGATGTGAAGTGCGGGTTATCCAAGCTGTCAACTCGCTTGGGCCTTGGTCGCCAAGACCGAGTCACCACACCAAGTTCTCCTCCACCTCGTAAATCGTTACTGAGGATTCGAACAACCACACCGCTGTGAATCGCCAAAGAAACAGACATCACGTTACCTCGTCTTTACTAATTGAGTTGTCCCCGGAAGGGACGTCTTTTATATTATAAGACATGTATGTTGGGCAGTTTCTAACAATCCTTCTATTTTATATGCCAAGTCAATGTATCAAATGAGTCTAACTCTTGCAACTCTGTCAATGGGCCCTTTTATGTTTTCTTCATTTCCCCAAAAATTGTGTCATGATATTGTCGTCATGTGTATATATAAATAAATATAATGAATCCTAGTATTGGTAGTTATGAATTAAAAGTCAATATTAATCTTCAAAGATAAGTTTAAATTATCTCCTCTCAAACCCTAGTTTCTTTTTCTCTCAAATTTTCTTTTTCTTCTATTTCTTGTTCTTCATTATTAAGGGGTGATTTTTGGCCATTTTTGGCCTAAAATCACCCCAACCTACATCTTTTTATTTTATGTTTTAAATAAGTGGTTTCTCCACGTAGATCCGAGTTATTTTATTTTTCCCTTGTTTGTGATTTCGCCGTCAGTGCGGCGTTTGGTTTGTAGTTTGTCTTGGTGCGGTGTTTTTGTGTTTTGGCTATTCAAACGAGCAAGGTTTCGATTCGACAGAGATAAATCAGTTGTGGTCTTCAAAGATGTTGCAGATCTGGAACCATAGGTATTCTACGCATTATAAAATTTTCAAAGTTGTAGGCTTTAAGGCGATTTTTGTTATTAACCTAGATGCTATGAAATTTTTCATAATTTCATCTTTTATGTTTTTAAACGATTTGTTTTTGTATTCTATCGATGTATTTTTTTGAATAAACGAGTTATTTTAGATAAATGAAAATATATAAAAAGAAAGGAAAAGTCATGATCACAAGCCGATCGGGTAGCAAAGTGAAAACAATGTTAAATTTCAGGAAAAAAAAAAAAAAAAAAAAACTTAAAAACGCATTTAAATGAAGTGCGTCTATTTCTAGAAAAATTTCAAGGATATTATCATTTGTTTTGTTAGCACGTGCTCGAGTATCATTTATATGGTCTCGATGTATCTGTTGAATGGCGGCCGAGGATCCACGGGCCGCAATTGCCATAACCTTCAAAGGTTTTGAGGAATCACATGAGTGAAAGACAATCGGAGTAGTTGATGAGTCGTCTATCTTGGCCTTTAAGGCTTCCATTTTGTCTTGTTCTTCTTCTTCCGCCATATCGACCAACATTGTCGAGCATCCGCAGCCGTAGCCTTAAAACCTTAAGACATTGTTCGTTCGATAGCATAATCATTAATAGGAGGCTTTTTTAAATATTGTCCATGGCTCGATATAGAAGCGATCCGCTTATGTTCATCCAATTTAGAAGAAATCATTGCGGCGATGTGATAATAGCAGGCAGATCGCCGTGGCTCTGGTATAGCACCATACTTCTATCCGTGTTAACAGTTGATTTCACTACGTTAGCCTTAGCTTGATTCTCTAATACCTGGTTGGTATCATCCAAATCCTCTTTTCATTACCCAAAACCTCGAAATGATTATGAATCAACCCCGAGGAAGAAGGCTCGAAATCCTCGCTTTCGATTGGTCGTAGGTTTACGCCGAACCCTTAGTAGAGGGAAACCCGCCACGATTGGTTGCATGGGTAGTTGAACGGCCACGTGTTTTCTCATTTGGAGCAAGATCATCCTTTCGTGTAACCTCTATCGGTTTACTCTGGTAGTGGCGTGTGATATTATGTCCCGCAATCGACAATGAACACAAAACTCCGGAAATTCTCATAGCTCAACGAAATGAGCGAGCAATATCCAACACGTTCGACTATCACATACTCCCGTAGAGGATTGTTTAAGTCAATATCGACTAACACGCGTACAAAGTGGCCTACTTGTTGGGAAATTATTTTGTAGATTTTGATGAATGCCATGTAAAACTTAGAATAGGAAGTTGGCACCCCATTCTTGTTATAAATTTCATTGTAATAGATAGGCTGGTAGAGCCGAGTCAAGTCGACTATTCTGAACATGCAAGAAGACAACTGGAGACTAAAGGAAGACTCATTTGTGAGGCGGAGTGTGGCAAAGAAGAGAAGACAGAACTCGATCAAGGTGCGGCTAAGATGCGGTGAGTGAAGTATCGATCCAACTCAAGATAGTCAAGTCTCAAGTTGAAGTGACAAGAGTCATCCATGATTGGAAGGCGACTCTAAGTCACCTGGGGAAGGCAAGAAAATGCAATCAAGTCGAGATAATCGAAAGAGATCGATTGCACATAAATCAAGAGAATTACTTAAACAAGTAATACTCCCATACTACCTTTCTTGAAGTGCTCACCCCGGAAGCATGCAAAAGGAATAAACCAATGGGAAGTCTTGCACCGTGTCGAACTCGAAAGTCAAGAATCGTTCATACGAGGAAACGTAAATTCAAGGATCTGCAACAAGACAAGCCAACGGCCACAAGTGACTTTCAAAACTAAGCGTATCTCTTCAATGGGCGATTTTTGAAAGATCACTATAAAAGGCCGAGAATCACTCTGAGAGAAGGTGACCGATCAACCACGAACATTCAAGCTAACATTTGAATCAGTAACCAAGAATACTCTCAAGTCATTCAAGATCAATCCTCAAGCCTACATTACGAAGGAAATCAATCCAACACTCACCTGTGAAGGAAAGACAACTTCAATCGGTTGAAGAGGAAACATTTGAAGAATCAAGGGGTCTACATTCCACGAAGGATTGTAGAAAGGTTCAAGGTCGAACCAGGCTTAAGCTATTTGGAGGGCTTCGTGATCAAATCCAAGTAACTTAAGCAAGTGGGCTATAGTAGCAAGCGCATTGCCCCGTGAAGAAGCCGAGTCATACGAGAAGCCACCGTGTGTGTGACCAAGGCATCTCCAGACCGAGTCCCAAAGGATCAAGTCACCGTGTGATCAAGACTTGTATCTGGACTCGTTAACCACTCAGTATATTGATCAATACTTAGTGGATTCCTCCAGAGTTGGAGAAGAGAGGAGTAGAAGAATTACCCCATCTTCGAACCTCTATAAAAACTTATTGTGTCATTTACATTTCAAAGACTTTAATTTCTCGCATCTTATTTTTATATCTCATTGATAAATTTGCTATCCAATTGATAATCAACTCGAGTGCTAAAACCAAGTATTAAAACAAACTTGACCAAATTCAAGGGTGTTAAGTCTTCCAAAAACATATCACGGTCAAGTTAAGTCTTTAGTCAAAACAAATTTGAGTTATTCTATCAACATCTCGATCAGTCGTTGAGTGACTAACTCTACGATTAACTAACTTAGTTGTCCATCAAGGACTCACTTTGTGAAGTATTAACTCTGAACATTTTTAAAAGGACTAAATCAAAAAGTTGGTAAGGTTTATTCAACCCCCTTCTAAACCTTACACTCACACCCATTGGGACCTACAAGTCTTGCTATCGTGAGCGGTTGGTTCATTGAGCCTTCCGCGACCGGTTCTTGAACTAGATCTCCAAATCTTTCAAAGATTGTTTTAGTACTTGATCTTTCAAAATTAATCAAGAAAAAGTTATTATCATGGAAGCAAATTTGACACGCATCCCTATGTTCACTATAAAGGAATTTGATGACCGGAAAATTCGTATGCGAGACTCATCTATCAAAGATTACACGATGAAATGTGGATAGTGATAGAAGATGGGCCACTCCAAATTTTAAAAGTGAACACAAATTGTAAGGAGAGAGTTGCGGTGAAGGAGGAGAAGAGGATGTCTTTCCTCCCGGACTGGCTATGGTTGAAAACCCAAGAGCAATGAACAAATGATGACAAAAAGATATAACTTGGACAATGTGGCCAAGGACATTCTTTACAAAACTTTAGACAAAGCCATGTTCAACAAAGTCAAATCATGCAAAACGGCAAAAGAAATCTGGGACAAGCTAACCTTGATTTGCGAAGGCTCAGAGCAAATCAAAGAAAATAAACTATCTCAGTGGTTGTACAAAAATTTGAAAATTTTAAGATGCTCGCAGGAGAACCTTGGATCACCGGATGCTCGGTTCACAGAAATCACCAATGAACTGTCTGCACTTGGAAAAGAATATACACAAAAGGAAATGTGTATGAAGATTCTAAGAAGCCTCCCAACTGAGTGGGATATGAAGGTCATGGCCATGAGACATTCCATGGACTTGTCAAAAACATCCAACCATGAGCTATTCTCAGATCTCAAAGCCTACGAATTTGAGCTGAGAAGAAAAGACCAAGAAGAGACAGATGTGCCCAAAACAACTGCTCTAATTGTTAAGGATGGCAAGAGAGCTGAGGTCAAAGAAGTCATTGACCAAGAGGAGATTGCCCTAATGGTTAAAAGGTTCAACAAGTTCTTCAACAAGAACTACAAAAGAAGCAAAGGTGAATCCTCCGGAAGACACTCGCTCCTCCAAATCACAGGGGAAGAAAGACCACCCAAGAGAACAGAGCATCAAAAAGTTGAATATCAAAGAGTGACAATCCAAGGATGGAAATAATCGATCAAAAAGTTGAAAATCTATCTTTGAACCTGCAATCCATCCGACTATGCCATTGAATGCCCATATCCCGTAGTCAACAAATACAGAATGAAGAGGAAAGAAAAGTCTTCGAGAAAAGAAGAAGGGGAAAAGAGAAAGGCAATGTTGGCTGCAGAGATCGCTGATATCTGATCAAGTCAACAGACACAGAACCATGAGACTCGGAGAGTAGTGAAGGCGACTACTCAAGTGACTCACGATGAAGAAGCCTTGATCCGTCTCATCAAGCTAAAGAACAAAATCAACTCGACCAAGAAGATGAGGTACACTCTAACTCAACACACTCGGATACTAGTGATAGTGAGTGTGACAAACACACTTCATCACCAAATGATCTTTATGATTCATTAGGCAAAATGATGAAAGATTTTGAACACATTAAATCCTCACACACACTACTAAATGAGGAAAACAGTCTACTTAAGAGCCAAAACTCACAAATGACTAAGGAGTTGAGTACTCTAAGTCAAATAGGCCGATGAGAATAAAAGTCTAAAGGCTGAAAATGCTAAGTTAATAGCAGAGATAATTGCTATAGAAAAGAGGAGAATGACCTCAAAAATGTGATAGCCTCATTCACTAAGGCATCCAAATCATTTGATGATCTTATTATGAGTCAAAGAGAATGTGGAGACAAGACAGGCTTAGGATTTAACTCCTCTATGCTATGTCAAGTTCCAAAAGTGATTTTGGAAAAGGGATCTTCAAGTAATGAAGTATCTCTAAAATCCAAAACTCCAAATGGTTCACATACATCTATTCCAAAGCACAATCACAAGCAAATTGGCCTTGGTTATAAAGGAAAAGGAAAACGACCCGATTGAGTATCTTTGAGAGGATAGGCGAGAAGAAATCCAAAGAGTTCCTCAAAGAAACTCCAAACACAAGATACTCAGTAAAGAGGAAACCGATGGTTCAAAAGCTACTCTAGAAAACCTTAGGCAAGTGCACCTATCGTTTTGTAGTATAGATTATTGAGTACCGAGTGTCATTCCCACGAAGATTGTAAGTACTAATAATTACCATCTTTTTGTTATCTAATCTAGTAATTTTCGAGTTTTGTTTGTTAATATGGAAAATGGAAAATAGAGAATTTAAGATAATTGCAACTTACAAAAAGAAATCAATTAAAAATAGATTGTAGAATGAGAAATCAAGAGATAGAAATGTGTTGAATGTAAATCCCTCTAGAATGTTTTTGTGATTCAATCAAGATAAAAATACAACCATAAGCCCTTAAGCAAAAACCAACCTCTTTTAATAAAATCTCATGTTATGTGGACCGTAGAAATTCCCGATTTAAGTTAAACCCTTTTTCAAGGCGAAAAACTCCTAATCTCAAGTTGATTAACTGAAATCTCTTTCTAGTTAAAACCCCCAAAATTGCATTATAACGATTTATGAATTCCCATATTAGGTTTGACCCTAATTCAGAAGATTTATGTCGTCCTATATCTAGGATTGCATGCAACTCTTTTCACTTATATAGGTTCTTTCCCACCATAAATATCTTGATTATCCGATGAGGAATAGATATCAAATTAATATACCGGAAATAGTAACTTGAATGAATTAAACATGATATAAGTGAATCACACAAGACATGAGAATTTTATTAAAAACATACAAACCTTAATCACAAATCCATTCTAGAGTTCATCACATTCAACACTAGTAGTTTAGCTACTCATGATTTTGACAAAAGAATAAATTACACAAAAAGATTTAAGTATTGTAGACATGGTGTACTTATCTTTCTCAAAATCTCAATGACTTCTTCCTTGATAGATGATGCTTGATCCAAGCCTTCTCCTCCAATGTTGCTACAAGCTTACTCCTCCAAGACCTCTTGATCCCAATTCCACTCAAAATGTTGAACACAATGAATATTTTCTAAGTATCTATGATGAATACACAATGAATCTCTATATGAATGAATATTACATGAATGATTTTCCAACTCAAACTCTTGGCTTTTATAAGCACCATCTTGTGAAATACCATATTAACAAATGCCCCATTTAGTTGAATCATTGTGTGCACATTCATGGTTGAGTTGGTTGAATCATTGTATACACATGACAATACTTTCACTTCCATTGGTTGAGTTGGTTGAATCATTGTGTCCACATGACAATTGAGGAGATAATTGAGTTTTGGTGCAGCAAGATGAGGTGTGAAAGCTGCTCAAAGGTTGTCCAAAAGCAAAAGTCTCCATTATTTCCGCCAAAAGAAGAAAATTTGTTGAGTGAGAGAAAACACGGCCGTGCTTTAAAAGCACGCCAGCCGTGTTCGTCACATTTGATGAACACGGCCGTGTTTATAAACACGGCCAGGCCATGTTTTCTTCGCAAAAGAGGATTTTCTCGGCGGGTGTGCTTTTAAACACGGTTTGGGCGTGTTTTGATGTTTTACGTGTGAAAACACGGCCGTGCTTTGTAAGCACGGCCGGGCGTGTTTTTCTGTTTTTCTTCTCTTTGAAGCATGGCTATGTTTCCCAACACACTAGGGGTGTGTTCTGCACGAGATTGAGTCTTCTTGCCTTCTTTTAGACTTTGTTTTTGTTCGTATTTTCATACGAAATCATACGAATTTGCTTCAAGTCTTTACCTTCATCATTCAAAACAAGCCAATGTGATTTTTCTTGATTTTATTGATTAATGAACTAAAAAGTTAGAGAAATTATCTAAAAAGATTTTAAAAAATGTGAACAAAAATGCACTTATCAAACCGCCTCCAACTTGGAAATTTTGCTTGTCCTCAAGCAATTTTTAAAACAAAGAGTGGAGTTGAAAACAAAAATGAGGTATCTATTTTCACAATTTTGACATGTTTGAAGTAAATCGATAACCTTTTTATTCCCGATTGAGCCAATCGATTCGTTCTTCCAAGTCAACCAATTTGTTAAAAAAAAGGGTGAATTCAGTAAATGGAATCGTTTAATCATCACAGTTGTCATATCACAGGAATTGTTAATCATTCGCTTAGACCAAATACAAGAATGTAATGATAAAAGGAGATGTTCAAAAACTCGGGTTTTTTTTAGTGCATATAATTATAAATTAGGACATTTATTTGAGGTAAACTTCCACTAGGTTTAAATTTTGAATGCTTTCCAAAACTCCTAGGGTGGTTTCCCATACTCATATTTGTCTTTGCCGTTTTACGTAAAAAGACAAACATGGGGCTCATGAATGCTCCTAGTTACTAAGCGAAGAACAAAGGGGTAGTATAACCTCCATTTGTCCTTTTTATAAATATATATATATATATATATTTTCGATTTTTTTAACCCGAATAATGATTTCTCCAACGATCATGACACAAAATATCTAAATTTAAGCAAAGTCCAAACTATTTTCATGACATTAAACTCTTTTGGCCAAATTTATCCTTTTACTAGATTCACACGGTTTTTAAAACATTTTGGCGATTTGAGTTCAAAAAGATGACTTTTTCGGGAGAAAAATTGGTTAAAACAAATTCACAAACAACTTATCGAATTGTAAAAGAAATATCTCATGTTTATTTGCAAGAGATTTAAAAGTGCATAAAAAAATAAAACATCCACACAAAGTAATTAAAAATGCAATCCCACACAAAACTAAAAAAACAAATAGTAAAAATTATCCAAGTATCTTGATAAATCTCACCACCTCCAACTTCAAGGGTCACATTGTCCCGTGTGAAAGAAGGAGTTGTGATCTGATCCAGTTAGAAAGCGTAAAAATAATAATAAAATGAAACAAGAAAAATACGACCTTCATTGTGGTGGTGGGAAATGTCCTTGCGAAATATGTCATTGTTGGATACGATCCATCATGGCAAAATAGGACTGCTGTTGGTCGTATTGTTGTTGTTGCTGTTGTTGAAGATTCATGAAGAATTGTTGTTGTCGTTCTTCAATTCGAGCGTAATGTTGCGTCATCATTTCCCCTTGGCGATCCAATAAAGCTCGCTGATCCATTTGCTCAAGCGAATGGCGTGGAGAAGAGATCTAGTATCATCCATGGGGTTGGTGGTTGCCTTGGTGGTTGCCTTGGTGGTTGTGACACCGGGAGCATCAATATCCAGTTCCTCACTTTGATAGGCATCTGTCGGAGGCCGGGCGGCGGTGGGTAATCGGAATGCATCCGGGTTATCACCTTGCGGGTACATCATCTTCCAATTGTCCGGGTCCCAAACCAAAGTGCGAGAAGGATCCGAATGGATGTGTGTAGTCTGTATTTTTGAACCTTAAAACATAACCCATCCCGCTCCGTTGAATCATTCCCATAGCAATACAAGATTCAAAGTCGATCCGGGTTGGTCCCCGGCTTGCTCAAGTCTGCGAGGTTATAACCATAATGGATGGCGATAGGAGTAATAAGGCCACCAATAACGATTTTACCTCGGTTTTTCTTGCTCACTTTGAGAAAATGCTTGGCGAGATAAGAACCCGTGTCGACCCAAGAAGAATTCACCATTGACCATAGAAAATAGAGCTCATCAAGTCGGACGACTCCTTCGCTTTCGCCCGCCAAATAGTGTACTGAGAGCACCGATGGATATAACGGAAGCAAGGATTGACAATGCATGAGGATTTTGATGAAGAAGGATTATATTCGGCTCATGCGTAATTGCTTGCCAAAATTGTCGATCACGGAACCCCAATGGCTTTATATGCAACCCATTTGTGGGTAAATCATAGATAGAATTAAATTACGCCAATGTGAGTCAGTGATCATTGTTGAAGAGCCGAAATGTGATACGTCCTTCTTCGTGTCGGCCCGAAGTGATCTCCGTCATAGGAACTCGAAATTCTAATGTGAGACGGATGTAGGTGGGTGTGGCTAGATTCATGAAATAGCCCCACCCAAGTTGATTGAACATCCAATCCACATCGTCATGACGCGGCGAGCCCATCCAAGGTAGGGTTATCTCGAGAATCGTGTGTTAATGATGTGACGTTGGGCCGGCGATGATATTGAGCTTCATGATCATTATCTCGGAAAGATATACCAAACTGGTTGGTAGGGACCGGTGGGTCGATGCAATGGCTCGGCGACCGCCGTGTGTGGGGACCGCGGAGGATGAAGCATCACCGTGCGTCCTCGTTTCGACCTGGGATTCTATGTCAATATAAACTTATAACAACGTGAAAAACCATTCTAAGAGACATAAACAATATCCCAAACATGAAAAAGCATCAATTTTCAAATTCCACCATATTAACACCTTTATTCAACAAGAATCCATCTTCACAAGCTATACACTCCATTTGCAACAATGATTCAACAACATCCCTTTTTCAACAACATCTCAATAATAGCAATTCAACTAAATCAAAGATATCTCAACAACAATTTAGGAACATTAATCATATGACTCCAAGTCTAACTCTTTAAGTTCATGAATATCAAGAACCAATGACCAATTCCTCAATTTAGCAAGATAAAAACATCACAAGAATAATTTCTCATCATTACCACAATAACCAAGAAATTTCCACAACAAACTCAATTAAACTCACAAAAATTCACAAGAAATATGTCATAAAAAGAAATTCATGATTTTACCATTAATATCAATTATCCAAATTTTAATTTCCCTACCATTCAATTTTTAGGGCATGAAAAATTGGCAATACAAATTCATGAATTTGCTAACTACAACATAGGATAATCTTCACAACAACACACAAATATACCAATTTAAACAAATCAAAATTCGAAATTGAAAGGAAAAGAAGAGAAGATAAGAACAACACATACCTTGAAGACATTGTGAGGAGGAATAGATGAGAGCCTTGTGATGTGAAAGTGTGTGGTGTGGGTGAAGATTTTTGGAAAAAAGAGAAAGAATTTGGTGATTTTGGGGTAGGGTTTGAGAAAAGGGGAGAAAGGAAGAAGAAGAAGGGGGTTTGGGAAGAAAATAGGACCAAAATCGGACCCCCCTGTTTTGTCTGTCAGACAACACGGTCGTGCTTTCAAAGCACGGCCAGGCCGTGTTCGATGCGTGTTCAAATTCCTTTTTTTTTCGATTAAAAACACGGGCGTGTTATTTAACACGCCCGCCGTGTTCTGCGAGTTTTCATCCCAATTTTTTTTTTTTTTTTTGAAATTAAACACGGGCGTGTTTAAAAACACGCCAGCCGTGTTTTATCGTGAATTATAAACATGGCCTGAATTGAAGAACACGGCCAAGGTGTGTTTGTCAATTAATTGACGAACACTGGCGTGGTGGAGAAACACGGCCGCCGTGTTTTTATTATTTCAATTTTTTTATACACACAAAATGCCGGGTTGCCTCCCGGATAGCGCTTAGTTAACGTCGTATAGCCGGACTGTTTTACCTCTACTTGTGTGGTGTATTTTGGGGTCGTCAAGACGGATGGAATCTCGATAACTATCATCGATGGTGCCCCCAAAATAAAGCTTTAGACGATGTCCGTTTACCTTAAATATTCCCATTTCCTTGTGCGTGATTTCAATAGTCCGTAAGGAACACTTGAGTAACATGAATGGGCCGGACCACCGGGATTTTAACTTACCCGGGAATAGTCGAGTCGGGAATTGAAGAGTAACACTTGATCACCAGGTTGAAATTCTCTTGTTTGCTTAATGCGTTTGTCATGCCATTGCTTCGTTCGTTCTTTGTAAATTCTCGAGTTCTCGTATGCGAATTTCGCCATTCTTCAAGTTCGTTAATCGCAATAAACGGTTATCTCCCCGCACTTGACAAATCATAATTAAGCATTTTAATAGCCCAAAAGGCCTTGTGTTCAAGCTCAACCGGTAAATGACACGCCTTACCATAAACGAATAGGTATGGAGTAGTCCCTATTGGCGTTTTGAAAGTCGTTCTATAAGCCCAAAGGACATCGTCGAGTTTGAGGACCAATCCTTTCGAGAGTGTCCAACCGTTTTTTTCCAAAATTCTTTTAATTCGCGGTTGGACACTTCGAATTGACCACTAGTTTGAGAATGATAGGCGGTGGCGACTCGGTGTGTGACACCATAACGTTTTAACACTTTGTCAAATTGACTATTACAAAAGTGAGTGCCTCTATCACTAATGATGGCTCGTGGAGTACCAAATCGGGTAAAAAGTTTTTGAGAAAATGTACCACCACTCGAGCATCATATTTAGGCAATGCTTGAGCTTCTACCCATTTAGACACGTAGTCAACGGCTACCAAAATGTATTTATTGCCAAAAGACGCAGAAATGGTCCCATAAAATCAATACCCCAAACATAAAAAATTTCGCATACAAGAATACCGTTTTGGGGTATTTCATTTTTTTCGAGAAATATTTCCCGCTCGTGAACAATTATCACAAGTCTCAACATACCGTTTTGCGTCTTGGAAAAGTGTAGGCCAATAAAAGCCCGACTCAAGGACCTTTCGTGTCGTGGTATTCGCTTGATAGTGCCCACGGTGGGTCTTTTGTGACAATGATTCAAAATGGAGATCGTTTCAGAAGTGTGACACATCTTCGTATGATTTGATCCGCACAAATTCGGAAGAGGTGGGGATCGTCCCAAATATAGTGTTTGAGGTCCGAAAAGAATTTCTTCTTTTGTTGATGGGTCAGCCCTTTCGGTAGAACTTTTCCCCGCAAGAAGATAATTAGCAAAATCTGCAAACCAAGGATTATCAATTGAAATTGAGTTCAAGGAAAAGAGTTGCTCATCCGGAAAGAATCTTTGATATGTCCTTTGTGTTGCTTGTCGGTGTCGGAGTGCTCAAGTCTTGACAGGTGATCGGCGGCAAGATTTTCGGCACCCCGTTTATCTTTGATTTCCACATCGAATTCTTGGAGTAAGAGTACCCATCGAATTAGTCGTGGTTTTGCATCATTTTTATCAAGCAAATAACGTAAGGCAGAGTGATCCGTATAGACAATGACTTTTGATAGGATCAAATATGAGCGAAATTTGTCAAAGGCGAAAACTACTGCAAGTAACTCCTTTTCTGTAGTTGTATAGTTGGACTGAGCGGGATTTAGAGTTTTACTTGCGTAGTAAATTGGTCGGAAATGCTTATCTTTTCGTTGCCCAAGTACCGCACCTACCGCATAATCGTTGGCATCACACATGAGTTCGAATGGTTGAGACCAATCCGGAGCTACCATGATGGGAGAAGTGGTGAGTTTTTCTTTCAAAGTATTGAATGCTTGAAGGCATTCATCATTGATATGAAAGATCGCATCCTTCTCCAAGAGGCGAGTGAGTGGCCGGGCAATTTTTGAAAAATCTTTGATGAATCGCCTATAGAACCCGGCATGCCCCAAAAGCTTCAGTATTGCCTTCACACGAGGGTGGGTGGAGGCAATTTGAAAATTGTCTCAACCTTCGCCTTGTCAACTTCAATGCCCCTGCAAGAAATTTTATGTCCCAAAACAATACCTTCTTGTACCATGAAATGACATTTTTCCCAGTTAAGAACCAGGTTAGTTTCTTCACAACGAATGAGGACTTTTTTAAGATTTGCAAGACAAAGATCAAATGAGTCCCCAAAAACCGAGAAGTCATCCATGAAGACTTCCATGATATCTTCTACAAGTTCGTCGAAGATAGCAAGCATGCACCTTTGAAAAGTTGCCGGTGCATTGCACAATCCGAAAGGCATGCGGCGATAGGCAAAAGTACCGTAGGGGCAAGTGAAAGTGGTCTTTTCTTGGTCCTCCGGTGCTATCGGGATCTGAAAATAACCTGACATGCCATCAAGAAAGCAATAATACAAGTGACCAGATAATCTTTCAAGCATTTGATCAATAAAAGGTAGAGGAAAATGGTCCTTGCGAGTAGCATCATTGAGTCGTCGGTAATCGATGCAAACTCGCCAACCTGTTACCGTCCGCATTGGAATAAGTTCATTCTTTTCATTTGGTACCACCGTCATCCCACCTTTCTTTGGAACCACTTGAACTGGACTCACCCAATTACTGTCAGAAATTGGATAGATGAGCCCAACATCAAGTAATTTGATTACCTCCGCCTTGACTACCTCTTTCATGTTTGGATTTAAACGACGTTGTGGTAGAACAACCGGCTTGAAATTTTCCTCCATCAGAATTTTGTGAGTGCAAAAGGAAGGATTGATCCCTTGAATATCGGAGATTTTCCAAGCGATGGCCTTTTATGTTCCCCGTAATATTGTCAACAATCTATCCTTTTGATGAGAAGATAAATTGGAGGAAATAATTACGGGAAGTTTGGCGTTCTCGGCTAGAAATGCATATTCCAAGTGTTCGGGTAACTCCTTCACTCCAACAAGGTGGATCCTCAATGGATGGTTTGATATGCCCCACCCGTGAGTTTTCAATTTTTTCGAACTCTTTACGTGGATTCTGTTGGTTTGTTTTCCTCCAATGCGAGTCTGATTCTCTAAGAAAGGGGTTTTCATCCGATATACCTGCACTTTGAACAATACAAGTCTCCAAGAATTCGTTAGAGATCATGTTTGGTAGAGAGTTGGTTATCTACATATCGATAAGATCAATAGCAAAACAGAGTCATCTTTATCTATCGTATTTTTCATTGATGTAGCGATTTTAAAAATGACTTGTTCATCTTCGACTCTTAAAATTAGTTTGCCATCATGCACATCAATGATTGCCTTAGCGATAGCTAAAAATGGACGCCCAGGATCAAGGGACTTCGACATCTCAGTATGCATATCAAGAATTACAAAATCGACAGGAAATATAAACTTATCGACTTTGACCAAAACATCTCAAACAATGCCTCTAGGATATTTAATAGATCTGTCATTCAATTGCGGGCTCATCCTAGTTGGTTTTGGCTCTCCTGGACCCATTTGTTTGAATAAATCATAAGGCATCAAATTAATGCTAGCCCTAGATCGCCAATGCCCGATCAACATCAAATTACCGACATGACAAGGAATAGTAAAACTCCCTGGATCTTTGATTTTAAGGTAACTTGTTTTGCAAAATTGCCGATCATTCCTCATTTAATTGCACCATGGATATTTCTTCAAGCTTCTTCTTATTTGAAAGAAGATCTTTTAGGAACTTGGCGTATTTTGGCATCCGTGAAAGGGCTTCAACAAAAGGAATATTGATGTGCAATTGTTTAAATAAATCCAAGAACTTACCAAATTGGTCGTCATGTTTGTCCTTACGCAATCGACTTGGATACGGAATAGGTGGTTGGAATTCGGTACCATTTTCTTTGTTTCCTTGGATACATGTTCGTCTTTTTGTTGTATGGGTGTGGGTTCGTCCTCCGGCATCCGTGCCGTCTAGCTTTGTTCCACTCCTTAGAGTAATTGCTTTTACTGTTCTCTTGGATTTGGCTCGGTGTTGCTAGGTAAGCTCCCTTGTGGCCTTTCGGAGATCATTTTGGCAATTTGACCAATTTGATTTTCCAAGTTGCGAAGATGCTTCTTGGTTCCTTAAGGATGTTTCGGTGGCCGTGAAACGGTTTCCGTTGTTTGGACGAATTTGGACGGTAAGTCCTCCAAACTTGGTTTTCGCGGTTGGAAACCGGAGGTGCATTTAAATTGGGGAGTGCGTTTGGATTAGGCTTCGTTGACCTTGATTTCCCCAATTAAAGTTCGGGTGTTGACGCCAACCTAGATTATAAGTGTTCTTGAAAGGATTATTTTTAAAGGGTCGAGATTGATTACCTAGATAATCCACTTGTTCATGCGGCGGTATCGCGTGAGGGCAATCTTGGTGGTTGTGCGATCCTCCACAAGTCTCGCATGAGAAGGCTTGTTGTGGTGGTGGTTTTGGAGCTGCCAACCCGTCGATTTTCTGGAGTCGAGCTTCGACCTGTGCGGCTAGTGTAACCACCGCGTCCGCATTATATACTCCCACCGACTTGTTGGTTTTTCCTCGTACGGATTGCCATTGATAGCCATTCATGGCCATTCCTTCTATGAGATCTTGGGCGGCTTCGGGTGTTTTATTGTTCAATGTCCCCCCCGCCGCCGCATCGATCATCTGCCTTGTCGATGAGAGCAACCCATTGTAAAATGTTTGGACTTGCATCCAAATGGGAAGACCATGATGTGGGCATTTTCGCAGCAATTCTTTGAATCTCTCCCAAGTGTCGTACAAGGTTTCATCGTCCTCTTGAGTGAATGAAGAGATCTCATTCCTCAATCGTGCGGTTTTAGCGGGTGGGAAATACTTTAGCAGGAATTTTTCCGCCATAATGCTCCATGTTGTGATTGTTCCTTCGGTAAAGTGTTTAGCCATTGTTTAGCTTTGTCCCCAAGAAGAGTAAATGGGAACAAGCGTAACGGATGGCATCGTCGGAGACTCCATTTATTTTGAAAGTATCGCAAATTTCGAGGAAATTTGGGATATGATTATTTGGATCTTCGTCCGGTAGGTCGTCAATTGAACAAATTGTTGCACCATTTGAATGACATTCGGTTTGATTTCAAAATTATTGGCTGCAACAGCGGGCCTTACGATACTAGACGATGTACCGTCCATAGATGGCTTGGCGTAGTCGTACATGGTTCTTTGTTGTTCATCCGCCATATCGGGATCCTTGCTTTCGTTAGTATCCTCCTCGTGGTCTGTACTAATACTTTCCTCGTGTTGCTACTGCGGTGGTCTCGCTTCCAAATTCGGCGACGAGTAGGCATGCACTTGGGTAAACAAGGAGGATAAGTATAATCCAAGACTTACAAAGATAGATACCTAGAAAGACAATTGATGAAAATAAAAAAATTGATTAAATTAACAAAAATAAGGTTTTCTTAATATTACAATCCCGACAACGGCGCAAAAAACTTGATGGCTCAAAAGCCGCACTAGAAAACCTTAGGCAAGTGCACCTATCGTTTTGTAGTATAGATTATTGAGTCACCGAGTGTCATTCCCACGAAGATTGTAAGTACTAATAATTACCATCTTTTTGTTATCTAATCTAGTAATTTTCAGAGTTTTGTTTGTTAAAATGGAAAATGGAAAATAGAGAATTTAAGATAATTGCAACTTACAAAAAGAAATCAATTAAAAATAGATTGTAGAATGAGAAATCAAGAGATAGAAATGTGTTGAATGTAAATCCCTCTAGAATGTTTTTGTGATTCAATCAAGATAAAAATACAACCATAAGCCCTTAAGCAAAAACCAACCTCTTTTAATAAAATCTCATGTTATGTGGACCGTAGAAATTCCCGATTTAAGTTAAACCCTTTTTCAAGGCGAAAAACTCCTAATCTCAAGTTGATTAATCAAATCTCTTTCTAGTTAAAACCCCCAAAATTGCATTATAACGATTTATGAATTCCCATATTAGGTTTGACCCTAATTCAGAAGATTTATGTCGTCCTATATCTAGGATTGCATGCAACTCTTTTCACTTATATAGGTTCTTTCCCACCATAAATCTCTCGATTATCCGATGAGGAATAGATATCAAATTAATATACTGAAATAGTAACTTGAATGAATTAAACATGATATAAGTGAATCACACAAGACATGAGAATTTTATTAAAAACATACAAACCTTAATCACAAATCCATTCTAGAGTTCATCACATTCAACACTAGTAGTTTAGCTACTCATGATTTTGACAAAAGAATAAATTACACAAAAAGATTTAAGTGTTGTAGACATGGTGTACTTATCTTTCTCAAAATCTCAATGACTTCTTCCTTGATAGATGATGTTGATCCAAGCCTTCTTCTCCAATGTTGCTACAAGCTTACTCCTCCAAGACCTCTTGATCCCAATTCCACTCAAAATGTTGAACACAATGAATATTTTCTAAGTATCTATGATGAATACACAATGAATCTCTATATGAATGAATATTACATGAATGATTTTCCAACTCAAACTCTTGGCTTTTATAAGCACCATCTTGTGAAATACCATATTAACAAATGCCCCATTTAGTTGAATCATTGTGTGTACATTCATGGTTGAGTTGGTTGAATCATTGTATACACATGACAATACTTTCACTTCCATTGGTTGAGTTGGTTGAATCATTGTGTCCACATGACAATTGAGGAGATAATTGAGTTTTGGTGCGGCAAGATGAGGTGTGAAAGTGCTCAAAGGTTGTCCAAAAGCAAAAGTCTCCATTATTTCCGCCAAAAGAAGAAAATTTGTTGAGGTGGAGAAAACACGGTCGTGCTTTAAAAGCACGGCCAGGCCGTGTTCGTCACATTTGACGAACACGGCCAGTTTATAAACACGGCCAGCCGTGTTTTCTTTGCAAAAAGAGGATTTTCCGGCGGTGTGCTTTTAAACACGGTTTGGGCGTGTTTTGATGTTTTACGTGTGAAACACGGCCGTGCTTTGTAAGCACGGCCCGGCGTGTTTTTTCTTTTTCTTGTTTTTCTTCCCTTTGAAGCATGGCCATGTTTCCCAACACACTAGGGGTGTGTTACTTGCACGAGATTGAGTCTTCTTGCCTTCTTTTAGACTTTGTTTTTGTTCGTATTTTCATACGAAATCATACGAATTTGCTTCAAGTCTTTACCTTCATCATTCAAAACAAGCCAATGTGATTTTTCTTGATTTTATTGATTAATGAACTAAAAAGTTAGAGAAATTATCTAAAAAAATTTTTAAAAAATGTGAACAAAAATGCACTTATCGTAAAACAGAGCTACCAAAAGCCCCGGACATTCTATAAAAGAAACACATATGATGGGAATGGTAGAAAATATCCAAGTCAAGTGATTGGAACAATGTGAACTATCATCAAAGATCTATGGAATACAAGCCTAAGTGGCAAAGGCCTAGAACTCGGCAAAGGCCATTCCAAAGGTATAAGAGCTATCATCAACACACATATGCACCTAGGCACTACACTCGGAGATATCACAACTACCCAAAAAGGGCAATTGCTAAAACACATACACAGCATACGGACAAAAGAGACAAAATTGTATGAACCTAGAACCCCAAGCAATTTGCCAATATTAATTATGATTATGGCAGCGATAGATGGCAACCCCTTAGAGTCAAATCATTTGGCTATAGGTTGGTTGGGTCATCTTATAATACTAACCCCTCGGGACCCAGGCAAGTATGGGTACAAAAACCTAACTTCCTTGATTGCATGTTCGGGGGAGCAATGAGTGCCAAGGAACCTGGTACATGGATAGTGGTCATTCCCAGGACACATGACAGAAACAAGAAAAATCTATCAAAATTCAAGGAAGTCGGAGGTGCAAAAGTCATATTTGGAGGAATGAAGCTCGGGAGAAATAAGAGGCATTGGATCTATCAAGAAAAATGGATTAGAAATCACGGATGTTGCATATGTTGAAGGACTCAACTTCAACCTCGCTAAGCATAAGTCAACTCGTGACAAAGGCTACAATGTTGGATTTAACATGGGTATATGCCAAATCAAAGATATCAAATCCAATGAAGTTATAACTGCAAAGATGCATACAAAAGAACATGTATGTGGTAGATTGGTCAATCGCAACACCAAGCACCTATCTCATAGCGAAAAGCACAAAATTGAATCAAGTTGGTGTGGCATAAGAAGTGAGTCACTGAACTTCAAAACAATTAACAAACTTGCCAGGAGTAATCTTGTAGAAGGACTTCCGGACTCGATTATAAGAAGAGAGTATATGTGATGCATGCGGATGGGAAAGCAAATCAAATCATCATTCAAAGAAAAGACATGTCCATCTTCAACAAGAATATTGCACCTGCTACATATGGATCTATTTGGTCCAGTTGAACCAAATTGACATAAGTGGGAAGAAATACACCTTAGTGGTAGTAGATGACTACTCAAGATATACATGGACAATATTCATGTTTAAGAAGAAAGAAACTCTGCGAAAACTACCACAACCGATGAAGAGAATACAAAATGAGAAAGTCAAACCATTATCAAAATAAGATCTTGACAGAGGAACTGAGTTTGTCAATGGTATAATAACTCAGTATTGTATTGAAAATGGTATTGGTCATGAATTATCTGCAGCAAGGACTCCACAGCAAAATGGAGTTGCAAAAAGAAGGAATAGAACTCTCAAAGAAGCGAAAAGGACCATGTTAGGTGAAGCGGTCGCTAAAAGATTTTGGGGTCAAGCGATAAACACAAAGATGCTATACTCAAAATAGATGCATGATAAACAGACAACTGACAAAGACTCCCTATGAGATTTGGACAGGGAGAAAGCCAAATGTTGCATACTTCAAAATATTTGGATGCAAATGCTTCATCCATAACAATGGCAAAGATAATTTAAAGGCTTTTGATGCTAAAGGCGATGAAGGTATCTTCTTAGGATACTCAACAAAAGCAAAGCCTCAGTGCTCAACAAGAGGACAATGGTTACGAAGAATCCATCCATGTGGTGTTTGATGAACCAAATGTAAATGGAGAAGACGTTGAAGAATCAAATTTGTGATAAATTGAATCAACCAACCATGCATAAGAGTCCCTATGTTGAAGGCAAGCCGAATTATCAATCCGGATGAAGATGAGATAGGTTTAGTCTCAAAGACAGGGAAAATCTGCAGCTAAGTGATGATGAGAGAGCTGATCAAAATAACACACCGCAAGACGATCAATCCAACTAACTTACTCCAATCGATGTAAGATGGTGAGAGATCATCCACCGTAACTAATCATTGGAGATGTAAGAGAAGGTGCAAAAACTAGATCCGAACTCAACAAGAAGCAATGTTCACTTGCTTCATCTCACAAATAGAACCAAAAGATGTGTCACAAGCATTGGATGACACACACATTGATTCAAGTCATGCAAGAAGAGCTAAATCAATTTGAAAGGAACAAAGTGTGGGAATTGGTTCAAAGGCCAACCCATCAAAATGTTATTGGCACTAAATGGGTGTTCGAAACAAGATGAATGAGGAAGGCTCTATGGTAAGAAACAAAGCAAGATTGGTAGCCAAAGGGTATTGCCAAGAAGAAGGAATAGATTTTGATGAAACCTTTGCCCATGTGGCAAGATTGGAAGCCATAAGGATGTTTCTTGCCTATGCGGCTCATAAGAACTTTATTGTATATCAAATGGATGTAAAGAGTGCATTTCTTAATGGTTTATTGGAAGAAGAAGTATATGTTGAACAACCTCCAGGATTTGAGCAGAAAACTCTTGGAGATAAGGTATACAAACTCAAGAAAGCATTATATGGTTTGAAACAGGCACCAAGTGCATGGTACGATACATTATCACAATTCCTAATCGAGAACGGATTCACAGAAGGCAAAGTGGATAGAACGCTCTTGAGAATTCAAGATGGGAAGAGTATACTTCTTGTTCAAATATATGTGGATGACATCATCTTTGGATCCACAAACAAAGAGTTATGTGATAAATTCTCAAATCTCATGCAAAGCAAATTCGAAATGAGCATGATGGGAGAACGCATTCTTCCTTGGACTCCAAAACAAAGCAGTGAAGGATGGAACCTTCATAAGTCGGACAAAATACACTAGAGATTTAATGAAGAAATTTGGTATGAAAGAGAAGTCTTCCGTGAAAATACCAAGAATACATCACAAAATGGATATGGATGCGGATGGCGATCAAACAAGATACTGAGCACTTATTGGATCATTTCTCTATCTCACAAAGAAGTAGGCGGACATCACCTTTCTTGTAGGTGTATGTGCAAGATTTCAATTTGCTCCAAAAGAAAGCCATATGATCACAGCCAAGAGGATCTTGAGATATTTGAAAGGAAGCCAAGAAGTTGGCTTGTGGTATCCTAAGGAAGGTGGATTCAAGCTAATTGGTTATTCGGACTCGACTATCTTGGATGTAGAGTTGATAGGAAAAGCATCTCGAGCACATGTCAAATGCTTGGAAATAGGCTAATTTCTGGTTTAGCAAAAAGCAAAATTCAATAGCCACCTCTACAAATTTGCGGCAATACATAGGCATGCGGCAAAATTGTTGTGCCCAAGTCTTATGGATGAGACAAAGAATGAGAGACTATGAGGTTGAAGAAAAGGAAATTCCAATTATGTGTGATAACACAAGTGCAATTGCAATCACTCAAAATCCTATGTTGCACTCAAGAACAAAGCACATCGATGTCGATATCACTTCATAAGAGACCATGTTGAAAAGAAGGACATCACCTTGGAATATATCTCAACGATAAGCGAGTTAGGCGACATATTCACAAAACCATTATGTGAATCAAGATTTGAAGAACTCAAGCATGAGTTAGGGTTAATTGAGCTGAGTTAACACTCGGAAGACTCAAGAAAAAGAGATGAAACACGAAAAGAGGAAAAAAACTCGAACTCCTAATTCAAATAAGTGAATCACCAGATCGAAAAGTCAACTCATGACCGAGTTAGGCGACACCGAGTCACAATGAGAGAAGTGAGAAGAAAGATTGAATCGGCTAAGGAGTAAGTTTCGAGTTATTTATGAGCAAAGTGACAAAAACGCGGTCGTTTTTACTAAGTGGGAATGTTTTTAAGAATGACGTCGGATAATTATGACATGTACTTGTCAAAAGTCGCACACCAAACTTATGATTGGATATAAATGTTGCCGTATTAAATGCGAGAACTTAAATGCTAATCGGCGTGCAAGATCTAAGCCGTTGAGTTTGATCATATTTCAAAACCACCCGCACGCCCTTTCATAAACCATACTTATACCATTTCGTCCGATTTTCTCTCACTTTACCAAAACTGCTTCATCTCTCTCAAGGCAAAAGAAAGAAACTTTCACTCAAAACCCTACAATTTCTCAAGATCATTTTCTAAGTCCCGTTTGGTAAAACACGAGAAATGGCACCTACTCATTATTTCGTCAAGCTAGGAAAGCAAATCCACACCGGGTCTACTTTGTGGTATTCGATGGTATGGTTAAACAGGTCCGACGACACCTCGTGAAGAAGATTCTTTGAGAAATTGGAAACGCCTGGGATCAAGCCGTTTTTGACATTGGAGTTTCCGATGACCTATGTAGAAGAGGTCGCACAGTTCTACGTGAACGCCGAAGTTCACAATGAGGGCATCAAGTCCTCTATTCACGGAAAAGAGTTCACCATCACCGCCAAGGATTTGGCGGAGAACACTTTGTTGCCGACGACGGAAGGAGTGCCGAGACTCATGAAGCTGATATTGACTGATCGCTGCTTGGAAGGAAGTAGCCAAGTCCGATTGTCTTCGAAGTGGTCTACACAAACTAACAAGAGGTCACTGAAAGAGGACTACCACAAATTACTGGACATTGTTGCCAAATGCATGACATTAAATTTGGTAGCTTTGACCATTGTCCAAAGCTAAATTGATCGTAATGGTTGCGATCATTGAAGAAAAGAAGGTGAATTAGGCGAGTTCGTATACAAAGCAGACTCATTAATATTGGGAACAAATCCTTCAAGGAGGATGGTACGTTTGGAGGTTCCCCGGGATATGGCCAGTGATTGGCCGATTCAATTTTTAAAAAAAAGCTTGAAAGGAAGAGTAAGAGGATGCATAGAGATAAGTGAAAGAGAGAGAAATAATCCAAATATCAAACAAACATGCTTTGACGGTTATGAATGTCATTTCACACCTCAAAATGGCTAAAAAAATATGTGTTTACAAAAGATGACTATTTTTCATCTTTATATTTTGGAAAGGGCTATTTTGACCCATTTCCACTTAAAGTTTTTGTCCCAAATTGAAAGCCTGCAGATTTATTGTTTTTTGCTATTGGGGTATAGTTAGTGCCATCATTTTGCAATTTAACCAAAACAAAAAGTGGAATAGGAAAATGTATTAGGAAATTTTAATCCATTTTATTGGAAGACCGACTATTCACTTTTTTAAAACCCTTTATGCATATAATTTTCTTCATGATAATGTTATAACACCTTGCGGTAGGGGTGTGTGTGTGTGCGTGTAGTTCAAATATTCGAAAATATCCGAGAATCGTATTGTAAAGTTTTTCGGGATGGTTCAATTTGGAGAACGTCAAAAAGTCACCGGATATTTTTGGTTCAGGACTTATTCGGTCCGGGTTTCGGTTCGATTCAAGATATCCAAGCCCCATACCCAACCCTACTTGCAGCCATTGTTATCTAATTGAACTATGTGAAATGGACAAGAAGTCACCGATCGGATCTTCTATTCCAATAACTATTATTTTTTATCGCGACGAATGATTTTCATGTGTATAACACTTGCCATCTTGAAAGTTAATATGGTAAGTATCACACACGTGACAATCATTCGTACGATGAATAGGAGATGAAACACGTGCTTGGACTAGAAAGATCCCACCCAAGAAGTCACTCAAATGAGATTTTCTGTTTCAAAATGGTACTTTATCTCCGGAAAAATATTTTTCGTCCACTAAGTGGACGACTTGAGAGATTTAGTCCACACTTTTAAATTTTTTTGAAATTGGTCCACTAAATGGCAAAAATTTGGACATTTAGTCCAGAACCTGCTATTGCGGGTATCTTGACTTGCAATCATTTCTAAATACAATTACCATTTTCAAAAGGAAACCGAAGCGAAGCCATAGGATAAGGTCTTGTGTGGTTATGGTTAATTTCTAAATACGATTTACCATTTTCAACTATTCATATAAATAGAATCTTGTTCATTTATAAGTTTTTTCATTGGAAATATCATTTTCACTTTCCAACACATAAAACATCTCACATTTGTAATTTCAATTTTCAATCATATACATGAGGGATGGACACAGAGAATACAAAATGTGTCTACTTAAACTATTATTATTTTCAAATTACATCTAGGACCCACCACTTACTATCTTATAAGTAATATTATATATTCCATTTAAATGATTGAAAGTAGACCCATCGATTATCAATTTTTCAAATTATTATATACATAAAAAATATTTCAAAACTACTCAACTAAACATATTTTTATATCCAAACCTACATAAAATCTAATTATATTCGTTCATCAAAATATAATTCTAATTTTCATACGAAAACCTGTAAAGTTTCAAAACTTAATTTTCAAAATGGACCTGAAAACATAATATAAGGCCTAAAGTTTGCAAAATAGGTATCAGAACTAGCAATATGCTAATAGGAGGTACACATCTCACTTTGAAGATGCTGTCTGATGATTTGCCCATTTGTAGCTCTTAAAGCCAAAACAACAATAAGAGCTCCAATACCTGAGGAAAGAAAACTTATTCTATTAGACAAATATTCAGTGTCTTAAGACATACAAATATTGTACTTTAAATATGTGGTTTTTAGGTAAAGGTTAATTACATAATAGCATTAGCTCGGTACGTAGTATATGCTCTAGTGTTTGTTTATTACTAATCTTACTTGGGTGTTAGAATATATATATATATATGGTTCATGAAATGTTAAATCTTTTTAAAATATAACGTTTTACTTGAAACTTTAAATTAATTAGGAATAATTACAAAAACTACCCACCAACTTTAGTCTAACTATAAAAAAGAATTATCTTTCAAACTCAAATACCGCGACCCTTGACATTTGTTTATCTTTTTATAAAATAAACCCCATCTCAAGAGGTTGTTTGCAATATTTGAAGGGGGTACGTATTTGTAATTTTGAAAGATAACTAGATGTTTTTGTAATGAGACTAAACCTTAGGAGTAACTTTAATTTTGTAATTATACCTAAATGTTATGGATAAAGATATAGTAATGGATTGAAGATGCTTCTGTATTTCAATCAACATATAGATCGTTTCCTATATCACTAAAATGTTACCAGGCAAAGTACTCTATCAAGTTGTTCTCGTAATAAATAAGTTCATCACCTCATTTTTACCTTTTACGACTACGACCTCTTTGGAGCTCTTTATTTGTAGTGGTTGAGGTGGAAGAAGTGAACAACTCTTTGTTTGTAGTGGTCGAAATGGAAGAAATGTAATCACTGGATACAGTCACACGTACGTATTGGATATCTTGGTCACACACATCACACTTGTTGTTGCCTTTCTCATGTAACCATTCAGTTGCACACCATTCATGTAGAAGAGAAAATTTGCATCTGCAACTCGTCTTGAGCATGTTGGCTTGGTAAACAATAAAGCAGAATCTGCAAATTGCTTCCTCTTTTGGAATCTTTTTTAACTTTATGATCTTCTGAGAATTAGCATACGTTATTATAAGAGGTTATACAAGGTTCTAATCGGTCAATTTTAGAAAAAAATAAAACAAAAAACATACTGGTTATTTATTTGTAGATTATTGAAAAAACAGTTATAAACGACTGGAGTGCAAAAACGACTGGAGTGCAAAAACATTAGGAAACAACTTTGGGTAAAATTTGATTTAAAGAGGAATCAATCTCTAAACAAACAAAGGTACATGCATTAGTTAGTTCTTTGGTTGAATTGATTCTATGTTGTTTCATTGTTTTTAATTTAATTATCACCACATCATAAAAAATTGGCATGGTTTCCCTTCATAACTATTACGTTGTCACGTTTATTTACATACTAAAACTAGGTACCAATTTCTGATTATTAATTTGGAGAATAAACTCTAATTTTCTTTTAGATTGTCTAGTAATAATTATAATGGTCTCATTTCATGAATAAACAAACACTAGTTAATTAAGATATATAACAAATGTTACAAAGTTTGTGGCATATACAAATGTTACACACCTTGGAAAAATGATGAGCCCATTGGTCATATTGATCAGTATTCAGTAAATTAATAATTGTACCAGAAAAATAATAGTGAATCTATTGGAATATATCAAAATTTAGGTTTGAAGTATTGACAATGTCGTAATTGTCAAAGTACCAAACGAAATACAAATTTCGAGACAAATACAGTATCAAATGCTCAAACTATATATGAACATGCTAGCTAATCAATTGAAAGACGTATAATTTGATATATCCAGATTAATTAGATACTTAATTAGAAATAATCACGAATTAATGTTATACCTATTACTAATTACTTGTGATTTTCTGCTTAATTCACTAGATCATAACCATATACGTTTGTTCCAAGTCAAATTACCCCAATCCATTTTTTTAATAAGTTGTGAGTACGGGTTGGAAATGAGTGAATAAGTTACAAAAAATTGAAAGATACCGAGTTCAACCCGGTCAACACCCTTACAAATTAAAGGGTGAATGATACCACTTGAGCTATAAGCTAGTGGTAAATTACCCGAATCCTTTACTTATACCCCTGATTATGAGTGTATATATTTTGCCGCACACGAAAAAAAAATGCAATTAAAAGAATATATATTATTGTTACTTACCCCATGATTTTGAGTGTATATATTTTGCCGCACACGAAAAAAATGCAATTAAAAGGATATATATTATTGTATAATTTTTTTTTGAGTGGAATATATTATTGTATAATTGAAAGGCACTCTTTTGATGACTTTGTTTTATCAAGTAGTTGTTTTTTCTATTTTTCTCTGTCACCCACTCTCACTTTTTTTGATCTATTCTCTCCAACTTATACATCTTACTTTTATCTCATTAAATTCGCTTATTATTTTTGTGATTCTATCTAATTATGCACACGTGCACGCGTACACATTAAGAATACATATGGTATTATTCATGTAACACTCGATATACTACATTTGGAGGTGTTAAACGGGTTGGTACCGGCTGTTGGGCCAAAGCAAAAAATCGGGTGGGGCCAAACAAGAACTTAGGACCACTATTTTTGAATCCATCCGGCCCTGACCCACAAAAATACAAAGAAAAATTGGACCTACCGGGCCAGCTCGGTTCGGGCCTAATGGGTCGGGCCAAAAAAGCCCACATTTCTACTAAGAAAAGAAAGTGTAGCCCAACCCGACCACTTTACCGAGCCGGGCCAAAATTGACAACTCTAACTACACTTGGTGGATAGATGAATGACACAATATTATTTATATGGATAAATGACAAGTGTTTAATCTTATAAGTAGTGAGACACTTGTTATACATTCACCCACCATATATACACCATAGTAATGGGCTTGACACACTATTATTTATATGGTTGAAACATTGTAATGGACTTGATTAATTCCCACCAGCTTTATTGGCCTTATCCAATGGATATAATAAGGTCAAATAATGTGTTTGATTGAGTGATTGAGTTATTGGAATGTAAGGGTTGTCTATTAATGTGTTTAGTTTAGGAGAGGTAATAATAGCGCAACAAGTGTTGTATTACCTTATTGCCCTTATTTTAGAATTTCAATTCCAACAAAAGTAAGGGTGTTTAGGTAATATCGGCTCCCAACCTAATGAGCTATATTGCTCATCCCACCATTGGGGATATATAATAACTAATTGGCATGATAAATTACCGGGCGGAGCAATTTCCGGGCTCTCTTGGATTGAACCAAACATCACAATAGGAATGGAATAATATAAAAGTGAGTGATATCACTCCCATGAACCTCAACCAAACGAAGCCCAAGACCTTAATCGCAAACTCACTATTGATCATTAAGTTACCTAGCCACTGGGATTTCTTGAAGTACCTTACTAAAGGTTCAAATAGTGATTCTGACAACAAAGTCTATAATATTATTATTATTATTATTATTATTATTATTATTATTATTATTATTATTATTATTATTATTATTATTATTATTATTATTATTTAAGCTATCTAGTAGGAATAGTTTGGTTAGTCAATTTCTTTTACACTTTGATTTAACCAGGAAAATCGGTATACCCTGAAGGCTCCTTTGGGGTGGAACTTCGTGGTGGATCTTCGGTCGACCTTCTGGGTCGCCCTTCGGGGTCACTTCAGTATTTTTAGATGGGTGACTGAAACATGAACGCATACGTTAGGCTAGCCGGAGGGAGCCCCGGCTAAGGCCCCTCCGATGCTTAAGTCGAGTTCGGGTCGTGAGGTTAGGTGAAGTAAGAGTAGTGAAGAGATGAATGAAGAGTAAAAGCTTAACCTCTTGTTCCTTGTACCGACTTTTATAGTGGTGATTATGTACAAATATATTGGTCCACGTGGCATCATCCGGAGAGCCTTTTTATCGGAGGATCAATGGTGGGGAGGAGCTCGGGTCGAGTCGGTTCGGTCGGGTTGGCGGTTCGGGTGAACCCGACCGGGTGAACAAAGATGCGGATCTTGGCTCCTTTAGTCACTTTTTTGGCTTTTATAAGGGTAAAGTGGTAAAATCACTTTATTGGTTTATCATTGCTCCCCCAACTTCTTTTATTTTCTAAGTAAAAGAAGTTTGATCTAGTTTATTGAATTTGAAAGGCTTGAATTTGAGTCGTGCGTTCTCTTGACTATTGAATTCTCCAACGGTACCAAATATTGACAAGGGGGTAAATTTTTATTTACCTTCTCTCGATGAAAATCAAGTCCGGTTTGCCCTAGGGTTTTTCTTCGGCGTCGTATGTCTCTCGCTTGTTCTCTCGTCGGCTTTGTGACCGTCAGGGATCAGCTTCGCATCGCGTCGTCCATTCGCGTCCACCTGGCCTGGCGCGATCGCGTCGCTCCCGCATCGCGTCACATTTAGCCTCGCACATCACATCGTTGCGTTGCATCACCTCGTCTCGGCGTCATCATCCTTTCGCATCGCGTTGTCGCGATCGCTTCAACGCCTCGCCGATTCAGATTATCGCATCGTCTGTTCGCATCGCCTCAGTGCGTCGCCTCGCACCACGCCTCATCATATCGCGTTGCATCGCGCCTCGCTTCGCATCACGCCTCGTCTCGGCGCATCGCATCGCGCCTCGTCTCCCTTCAGCGTCGCGCGTCGGGTTCGTCTCCCTTCAGCGTCGCGCGTCGGGTTCGTCTCCCTTCAGCGTCGCGCGTTGTCCTCCACTTGCCTCTTAGGGTTTCCTCCACTTGTCCTCCAGGTAGATCATTTCTTCCCCTTAATGTCTTCTTCTAGTTCTTCTAGATCTGACTCGGGGTCTGGGTCGGGGTCGTCCTCTAGCTCTTCTCATTCTAATCGTGATGTGAGATAGATCACAAGGTGTCGCCCCGGGATCTTATTAGATCCTCCGTAGAGACTCATGAGATTCCCTCTATACATAGATTTTTTTTTAGACGATTATGAGATCGTGATCCCTGGTCCTGAAGATAAAATGGATAAGCCTCCTGCCCGATGTCTTGCTTTTCACGTAGCTAGCTTAGAGGCAGGGCTAAGGTTTCCCCTTTCAGACCATGTAGAAAATATTTTGATGGGTTTAGACGTTTGCCCTGCTCAACTGGTACCCAACTCTTTTAGACATATCATTGGGTTCATCATCATTATGCGGTTCTTTAATATGGACCCCTCTTTAGTCCATTTTTGGTCTCTTTATTCCATGAGCTCCTCTAACAAGACGGGTGAGGTTGGTTTTTTTGTTGATTGATAAGCCTCCTTCCTCTCTTGGGACTTGGAAGGATTGTTTTGTATATGTTTGGCCTCTTTCAGTGTCGCCGGAGGGTATCCTCGGTGTGGAGGATTGCTAGACCTCGGTCTCGAGGCCTCGGGCCTTCTACTTGAGATGATAAATTTGTTTCTAGTCGATTAACCGAGGGATGGTTCAAAGCATCCAAACTACTTAATGAGGATATACTCTCTATCGTGGGGTTTAGCCCCGCACCTCGAACTTGTGGCCGGACTCTCGGTAATTGTCTTCAAACTTTTATTTTTATTTATTTTGCGTGTACTAATGCTAATGCTTCTTGTTCTCTGTAGAGATGGTTGTTCGTGCTTATATGGTGGCCATACAAATGAAGGCCTAACTTGCGAAGAGGGCTTCCCGTGCCTATTCTACCTCCCGCTTCACCCCATTAGGTGTCTTCTACGCCTAGTGCCACCTCTACCTCCCCCCTCGCTCTTCACTTCATGTTCCTTTCTCTCAGATGAGGCTCAGACGGAATCTCACCCCAGGAGGAGTCAGGTGCTATTTAGCCCTCAAGAGACCCTACCCTACCCATCGCTGTGGAGGTTACCCCAAGACGGGTGGTTAATCCTTCTCGAGGGGAGAAGAGAAAGAGAGCTAGGGGAAGAGGGTTCCTGACGCGGAGATAAGGCCTGTAAGCATAGCTTAAGACCTTTAGTCTTGCTTTGGCTCTTCACGCTCTAGCGTGAGGGGTGGAGGTGATGGGTCATACTGCACCACATTAACCACTGCGCCTATCTGCCCGCCTATCCGCCGCTCAACTTTCATACTTTATTCTTGTAACAAAACCACTTGTCTACCTTTGGTTGGCAGGGGTGGTGAGGCGCTCTTTACGCTCTAGCGTGGAGGGTGGAGGTGATGGGTCTCGCTGCACCACATTAACCACCTACCCTAACCGCCGCCTATCTCGCCGCCTCAACCTTCATACTTCATTTTTGTAATAGAACCACCTGTCTACCTTGGTTGGCAGGGTGAGGTTGGCTCTTTACGCTCTAGCGTGGAGGGTGGAGGTGATGGGTCTCAGCTTACACCACATTAACCACCCGCCCTAACCGCTTTGCCCTATCCGCCGTCTCAACCTTCATACTTCATTTTTGTAATAGAATATGATGTATTCTATCATTTTTCTTGTTAATGAAATTCTTTGGATCAACGTCATTGTTTTGGTTCGTTTTTTCCATAATATCCAATTGATATTATTCAGATTAATTTTATCTTTTTCGATGATATCCAATCAATCTTTTTCGATTAATTTTTCTTCTTTAGATGAAGCTCCGGTGAACTCTTAGCCTTAGAATTATTTTCAGACTTGTGTAGGTTTTACACTTCGCCGTACATGAGCGTCTTGCTTAGCCTCATTCTTCATGTTCTTGCTTATATTCTCGCTTCATTTCTCGTGAACTCTTGCCTAGTCTCACGCTTTATATTTTTGTTTGGCTTCACATGAGCATCTTGCCTAGCCTCAAATGAGCCTTTTCGGGCGTGAACCTCTTGCTTGGCCTCACGTGAGCCTCTTGGAGAGCGAACCTCATCGCTTAGCGTCCTCCTCTTGGCTTCGCATGAGCCTCTCAATTTCGCGTGAGCATCTTGGCTCCGCACTAGCCTCTTGGTTACACGTGAGCATCTTGGCTTCGCACGAGCCTCTTGGTTTCACGTGAGCATCTTGGCTCCGCATGAGCCTCTTGATTACACGTGAGCATCTTGGCTCCACATGAGCCTCTTGGTTTCACGTGAGCATCTTGGCTCCGCATGGGCCTCTTGCCCGGCTTTACGAGAGCCTCTTTCATGGCTTCCCACGAGCCTCTTGCCTAGCCTCACGGGAGCCTCTTACTTGGCCTTTCGGATACCTCTTACTTGGCCTCTCGCAAGCCTCTTGTCTAGCGTGATGCTTCATGCTTGTGCTTCACGTCACGATTCACTTCACGTGAGCATTTTGCCTAGCTTTACACTTGAACAATTTTTATTTTATTTTTTTATTTTTTGCTTAGCTTTACACGATCATATGGGTGGCTTCGCACTTCGCTTTGTGTAAGCATATGTTAGCCTCACCCTTCGCATAAGCATATGGCTAGTCTCGCGCTTCGCTTAGCGTAAGCGCATAGTTGGCATCGTGCTTCGCTACACGTTAGTGTATGGTTAGTCTCACTCTCACCCTTCGCATAAGCATATGGCTAGCCTCGCGCTTAAGCTTCGCGTAAGTGGTTAGCCTCGGCGTAAGCATGTCGGCCTCGCGCTTCGCCGCGTACACATATAGTTAGCGTTTAGCTTCGCGTAAGCATACATCCGACTCGCTTCGCTTCACGTAATTGGCTAGCCTCGCGGCCGCTCTTCGCGTAAGCATGTCGGCCTCGCTTCGCCGCATAAGTGGCTAGCTTCGGCGCTTAAGCCGCGTAAGCATATGGCTAGCCTCGCGCTTCGCTTCGTAAAGCATGTCGATGGCCTCACACTTTCGCTTCGGCGTTAGTGTATGTATGGTCTCATGCTTCACTGCGTAAGCATATAGTTAGCCTCCGCTTCGCTTCACGCAAATGGCTAGCCTCACGCTTCGCTTCGCGTAAGCATATGTCGGCCTCGCGCGCCGCTTAGTCTAAGATATAGTTAGCCTCTCGCCGCTTCACGTAAATGGTTAGCCTCGCGCTTTCGCGTAAGTGGTTAGCCTCGCGTAAGCATGTCGGCTTTGCGCTTATGCTGCGTAAGCATATGTCGGCCTTTCGCCGCCGCGTGCGACGATATAGTTAGCGTTTAAACCGGCGTAAGCATACATCCGCCCGCTTCGCTTCACGTAAGTGGCTAGCCTTGCGTTGCGCCGCGTAAGCATAACCGCCTCGCGCTTCGCTTCACATAAGTGGCTAGCCAAGGCTTCGTTTCGCGTAAGCATGTCGGCCTCGCGCTTCGCTTCACATAAGTGGCTAGCCAAGCTTCGGCCAAGGTAAGCATGTCGCCTCGCGCTTTCGCCAACCGACGCATATATGTCCGGCCTCGCGCACAAGCGCGATACGCATATAGTTAACTTCGTCAAATTATCCTTGAGTTACTTTTTTCGGTCATTTGACTTCACATTACGATTTTTTCGCACCATTTCGCTTAATGCCATGATCTTTTTAGATAATCTAACTTCATAACACGATGTTTCCTAGATCGTTTCCCTTAATGTCGTCGAACTTTTTTTTTTAGATCTCCACGATCATTTAGCTTCATGTCACGATCTTTCTCGGATCGCCTTCGATTAATGTCATGATCTTTTTCGATCGTTTAGCTTCATGTCATGATCTTTCTCGGACGCTTTCGATTAATGTCATGATCTTTTCGGATCGTTTAGCTTCATGTCACGAACTTTCTCGGTCGTTTTTGGTTAATGTCATGATCTTTTTTGAGATCATTTAGCTTCATGTCATGATCTTTCTCGGATCGCCGATTAATGTCGTGATCTTTTTTAGATCGTTTAGCTTCATGTCATGAACTTTCTCGGATCGTTTTTGGTTAATGTCATGATCTTTTTCGAGATCATTTAGCTTCATGTCATGATCTTTTTCGGTCGTTTCGGTTAATATCATGATCTTTTTCGGATCGTTTAGCTTTTTTATGTGAATCTTCTAAAGATCGCTTCATTTCACTTCATTGTTCTCTTTACTTCATGGTTCACTTCATGGTGCACTTCATCATGCCCCATTCACATCATTGTGCACTTCATTGTGTACCCCATTTCATTTCATTTGATGAACTCTTATTTTAATTCATTATTTGCCAAGTGCCTCTATATTCACTTTCACTTCAAGCTACACTTAGGTTATTGCCTTGTGACCTCATTGCATTGTATTTACTCATTGATAAGTGATATTCAAGATCATAGAATATGACTTCATCTTTAAAAAGTGAAGTGTGCATTCAAAGAAAATTTGCGTTCAAATGCAAACTATTTATAATTTGAAACGAGTTACTTACAATATAGAGATGCTTCCACGTATGAAACTTTGAGGTTATGCACACTTTGAGGCTTCCCATAAGGATCCAACTTTCACACATGCTCTGACACTTGGAATGCATATCATTGATCTTCTTCATCTTCTTGGTTTTGTTGTTGTTGTTGTTTTTTTTTTTTTTTTATAAAATTTTAAGGCGGGCTTGCCCTCTTTGCTTCGAGATCGAGGTCTAGGTCGGTCTCCCATACCTCAAGGTCGTGCCTCTTGACGTTTTTCGGATCGAAGAAGGATTTGGCCCTCTTTGCTTCAAGGTCGAGGTCGAGCTCCTTGCCTCAGGTCGTGCCTTCGAGATCGAGGAAGGTTGACCCTTTTTGCTTCGAGGTCGAGGTCGAGCTCCTCGCCTCGGGTCGTGCCTCTTTGACTTTTTCGGACCGAGGAAGGCTTGGCCATTTTTGCTTCGAGGTTGGGGTCGAGGTCGAGCTCCGCCTCGGGGTCGTGCCTCTTTGACTTTTTTAGATCGAGGAAGGCTTGGCCATTTTTGCTTCGAGGTCGGGGTCGAGGTCGAGCTCCTCGCCTCGGGTCGTGCCTCTTTGACTTTTTCGGATCGAGGAAGGCTTGGCCCTTCTTGTACTTTCAAAGATATTTCTCTTCTTCATCTTTTCTACCCTATGCTTCTTGGAGTAGCATCTCGGGTGGCACATCATTTCTCCTATTTTGGGGCGGGACTTCACTTTTGACCTAAGTGGTCACTGGCGCCCTCCCTTTTCTATTGTGCTCAACTACTCGTTTGCTAGCTTCAACTACTTTTTTTTTTGGCACCCTCGGTCTTCAACCTCTTGATGCTCCTTTCTCATTTGCCATGAAGGTGAAAACATGAACAATTTATAAGACTTCATTCGTCCTCTTCGACATCTTGATCACCATCTTTACTTCTACTCACTTTCCCACAGGCGGCGCCAACCGATTTAACCAGGAAAATCGGTATATACGGCTCCCTTCGGGGTGGATCTTCGGGTCGACCTTCGGGTCGCCCTTCGGGTCACTTCGTATTTTTAGATGGGTGACCTAAAACATGAACGCACGTTAGGCTAGCCGGAGGAGCCCCGCCATGCCCTCCGATGCTTAAGTCGATTCGGGTCGTGAGGTTAGGTGAAGTAAGAGTAGTGAAGAGATGAATGAAGAGTAAAAGCTTAACCTCTTGTTCCTTGTACCGACTTTTATAGTGGTGATTATGTACAAATTTATTGGTCCACGTGGCATCATATGGAGAGCCTTTTTATCGAGAGGATCAATGGTGGGGAGGAGCTCGGGTCGAGTCGGTTCGGTCGGGTTGGCGATTCGGGTGAACCCGACCGGGTGAACAAATGACGCGATCTTGGCGCTCCTTTAGTCGCTTTTGGCTTTTATAAGGGTAAAGTGGTAAAATCACTTTATTGGTTTATCACACTTAAATTGAATAAAATTTATTTATATGGTAAACACCAAATTTCAAACTTCAATTTATCATGTGAAACTCTAGAAAAGAAAACATTACTTTGCACACTAACCCCGGAGTTACATGAATTTTTATATTACTCAGAACTACCAATCTAACATGACATGAAACAAGAAAAGTTCCTCTCAAAAAAAAAAAAAAAAAAAAAAAAAAACAAGAAAAGTTACCTAGTAAAGAATGCAACTAAAAGCATGGTTAGAATCAAGTGCATACCTCCAAGATTCCCTGAGGGTTCTCTAGCTTTGACCGTAACAAATTCATTCTTCCGCAAAAGTATGTAAAATAATGAAAGATGTGAGGTATGTAATTAATGTAATTAATTTCGAATTTTATTTGGGAAAATTTTTAAAGCACCCACTATGGATAGTGGGTACTCTTTTTACCCGCCAACATAACAAAACTCTTTTCTACCCAAATTGACAAAATTGTCCCCGCTTTTAAGTTGGGTTTTTGAATTTTGAAACTCAAGTCATTATTATAACCATTAAAAACCGTATAGAAACCGTATATAAACATTTAGATATCCTCATGTTCGAAATAAATATGGTGTTAGAAATCTATGAAGTTTAGTTCATAATTTTCAAATCTATTTGTGAATGTTCGAATATATGTATAAAATAATTGATAATGTGAAATAGCCGAGTTTAGTTGCTAGAATGTTTGAAATAGATGAAGTATTTTGGGATAGTGTTCGAAAATGGGGTATATTTTTTTGGCTATGGCACAATTAGATGAGGAAGACGAAGAGGCACGATATAGACACGATATGGTGTCATATCGTGCCTATATCGTGCCGCTGAGTTAATTGGGCACAATATCGCGTGCCGTGGGGTTAATTGGGCACGATATCGTGTCGCTGGGTTATTTAGGGTTATATGAAATCATGTTTATATCGTGCCAACACTCCATATTGTCGATATCTTTATGCATATTCGATTTAAACAAGGTTAAGTAATTAAGAGGAGAAACAACATTACCTTGTTATTCAATTTTTGGTTCGATTTTGGTTATGAAAAATACAAAAAGAACTTCTTGATATTTTGTGAAGAAAAAGAAGAAGAGAGAGAAAATAAGAAGAGCAAAATAGAAGGGAAACATATGTATGGGAGTATTTAGAATAAACTATGGAAAATAGCCACATTGAATAGGTCAACCTCTTTTTGGCCACCAAGATAAAATACCATCTTTTCTACCCACTTTTATGGTTCTTTTAACCAAATACCCTTGATATTTGAATACAAAACAAGAAGTAGGTGGGAAAGTAAAAAAGAGGTGGGGTCATATTTTTATCTTACATAAAATACATTTTTCTTTATTTTCATATTTTTAACACAATTTGTAGTTTTATTAAAATAAATTCAGTTTTTTTATAAAATCGTTTAGTATAAAAAATAATTTTTTAAAAATAATTTTGAGTTTTATTATTTTATAATTTTAAGATTTTTAAATAATGGCAAATGTTTAAAAAAGGTGTATAGTTTTTTTAAAATTTTCATATTTAAATTTTTGATAAATTTTTGATTTTAAAAAACTTTGATTCTTTTTTAAAACTAATTATCGTGTTTATTACTATAACACGTTACATAATATAACGTGTTATAGTATAATAGATTATAAAAATTATTTTATATATCGTGTTATAATTATATATTGTGTTATATGATATATAACACGTTAAGTCGCATCAGCATTATACATATAACGTGATAAAATGTATCATGTTATATATATATCGTGATAAAAGGTTAACATGTTATAAAACCCTTATCACGTTATATAACTCTTATCACGTTATATAACCCTTATCACGTTATATATACCGTGATAGTGGTTAATACGTTATATAACTCTTATCACGTTATATAAGCTTATCACGTTATGTAACTCTTATCACGTTATAAGAGTTATATATCTTGATAAGTGTTAACACGTTATAAAACCCTTATCACATTATATAATTCGTATCACGTTATAAGGGTTATATATTGTGATAAGGGTTAACACGTTATATAACTCTTATCACGTTATATAAGCTTATCACGTTATGTAACTCTTATCACGTTATAAGAGTTATATATCTTGATAAGGGTTATCACGTTATATAACTCTTATCACGTTATATAACCCTTATCACGTTATATATTGGGAATTGTGAAAGTGAAATCGAAAAGGTATATTTGAATGTTTTTAAAATCAATACTTTTTAAATTAAGGGCATTTCGGTCATTGTGGGTAAACAAGTAGTATGTTTGAAAAAGTGGGTAGAAAAGAGGTTCCCTTATCCAAAATGGGTAGTTAAAAATTTCACCCGAGTATTTAATTGCAAGAGAGAGAAATACACATCTACCTACTTTAAAGGCTTACATTTAAAGCCTCAAGGGTATTGTGGTAAAAGAACCCCAAAAGTGGGTAGAAAACTATGTTTTTTATCCTACATGTCAAAAACTCTCTCACCTATCCCAAATGGATAATTTTCCCTATTTGCTCATTTTATTTTATCTATGTATATATATATCGTGCACATTCGTTCTTCATCTACAACCAGAAATATAATGGGACTAAATAACACGAAATAAAAACAAAGGGCATGTGAGATCATCATCAACATAAACTTCTTGAGTAAATGTGAACAAACTACAACTACGATTCAACAAACTGCATATCTTAATTAGCTCATATATCCTTTATGTCATCCGTCATAGGCTCATAGCACAAGATTTCACCATGTGTCGGCATCATATTTGTTAATTAGTAGTACAATTTTGTTATGCAGATAGATGTTTTAATTTTCCATACTGTTAGTACACATCTGTTATTGAGACCTTAATGTCAACTGTGTCACATCAGTGTATCGGTTCTTGGAATTTCATCTCATTTGTCCTTCTTATGAAGGTTCTGTCAAGAAGGCCATCGTAAAACTTTGCCACTTTGCTAAAGGGAATTAAGTCTTACACCTATGGCTTCCTCTCATCAATTGTCTTAAGTATTAAGTTAATCCAAGCATTATAATAGTACTAATTACAGGAGTGTAAATGTGCATTGCATTACCATAACTATTAAGAGGTTATAATATATTTTTCGTCCCTCAATTTTGTCATTGATCTAAATTTGAATACAGTTTCCATGCCAACTTTTCATTTTTCTCGACAATTTCAGTCTCCGGCATCAATATGTTACATGTTATTAAACTTATGAAAGATCTAAACTTAAGGGGAACTGTTACGGGACCAAAAATAACTGAAGGTGAGTAAGTTGGGAAAAAATAGCAAACCAAAACTATAATATAAATATCTTAATAAAAAACTTTGAGCACAATTAATGAATAAGAGTACTTATAAATTAGAAGATGTAAATTCAAATTAAATCTTATCGTGCTAAAAGGTCACTTACCATGAGCTTCAATTTTGGTGACCAAGAATTAACGTCCATGGCAGAAGAAGACCTAAGCGGAGTTTCTCTTGAGAAATCGAAAGTATCTTTCTTCTTTCTCGCCTTTTGATTTCTCTCGGACAGCTTCCTGTCAACAGTATTAGACTTCCATATCTGTTTCACTTTCTTCAAGTTTCTCTGATATGACGTAAAAGTGGGAGCATAAGCTGGTTTAAATCAAACAAGATATACTATGTATATATATAATTAATTAATCACAAAAACTTATGTCGACCGTCTAATGGGCCTGGCCATTAGACGGATCCACTCGCGGACTCGATGGTATTTCCGTAATATTAGCAAAGTGGTGTGTTAGTAGTTTTTCGGACAAATACATGTATTAACAAATTTTCCGAAAATTATTAGTTGTCTTTCTAAAATGTATATATTAGTAGTTCCCCAAGAAGAGTATTTTAGTATTTCTCATGAATATACTTTCGAAATGTATTAGTAGTCCCTCAAAAAGTATTAATAGTTCCTAAAAAGTATTAGTAGTTCCCTGAAGAGTGTTTTAGTAGTTTCCTAAATATAATTAAATTTTTCTCCCGAAATGTATTAACAATCTTTCCGAAAAGTATTAGCCGTCTTTCTAAAAAGTATTAGCGATTTCTTTCCGAAATGTATTAGTAGTTTCTGAAGAGTATTTTAGTATTTCTCATGAATATACTCTCAAAATATATTAGCAGTTCCTCAAAAAAGTATTAGTAGTTCCTCGAAAAAGTATTAGTAGTTCCCTGGAGAGTATTTTAGTAGTTTCCCTAAATATAATTGAATTTTTCTCCGAAATGCATTAGATATCCCTCGTAAAAGTATTAGTAGTTTCTCGAAAAAATATTAGTAATTTCTAGAGAGTATTTTAGTAGTGCTCCTGCAAAGTATTAGTTTTTCTTGTAAAATGTATTAGTATTTCTCCATAAAAGTATTAGCTAATACTAATACTTTTTACACTAGCACTACTATTCTCAAGTTAATGGGAAAAAAATATGATTCTTGAATGCTGCTAGAGAGATAAATGTAGGTATTCTTATCAATCACTAGCTAGGTCACAAAATAATTAAATCTAGCCTATGACACAAGATAGCTCCAAAATTTTATTGTTTATGAAGATTGCGAAAGTAATATTTGAACGTCTCTTCTCAAATTTTTGACATTTCTTCACCCAATATCTCAACCGACATTATATTACCCATTCAATTTCAAGAAATCGAGCAAGAATCGTTTTTCGCACTTAAGAATTAGGGAACTCAAAATTGGTTGAAGGAGAAGACCAACAAAGTTTGTTTGGTGTTCGTATGTGACAATGAGAAGGTGATCGGGAGGAAGGAAGCGTCGGTGCATCCTCTACTACGGGCTGCGGCGAGATAGTGCGGGGATGTGCGAGTAATTGGGGTTATTTTTGTGGGTTTTTTCTCTTTTTCTTTTTCTTACGGCAATGGATCGGATCTGAATTTGAGTTGGTTATCGGGCTCCGCTAACGGTTTAGATCCATTAGACCGTCTGGATGAAGACCAACTCTTAATTAATTAATGTGCCAATCAAAACCGCTTGACGAAAAAACATGTTATCTCATTATATATGTATATGTATGCATATCTCTCATAATTATTAATCTTAATCAATAAAACACAGTTTGTATATATGTATCAACTTCAAAAGATGATTATTGTAGACTCGGTTTAACAATTGGTGGCAATTTCGATAATCAATTCTATATTTTCACAATTTTAACTTGTATGAGACTGTTAAGTTTAAAGTTAATCTACTGACACAAGTAGTCTTAACAAAGTGGTAATGGTACAAAATAGCCATTTAGAAAATGTAAAGATTAAAAATAGCCATGTTTTGTAGAAACATCTTTTTAGCCATTTTGGCGTAAAATGACATACATACCCTTCTAGCAAGTTAGTTTGATATTTGAGTTATTTCTCTATGTATCTTCTTACTCTTTTTTTTAAAAAATCGAACCTGTAGTTTTCATTTTTAAATATGCAATATGGGTGTTGAATTATAGATATCGAAAAGAGGATTAATTTGATACATTATACATGCAAAACGGATTTAAAACGAAAAGTTATGTGAATTCAAAGTTTTTGGAAAAAAAAATAAGATGATGTAACTCGAATTGAGTCACAACGCGACTCAATTGAGTTACAACATGACTCAATTTCGAGTCACTCAATGTGTGATATATAACATAAAATTCATTATAATAACCAAAAAGGTTTGTGTGGCGTAGATAATGGTTTGTCAATATTTTCTCACTATTAGGTCATGGCATCAATACTATGCCACACAAACCTTTTGGTTATAATAACGACACATTGAGAGAAATAACCTAAATATCAAACAAACACCCTAGAAGGGTATGGATATCATTTTACACCCCAAAATGGCTAAAAAGATGTATTTGAAAAAGATGGGTAAAAAACATCTTGGTTTGTTGGGAATGACTAAAAAAACCGCCTCCTTAACAAATTGTTACTTTGTGTTAACAGAACTTTGCTGACGTGGCAAGCCAATCAATTCTCTATAAATATAATTATGTAAGTATATGCAGCTGACTCACAGTACATAACATGTGAATTAACCAAATGGTATTTGAGTTTATGCAAATTTAAAGAGAAAAAGAAAAAGAGAAAAATAAAATTCACCCTATTAAGTGCATCGTGAAATAGAACCATACGTAGTTTTGAAAAATAATTCAATTTTTTTATAATTAAACAAGTATAGTTAAGAGTAGTTACGTTATTTAATTCACCCTTAAAGAAAAGGAAATATACTCTTCCTTAAAAAAAAAAAAAAAGAAAAGCAAAGGAATTAAGACTCAAATCTTACGAACCTCATGGCTGTCTAGAAAATGGCGCTCTTCCGATGGGGACTATATATCGAACGCCACAGGAGAAACGACAACAAATTAGAAAGAAACTTTTACTTCAAAAAACCTCTCTTGGTTGTGAGATACTACATAATAAACAAGGGGGAAAAAAACTTACTTTGGTTTCGTTTACTTTGATTTGGTTGACTACTGCTGGAGAAAAATTTGAATCCGATGTTGAAGACAGATCACGAATTTGATGGAGATCCATAATCAGATGTGTCGTTGAAGGTTACTTTATCTTGATATTCTTTTTTTCTTTTCCTCGGAAAGAGTTAATAAAGTTTTCAACAAATGTTTTTCAGACAAAACTTTATCTTGAAATTCTTGATCAATTCAGCTATATATGATCTCCTTCTTCAGGGTGTGCTGATTTTTTTGAACTTGGGAAGTTTCTCAAACAAACAATGAGAAATGTATACTTTGGTGGCAACCGCGTAAATACTTCCCGTGAAAGGTGGAATTAATAAGGTGTGGAAAATCAATAATGAACCATTTCCTATAATATAGTAGTTGGAATTGGAAGGGACGTCTTATAAAGGGATGAACTCATCCCCGGCGCCCTACTTCTCCTCCTGAGCTTTATGGAGGATGTGAAGTGCGGGTTATCTGCCAACTAGTAAGGTCCTCCTTTGCCGAAAGACCGAGTCACCACACCAAGCTCTCCTCCACCCCGTAAATCGTTACTGAGGGATTCGAACAACCACACTGAGTCTTGCCAAAAACAGACATCACGCTACCTGTCTTTACCAATTGAGTTATGTCCCCAGTGGAAGGGACGTCTTTTATATTATAAGACATGTATGTTGGGCAGTTTCTAACAATCCTTCTATTTTATATGCCAAGTCAATGTATCAAATGAGTCTAACTCTTGCAACTCTGTCAATGGGCCCTTTTATGTTTTCTTCATTTCCCCAAAAATTTGTGTCATGATATTGTCGTCATGTGTATATTATAAATAAATATAATGAATCCTAGTATCTGGTAGTTATGAATTAAAAGTCAATATTAATCTTCAAAGATAAGTTTAAATTATCTCCTCTCAAACCCTAACTTCCTTTTCTCTCAAATCTTCTTTTTCTTCTATTTCTTGTTCTTCATTATTAAGGGGTGATTTTTGGCCATTTTTGGCCTAAAATCACCCCAACCTACATCTTTTTATTTTATGTTTTAAATAAGTGGTTTCTCCACGTAGATCCGAGTTATTTTATTTTTCTATTGTTTGTGATTTCGCCGTCCTGGTGTGCGGCGTTTGGTTTGTAGCCGTCTTGGTGCGATGTTTTTGTGTTTTGGGCTATTCAAACGAGCAAGGTTTCGATTCGACAGAGATAAATCGATTGTGGTCTTCAAGATGTGTTGCGATCCGGAACCATAGTATTCTACGCATTATAAAATTTTCAAAGTTGTAGGCTTTAAGGCGATTTTTGTTATTAACCTAGATGCTATGAAATTTTTTATAATTTCATCTTTTATGTTTTTAACAGATTTGTTTTTGTATTCTATCGATGTATTTTTTTGAATAAACGAGTTATTTTAGATAAATGAAAATATATAAAAATAAAGGAAAAGTCATGATCACAAGCCGATCGGTAGCAAAAGTGAAAACAATGTTAAATTTCGGAAAAAAAAAAAAAAAAACTTAAAAACGCAATTTAAATGAAGTGCGTCTATTTCTAGAAAAATTTCAAGGATATTATCATTTGTTTTGTTAGCACGTGCTCGAGCATCATTTATATGGTCTCGATGTATCTGTTGAATGGCGGCCGAGATCCACGAGCCGCAATTGCCATAAAACCTTCAAAGGTTTTGAGGAATCACATGAGTGAAAGACAATCGGAGTAGTTGATGAGTCGCTATCTTGGCCTTTAAGGCTTCCATTTTGTCTTGTTTCTTCTTCTTCCGCCATATCTCGACCAACATTGTCGAGCATCCACAAACGGTAGAAATTTTTAAAACCTTAAGACAGATTGTTTGTTCGATAGCATAATCATTAATAGGAGGCTTTTTTAAATATTGTCCATGGCTCGATATAGAGCAATGCCGCTTATGTTCATCCAATTTAGAAGAAATCATTGCAATGATGTGATAATAGCAAAGAGATCGCCGTGGCTCCTGGTATAGCACCATACTTCTATCCGTGTTAACAGCTTGATTTCACTACGTTAAATTTTTTAGCTTGATTCTCTAATACCTGGTTGGTATCATCCAAATCCTCCGTTTCATTACCCAAAACCTCGAAATGATTATGTAATCAACCCCCGAGGAAGAAGGCTCGTAATCCGCTTTCGATTGGTCGTAGTTTACGCCGAACCCTTAGTAGAGGGAAACCCGCCACGATTGGTTGCATGGGTAGTTGAACGGCCACGTGTTTTCTCATTTGGAGCAAAGATCCTCCTTTCGTAACCTCTATCGGTTTACTCTAAGGGCGCGTGTGATATTATATCCCGCACACGACAATGAACACAAAACTCCTAAGAAATTCTCATAGCTCAACGAAACGAGCGAGCAATATCCAACACGTTCGACTATCACATACTCCTGTAGAGGATTGTTTAAGTCAATATCGACTAACACGCCGTACAAAGTGGCCTACTTGTTGGGAAATTATTTTGTAGATTTTGATGAATGTCATGTAAAACTTAGAATAGGAAGTTGGCACCCCATTCTTGTTATAAATTTCATTGTAATAGATAGAAAATGGTAGAGTCAGTCAAGTCACTATTCCCTGAACATGCAAGAAACAACCGGAGACTAAAAGGAAGACTCGCCGTGAGGCACGGTGAGTGTGGGAAAGAAAGACAGAACTCGAACTCAAGGTGCGACTAAGATGCATCCGAGTGAAGTATCGATCAAGTCAACTCAAGATAGTCAAGTCTCAAGTTGAAGTGACAAAGAGTCATCCATGATTGAAGTGACTCTAAGTCACCTGGGAAGGCAAGGAAATGCAAATCAGTCGAGATAATCGAAAGAGATCCGTTGCCACGTAAATCAAGAGAATTACTTAAACAAGTAATACTCCCATACTACCTTTCTTGAAGTGCTCGACCCAGAAGCATGCAAAAGGAATAAACCAACGGGAAGCATTGCACCGTGTCGAACTCGAAAAGTCAAGAATCGTTCATACGAGGAAACGTAAATTCCAAGGATCGCAACAAGACAAGCCAACGGCCACAAGTGACTTTCAAAACTAAGCATATCTCTTCAACGGGCAGATTTTTGAAAGATCACTATAAAAGGCCGAGAATCACTGAGAGAAGGTGACCGATCAACCACGAACATTCAAGCTAACATTTGAATCAGAACCAAGAATACTCTCAAGTCATTCAAGATCAATCCTCAAGCCTACATTATGAAGGAAATCAATCCAACACTCACTTTGTGAAGGAAAGACAACTTCAATCGGTTGAAGAGGAAACATTTGAAGAATCGAAAGGGTCTACATTCCACGAAGGATTGTAGAAAGGTTCAAGGTCGAACCAGCTTAAGCTATTTGGAGGGCTTCGTGATCAAATCCAAGGAACTTAAGCAAGTGGGATGTAGTAGCAAGACAAACGCCTGTGAAGAAGAAAGGCGAGTCGTCGAGAAGCCACTGTGTGACCAAGCATCTCCGGTCGAGTCCCAAAGGATCAAGTCACCGTGTGATCAAGACTTTGATCTCTGGGACCGTTAACCACTCTGTATATTGATCAATACTTAGTGGATTCCTCCAGAGTTGGAGAAGAGAGGAGTAGAAGAATTACCCCCATCTTCGAACCTCTATAAAAACTTATTGTGTCATTTACATTTCAAAGACTTTAATTTCTCGCATCTTATTTTTATATCTCACGATAAATTTGATATCCAATTGATAATCAATCGAAAGTGCTAAAACCAAGTATTAAAACAAACTTGACCAAATTCAAGGGTGTTAAGTCTTCCAATAAAACATATCACGATCGAGTTAAGTCTTTTAGTCAAAACAAATTGAGTTATTCTATCAACATCTCGATCAGTCCGCTGAGTGACTAACTCACGATTAACTAACTTAGTTGTCCATCAAGACTCACTCAAATTGTGAAGTATTAACTCAACATTTTTAAAAGGACTAAATCAAAAAGTTGGTAAGGTTTATTCAACCCCCTTCTAAACCTTACACTCACACCCATCGGGACCTACAAGTCTTGCTATCGAGCGGTTGGTTCATCGAGCCTTCCGCATCGTTATCGAACTAGATCTCAAAATCTTTCAAAGATTGTTTTAGTACTTGATCTTTCAAAACTCTTTTAATCAAAGTTATTATCATGGAAGCAAATTTGACACGCATCCCTATGTTCACTATTGAGGAATTTGATGACTGAAAATTCGTGATGCAGCTCATCTATCAAAGATTACACGATGAAATGTGGATAGTGATAGAAGATGGGCCACTCCAAATTTTAAAAGTGAACACAAATTGTAAGGAGAGTCTGCGGTGAAGGAGAAGAGGATGATCGCTCCTGACCAAATATGGTTGAAAAACCAAGAGTTTAATGGACAAATGATGACAAAAAAGATATAACTTGACAATGTGGCCAAGGACATTCTTTTTACAAAACTTTTTAACAAAGCCATGTTCAACAAAGTCAAATCATGCAAAACGGCAAAGGAAATCTGGACAAGCTAACCTTGATTTGCGAAGGCTCGGAGCAAATCAAAGAAAATAAACTATCTCGTGGTTGTACAAAAATTTGAAAATTTTAAGATGCTCGCAGAGAACCTCGATCACCGGATGCTCTTCCACGTAAATCACCAATGAACTGCCTGCACTTGGAAAAGAATATACACAAAAGAAAATGTGTATGAAGATTCTAAGAAGCCTCCCAACCGAGTGGGATATGAAGGTCATGGCTATGAGACATTCCATGGACTACCAAAAACATCCAACCATGAGCTATTCTCGGATCTCAAAGCCTACGAATTTGAGTGAGAAGAAAAGACCAAGAATAGACAAACCGTGCCCAAAACAAATGCTCTTCTAATTGTTAAGGATGGCAAGAGAGTTGAGGTCAAAGAAGTCATCGACCAAGAGGAGATTGCCCTAATGGTTAAAAGGTTCAACAAGTTCTTAACAAGAACTACAAAAGAAGCAAAGGTGAATCCTCCGAAGACACTCAAAGACTTCTCCAAGTCAAGGAAGAAAGACCACCCAAGAGAACAGCATCAAAAAGTTGAATATCAAAGAGCCGACAATCCAAGGATGGAAAGAATCGATCAAAAAGTTGAAAATCTATCTTGAACTGCAGCAACCCACTACTATGCCATTGAATGCCCATATCCTGTAGTCAACAAATACAGAATGAAGAGGAAAGAAAAGTCTTCGAGAAAAGAAGACAGAAAAGAGAAAGGCAATGTTGGGCTGCAGAGATCACGATACACAAATGTCAACAGACACACAAAGAGACTTCGAGTAGTGAAGTCGACTACTCAAGTGACTCGATGAAGAAGCCTGATCCGTCTCACATCGCTAAAGAACAAAATCAACCTCGACCAAGAAGATGAGGTACACTCTAACTCAACACACTCGAGATACTAGTGATAGTGAGTGTGACACACACACTTCATCACCAAATGATCTTTATGATTCATTAGGCAAAATGATGAAAGATTTTGAACACATTAAATCCTCACACACACTACTAAATGAGGAAAACAATCTACTTAAGAGCGAAACTCACAAATGACTAAGGAGTTGAGTACTCTAAGTCAAATAGTCGATGAGAATAAAAGTCTAAAGGCCGAAAATGCTAAGTTAATAGCAGAGATAGTTGTTATAGAAAAGAGGAGAATGACCTCAAAATGTGATAGCCTCATTCACTAAGGCATCCAAATCATTGGATGATCTTATTATGAGTCAAAGAGAATGTGGAGACAAGACAGCTTAGGATTTAACTCCTCTATGCTATGTCAAGTTCTAAAAGTGATTTTGGAAAATGGATCTTCAAGTAATGAAGTATCTCTAAAATCCAAAACTCCAAATGGTTCACACACATCTATTCCAAAGCACAATCACAAGTAAACCGGCCTTGGTTATAAAGGAAAAGGAAAATAGCCATTGAGTATCTTTGAGAGGATAGGCGAGAAGAAATCCAAAGCAGAGTTCCTCAAAGAAACTCCAAACACAAGATACTCAGAAAGAGGAAACAGAGCTACCAAAAGCCCCGATATTCTATAAAAGAAACACATATGATGGGAATGGTAGAAAATATCCAAGTCAAGTGATTGGAACAATGTGAACTATCATCAAAGATCTATGGAATACAAGCTCTAAGTGGCAAAGGCCTAACTCAAAGAAAGGCCATTCCAAAGGTATAAGAGCTATCATCAAAGACACATATGCACCTAAAGCACTACACTCGTGAGATATCACAACTACCCAAAAAGGGCAATTGCTAAAAACACATACACAGCATACGACAAAAAAGAGACAAAATTTGTATGAACCTGTAACCCCCAAGCAATTTGCCAATATTAATTATGATTATGGCACGATAGATGGCAACCCCTTGAGTCAAATCATTTGGCTATAGGTTGGTTGGGTCATCTTATAATACTAACCCCTCAGACCCAGGCAAGTATGGGTACCTAAAACCTAACTTCCTTGATTGCATGTTCGGGGAGCAGCAAAAGTGCGAAGGAACCTGGTACATGGATAGTGGGCCGCTTCCAGACACATGACAGAAACAAGAAAAATCTATCAAAATTCAAGGAAGTCGAGGTGCAAAAGTCATATTTGGAGGGAATGAAGCTCCAGGAGAAATAAGAGGCATTGGATCTATCAAGAAAAATGGATTAGAAATCACGATGTTGCATATGTTGAAGGACTCAACTTCAACCTGCTAAGCATAAGTCAACTCGCGACAAAGTGCTACAATGTTGGATTTAACATGGGTATATGCCAAATCAAAGATATCAATCCAATGAAGTTCTCACGCAAAGATGCATACAAAAGAACATGTATGTGGTAGATTGGTCAATCGCAACACCAAGCACCTATCTCATAGCGAAAAGCACAAATGAATCAAGTTAGTGGCATAAGAAGCCGAGTCACCGTAACTTCAAAACAATTAACAAACTTGCCAGAGTAATCTTGTAGAAGGACTTCCGGACTCGAGATATCTGAAGGAGAGTATATGTGATGCATGCCGGATGGGAAAGCAAATCAAATCATCATTCAAAGAAAAGACATGTCCATCTTCAACAAGAATATTGACCGCTACATATGGATCTATTTGGTCCAGTTGAACCACCAAATATAAGTGGGAAGAAATACACCTTAGTGGTAGTAGATGACTACTCAAGATATACATGGACAATATTCATGTTTAAGAAGAAAAAAACTCTGCAAAACTACCACAATCGATAAAGAGAATACAAAATGAGAAGAGTCAAACCATTATCAAAATAAGATCGACAGAGGAACCGAGTTTGTCAATGGTATAATAACTCAAGATCTTGTATTGAAAATGGTATTGGTCATGAATTATCTGCAGCAAGGACTCCACAACACAATGGAGTTGCGAAAGAAGAATAGAACTCTCAAAGAAGCAAGGACCATGTTAGTCAAGCAGGTCGCTAAAAGATTTTGGGTCAAGCAATAAACACAAAGATGCTATACTCAAAATAGATGCATGATAAATGACAAATGACAAAGACTCCTATGAGATTTGGGACAGGAGAAAGCCAAATGTTGCATACTTCAAAATATTTGATGCAAATGCTTCATCCATAACAATGGCAAAGATAATTTAAAGGCTTTTGATGCTAAAGTCGATGAAGGTATCTTCGGGATACTCAAATTTGAAAGCAAAGCTACTGAGTGCTCAACAAGAGGACAATGGTTACTGAGAAGAATCCATCCATGTGGTGTTTGATGAACCAAATGTAAATGGAGAAGACATTGAAGAATCAAATGATAAGTTCAATCAACCAACCATGCGAGTAAGAGTCCCTATGTTGAAGTCAAGTCGGAATTATCAATCCGATGAAGATGAGATAGCCGAGTCTCAAAGACACCGGAAAATCAAGCAAGTGATGATGAGAGAGCGATCAAAATAACACAAACCGCAAGACGATCAATCCACTAACTTACTCCAACTGATGTAAGATGGCCGAGAGATCATCCACCGTAACTAATCATTGGAGATGTAAGAGAAGGTGTAAAAACTAGATCCGTAACTCAACAAGAAGCAATGTTCACTTGCTTCATCTCACAAATAGAACCAAAAGATGTGTCACAAGCATTGGATGACACACACATTAGATTCAAGTCATGCAAGAAGAGCTAAATCGCTTTGAAAGGAACAAAGTATGGGAATTGGTTCAAAGGCCAACCCATCAAAATGTTATCGCACTAAATGGGTGTTCGAAACAAGATGAATGAGGAAGGCTCTATGGTAAGAAACAAAGCAAGATTGGTAGCCAAAGGGTATTGCGAAGAAGGAATAGATTTTGATGAAACCTTTGCCCATGTGGCAAGATTGGAAGCCATAAGGATGTTTCTTGCCTATGCACTCACAAGAACTTTATTGTATATCAAATGGATGTAAAGTGTGCATTTCTTAACGGTTTATTGGAAGAAGAAGTATATGTTGAACAACCTCCAGGATTTGAGCGAAAACTCTTGGAGATAAGGTATACAAACTCAAGAAAGCATTATATGGTTTGAAACAGGCACCAAGAGCATGGTACGATACATTATCACAATTCCTAATCGGGAACGGATTCACAAAAGGCAAAGTGGATAAAACGCTCTTGAATTCAAGATGGGAAGAGTATACTTCTTGTTCAAATATATACGGATGACATCATCTTTGGATCCACAAAGAAAGAGCTATGTGATTAATTCTCAAATCTCATGCAAAGCAAATTCAAATGAGCATGATGGGAGAGTCGCATTCTTCCTTGGACTCCAAGTGAAACAAACACCAAGGATGGAACCTTCATAAGTCAAACAAAATACACCGAGATTTAATGAAGAAATTATGTATGAAAGAGAAGTCTTCTCGTGAAAATACCAATGAATACATCACCAAAAATGGATATGGATGCGATGGCAAGCCTCGAAGATCAAACAAGATCTGAGCACTTATCGGATCATTTCTCTATCTCACAAAGAAGAGTAGGCGTACATCACCTTTGTTGTAGGTGTATGTGCAAGATTTCAATTTACTCCAAAAGAAAGCCATATGATCATAAAAACAAGAGGATCTTGAGATATTTGAAAGGAAGCCAAGAAGTTGGCTTGTGGTATCCTAAGGAAAGGTGGATTCAAGCTAATTGGTTATTCGTGACTCACACTATCTTTGGATGTAGAGTTGATAGGAAAAGCACCTCGTGCACATGTCAAATGCTTGAAATAGGCTAATTTCCTGGTTTAGCAAAAAGCAAAATTCAATAGCCACCTCAACAAATTGAGCAATACATAGTCACGGGCAAATAAGTTGTGCCCAGTCTTATGGATGAGACAAAGATTGAGAGACTATGAGGTTGAAGAAAAGGAAATTCCAATTATGTGTGATAACACAAGTGCAAATTGCAATCACTCAAAATCTGTGTTGCACTCAAGAACAAAGCACATCGATGTCGATATCACTTCATAAGAGACCATGTTGAAAAGAAGGACATCACCTTGGAATATATCTCAACCGATAAGCGGTTATGACATATTCACAAAACCATTATGTGAATCAAGATTTGAAGAACTCAAGCATGAGTTAGGGTTAATTGAGTGAGTTAACACTCAAAAGACTCAAGAAAAAGAGATGAAACACGAAAAGAGGAAAAAAAACAACTCCTAATTCAAATTTGTGAATCACCAGATCGAAAAGTCACCAGACATGAAAGTTAGGTGACAAAATGAGTCACAATGAGAGAAGTGAGAAGAAAGATTGAATCGGCTAAGGAGTAAGCCGAGTTATTTATGAGCAAAGTGACAAAAACGCGGTCGTTTTTACTAAGTGGGAATGTTTTTAAGAATGACGTCAAAGATAATTATGACATGTATTGTCAAAAGCGCACACCAAGCTTATGATTGGATATAAATGTTGCCGTATTAAATGCGAGAACTTAAATGCTAATCGGCGTGCAAGATCTAAGCCGTTGATTTTGATCATATTTCAAAACCACCCACGCGTCCTTTCATAAACCATACTTATACCATTTCGTCCGATTTTCTCTCACTTTACCAAAACTGCTTCATCTCTCTCAAGGCAAAATAAAGAAACTTTCTCTCAAAACCCTACAATTTCTCAAGATCATTTTCTAAGTCCCGTTTGGTAAAACACTCGAGAAATGGCACCTACTCATTATTTCGTCAAGCTAGGAAAGCAAATCCACACCGGGTCTACTATGGATTTCGATGGTATGGTTAAACAGGGTCCGACGACACCCTGAAGAAGATTGCCGAGAAATTGAAACGCCTGGCCGGGCCGCTTTTGACATTGAGTTTCGGCGACCTATGTAGAAGAGGTCGCACGCTTCTACGTGAACGCCGGTTCACAATGAGGGCATCAAGTCCTCTGTTCTCACGAAAAAGAGTTCACCATCATCGCCAAGGATTTGGCGTAACACCGCTTGTTGCCGACGGAAGAGAGTGCCGAGATTCATGAAGCCGATATTGACTGATCGCTTGCTTGGAAGGAAGTAGCCAAGTCCGATCCGTGTCTTCGAAAGTGGTCTACACTAACTAACAAGAGGTCACCGAAAGAGACTACCACCACCATCGACATTGTTGCCAAATGCATGACATTAAATTTGGTAGCTTTGACGAAGAGTCCAAAGCTAAATTGATCGTAATGGGTGCGATCATTGAAGAAAAGAAGGTGAATTAAATGAGTTTGTATACGCAGACTCACCGTAATATCGGGAACAAATCCTTCAAGAGGATGGCACGCTTTGAGGTTCCTCGGGATACGGCCCGGTGATTGGCCTGGATGATGGAAGTAAAAGGGGTACTTCTTCGGCATGGAAAGGCGTTCCCATGTTAACAAGAGGATGTTTTGATCAAACCTCTCCGGCGCACAAGAGAGCTTACGCCAAGAGGGTCGATACAGTGAGGGGAATCACCGACCAAGATTCAAACCGCCTCCTCACCTCCCCTGAAGAAGAAGACCGCTAAGAAAGTTGTTGCCCCCGCAAAGAAAGAAAAAGAAATCCGCACTTTTGCCCGTAGCCGAGTCACCCGCCCCTGCGTAGTGTCTCTTGCCCCTGGCCCAGATGGAGAAGAACCATTAATCCCTTCTCCAAAGGATCAAGAAGAAGAGGATCGCCATTAACAAGGAAGCGCAAATGCTTCTAAGACAATCATGAAGGCATTTACCTTCAACGAACTGTAGGAGGAAGTGGAACCGGATGTTCCTCCTAAAAAAAACAAAAAGAAGAAGAAGAATTTCCAAGCTCTCCGAGCTTGAGAAGATGGCCGAGTCCGCCACTCACCGAAAAGATACCCGAGACTCGCTGGAGAAGTAGAGTCTCCTAAGTTATCGATGAAACGGCTAAGTCTGCTGAGGCCAATCAATGAGAGGCAATTAAGACCCACTTGTAGACGAATAAACCGAGGAACAATGAATAGCCGAGACAACCGAATCACCTATTGATAGGGTTGTGTCTCACTTTGTAATGGAGGCTACTAAAGATGTCGAGTAGCAAAGTTTGCTACCCTCAATCCCCGAGCTCGAGGGACAAAGCAGGAGATGATGACAGGGGATAATGATGTGATGATCCTATCCCTACCATACCCGCACATTCAAAATCGTCTGCATGAATGAATGGAAAATGGAAGCTAAGTCGATCCAGTGAACAGCCCAAAGACCTAATTCATTGAAGAAGAAGACGAATTGATGAACTTCCTGATTGACCAATGTGGTGCAAGCTCTTGATGAAGAAAATTGTTTGACATTCTAAATATCATTAAAGAGAAGGAGAAATAAAGATTGGCGAAGAAGAAGGTGCACGTGAGAAGGCCAAGATCTCCTCCTCTCACCGCACCACGAACATACACATCCTCACCTCGACATTCTATCGTAAAGTGATGAGGATCTGGACCTGTTGCGCCACGTAAGAGTTGCAATGCGGCAAGCAATGCAGAATCCGAATCCTACATGAGCAAAGAATGATGGAGGACCAGGTGAGTCATCCAAATCACAAACGGAGATAGATACTATGGGAGTGGTGCAAAGATATTGCCATCAAGTTGTCGCCGCCACCACTTCCCGGCTTCATTCGAAGGAATGTATTAAGGAAATTGGCGATGAACGGGATAGTGGGGACCCCAACGAGCCAACCCCTAACGAAGGTGTCTTACCACCGCCCCAACGGCTAAATACTCAACGGAATAGCCGAGTCCGGAGATGAGTGACCCCATTCCAAGTCACTCACCGGTGTGCCACCAGAGGGGAAACTCCTCCACCGCAACAAGGTCGAGGGATGTTGCAAAAATACTCCACAACGAATCTCGGAGGCGAAGTGGAGAAGGAACAACAACAGAATACACATCAAGTTGTCATCAACGAGGCTCGCATACGATTCTGCATCGTCTTCGGTGAGGTGCCAATCGCTCTGCAGCCAATGACACTTCTTTGATGCAATGAGGCACAAGGAAGAACCGCCCGGGAGTTAACACTGGGGCAATGAAAGTGCAATCCACGAGTTGAGACTCAGTGGATGCCACCTCAGAGACCCCAAGACACCGACACTGTCGAAGGGATCGCCCAGCCTCGCTCGCAGCTTGAGACTGCAGGAGGTAATGAAGGCTAACGGGAGGTTGAGACTTCCCGGGGTAAAGAGATCAAGCACAAAACATCCTCATGCTATCATTGATTCATCGAAAAAGGAGATAAGTGCTCTTCACAATTCCCGGATAATCCTGATGTAACTTTTCCGATCTCAAGGTGAAGATGAAGCTGAGTCATCCCCTATTGTAGATCCAAAAGACTCACCGAGGATGTTCCAACCACGAGTAAGTCTAACCTCAAGACTACTCGCCAAACATTCAACTTTGATGATGAGCCACCCATGGAAATCTCATCAACGTCCGATGACGCTCGATAAGGCCGGGACCACCAACTCATTTGGAAAACCAAATGAGACCGATGAAGTCGTTAAAACAATCGAAAGGCTCGCAAGTCGGGTCAACTTCACAAATGCATCACGCTTGTAAACAGTCAATCACGCAGCTACCCAAGTCGCAGCAGAATCGACTCCACGGGGGAATTCACGAGCACCAATTATCATTGAACAATTCCAGCTTGCGTGATGATCTTTTTGTAAATCATTTCCTTCTCTCTGGAGGTACTGACCTCCCCAAGAATCGCCTAAAGATCGCGAGCGCTTCCACGACTGATCCTCGTTATTCCATCGACACCATTGTTCCAAATGACTATGACTTTGACGCCGCTGGCCGTCGATGAAACAGAGGTGATAGTGGTTCGGGGAAGTTTTCAAAGCCTTATTTGCCGAGATTGAAAAGATGGAGAGGCACCAGTGCCTCACCGACATGAGGTCGATAACGAGACGCCAACCTTATCTGGCGATTTGCGAGGCATAATAGTCGAATCCGGAATGGTGGCAACAAAGAATGACAATGCGTGTGAACAAGCTCGATATTTCAGACATTGTTCAACAAGTTGCTAGTCCGGCAGTCGACAATGCCGATCCAAAGACAACATTGCAAGAGCACATCGAACAAATGCATGAATCTCACACCTCGTAGATAAAGTTGATGCATGAACATAATAAGAACGAGCTCCTGCGTGTGGAAGAGAACATGGATCGAAAATTCGCCTTCTCATGGCCGAGATGAAGTTGGTATCGATGAATCCAACGCCACCCGCTCCGAGTTCCGTGGCAAGATACTCCGCAGCAGACGGCGTAACTCCGCTTATCGCCAGACTAGACTTCTTGCTTGCTAGCTTGTTTCGGGGTTCTCTCCTTTGATGATGCCAAAAAGGGGGAAGAGGAATACCTAAAAGCGCTGAAGGGATCCGAAATCGAGAGAAAGACGCAAATGTGAAGGGAAAGACAAATGAGGAAGTAATAAGAGAAATGAAAGGAAAATCATTGAGGGGGAAGGTTCGAAAGATGTGACCTTGATGATTGCTAAAACCCCTCAACAAGGTCTTGTCACACAAATCGGTGATATCATTAGCAAAGAAACTCCCAAGATGACTCGCCACTCCAACACTCACTGTACCCATGGGCCGAAAGAGAAAAACAATTGATTGAAGCAGGGATGAAGGAAGTGGAAGGAAAGATGAATGCCCGAGTTATGGATATTCTCAAACAACATGGAGGCATTCCAACAGACAGACACCTATGCCATTTCGGATGCCGAACCGAGCCAAGATCTGATGAATTCAAGACGCCGCATCCAAGGTTACTTCGCAAACAAGTCCATGGCTCGAAGCCTGGATTTGTCTTGGAAAAGGGTCTCAAACTATGTGAAGAAGAGCCGACAGCAATGTGACCATCGGGCATTACACTCTGTCACTCGCTAGTCACTCACCGGGAAAAGAAGACCCCAAGACAATACACTCCCGAGGCGGAGGAAGAAGCGATGGTGGAGGAAGAGGTTTCATACCTAGATCTCGCCCAAAAACATTGAGTATATAGATCCGGAAAGAAAGGAGGGATCTATCAAACTGATTTGACAAAATAGCCAACCCGCAAGTGGCTAAGAATAATCTTGAGTATGTGAAGAGAATTGAAGAGGAAAATAAGAGACAAACTCAAATGCATGGGAGGAAAGACAAGAAAGACCGAGAAGAGATGAAGTCGCCTGGAAGGCGATGAGAAAAAGATGGCAAAAGATGAGAAGAAGAGAAAGAGGTCGAAGATGACAGAGTCAAGGAGATGAAAGAAGGAGGCAAAGAAAGGAGATGAAGTGTTCTTGCCACACCCCTTCATGTATTTTACTATGTAAATACATTCTATGTAAGTCTTCTCCTCAGACATCAAATAAAATTGTACAATTTCTATATTTGTGTAGATATAGAAAAAGATAGTTACTTTAAGTTCCATTTAAGCTCGATACATTTTCTTTTGGTTCAAGCTCGATACACTTTGTAAACAAACTATGTAAAGAACAAGAATGTTATGATCAATAAAAGATCGATTCTAAGCATACATTCCGTGATTCTACATTTGTCTCGTATGTATCTTTCTTTGTTTAATTATTGTATGAATGTTTTAAGTTTTGGCATCATCAAAAAGGGGGAAATTGTTGGGAAATTATTTTGTAGATTTTGATGAATGCCATGTACAACTTAGAATAGGAAGTTGGCACCCCATTCTTGTTATAAATTGCATTGTAATAGATAGGGTTGGTAGAGTGAGTCAAGTCGGCTATGCCTCAACATGCAAAGACAAACCGGAGACTAAAAGGAAGACTCCGTTGTTAAGCGGTGAGTGTGGCAAAGAAGAGAAGACAGAACTCGATCAAGGTGCGGTAAGATGCACGGTGAGTGAAGATCGTCAAGTCAACTCAAGATAGCCAAGTCTCAAGTTGAAGTGACAAGAGTCATCTAATGATTTGAAGTCGACTCTAAGTCACCTGGGAAGGCAAGGAAATGCAAAATCAAGTCGAGATAATCGAAAGAGATCCGTTGTACGTAAATCAAGAGAATTACTTAAACAAGTAATACTCCCATACTACCTTTCTTGAAGTGCTCACCCCGTAAGCATGCAAAAGGAATAAACCAACGGGAAGCACTCGCACCGTGTCGAACTCAAAAGTCAAAAATCGTTCATACGAGGAAACGTAAATTCCAAGGATCGCAACAAGACAAGCCAACGGCCACAAGTGACTTTCAAAACTAAGCTATCTCTTCAACGGGCAGATTTTTGAAAGATCACTATAAAAGGCCGAGAATCACTCGAGAGAAGGTGACCGACCAACCACGAGCATTCAAGCTAACATTTGAATCTGTAACCAAGAATACTCTCAAGTTATTCAAGATCAATCCTCAAGCCTACATTACGAAGGAATCAATCCAACACTCACCGTGAAGGAAAGACAACTTCAATCGAGTTGAAGAGGAAACATTTGAAGAATCAAGGGTCTACATTCCACGAAGGATTGTAGAAAGGTTCAAGGTCGAACTGTGCTTAAGCTATTTGGAGGGCTTTGTGATCAAATCCAAGGAACTTAAGCAAGTGGGCAGTAGTAGCAAGACAAATGCCTGTGAAGAAGTTCGAGTCGTACGAGAAGCCACCAGTGTGACCAATGCATCTCTGGACCGAGTCCCAAAGGATCAAGTTAGCCGTGTGATCAAGACTTGTATTCGGGATCGTTAACCACTCAGTATATTGATCAATACTTAGTGGATTCCTCCAGAGTCGGAGAAGAGAGGAGTAGAAGAATTACCCCATCTTTGAACCTCTATAAAAACTTATTGTGTCATTTACATTTCAAAGACTTTAATTTCTCGTGATCTTATTTTTATATCTCACGATAAATTTGCTATCCAATTGATAATCAACTCGAGTGCTAAAACCAAGTATTAAAACAAACTTGACCAAATTCAAGGGTGTTAAGTCTTCTCAAAAACATATCACAATCAAGTTCTTTAGTCAAAACAATCGAGTTATTCTATCAACAACTCGAAATCGAGTCCGTTGAGTGACTAACTCACGATTAACTAACTTAGCCGCCCATCAAGGACTCACCGTGAAGTATTAACTCGAACATTTTTAAAAGGACTAAATCGAAAAGTTAGTAAGGTTTATTCAACCCCTTCTAAACCTTACACTCACACCCTCGGGACCTACACTACTTCTCCGACAAAGAAATCGACCATCAATTTGAATCGGCATACCAACGACACTTGCAATCCGCCTTATCACCGAAGGATGCCAATATTCGATCCGAGTTTGTAAATTCGCACCCAAACCCGAGCCTGAAGTAGTAACTTTGTAGGGACCGAAATATGGCGCCAAGTAGTAATATAAATGGAACCCGATTCAAGTTCCATGAGGATCTGGCAAAAAACTCTATTGTGATCCATTCTCGATTAAATCGCAAACCGAAATATCCCTTACCAAGGAGAACGGTCCGAAATCCATTGAATGCCCCAAACAATTTGCAATTTATTTTTCAAAACCTCTAAAGTGAGGGGTTTGGAACCATTTGTTGTAGTAAATGTCCATTGATGAATCACGCAACTCCATAAGACGTTCTTCGATAAACGCCTTCATCAATCGTGACGAAAAAATAGTCTCCTTTCTTCACCGAACATGATTCATCCCAACTTTGAGGGTTTTTGCAAAGGTTGGAGCAACAAAGTTCTTGAGTGTCATGAACTATTCTATCATCAATCTTGGAACTCTTGACAAAGACAATCCAAACGAGAAATCATATTTGTACAATTTGCATGGCTTGAGAACTATGTACAAATGTCGAATTAGGGTTTGAAGAAACCCTAGGAGATGCGATGAAGAGAAGAATTAGGGTTTTGAAGCACACCTAATAATCGTTGTCCATGCCATTTATCCAATCGTATCAATACAGAGGAGTAGGATCGAGAACAACAGCTTCAGAAACCATGTGGGCAAGAAGACGCAACAACTTGTGTAAATCTTGGGTAGGTATCGGGTTTCAATGATGAAGAAGAGAAACCACTTTGGAGGGTTTGTGGAAAACATTATCATTAATTTCAGAAATAAATCATGATCCAACTCCATGATTAACGGCAGAAAATTCAAGGTGTGCCATGAAAAAGACGCGATGAGCGAAGAGAGAGCATTCTCTTAGAAAGAGAATTTTTAGGGTTTCCCGCGACATCTAATTCTCATCTTCTATCGATGTATTGCTAGTTTGGATTGATTAAAAATTGTTTTTCTTGCCCAAAACAAAAGATAAATTTAAATTACTAATAAAAATAATAAATTTGTAAAATGAGTAGATATTGATAAAACACAAAGATATATATAGGAGAATCTCATAATAGGACCCGAATTTAAGAAAATCTAGGGTCTTGTATGGTTGTGTTTTCAAGATTTGTTTTCCACTTTCCAACTATCCTTAAAATGAGTTTATATTTGTTTAGAAAGTTCTCGGTGGAAATGAAATCATTTTTGTTGACGTTATCATTATTGACAAATTTGGTCTCTCGTGTCACGATGCAAAATCCGTGTTGTAACTCGGATGCAACACTTTGTTAGCACACAGTCCGAGCGGATTTTATGCCGATTTTATGCTTCTTGTTTAAGGCATATTTTCTATTATAATAAGGTTGTTAATAATCTTGGATATCTTATCTAGATTGAATCACCTATTTTATTACCTTTAATCGATTTTCTTATGTATTTAATCTCACTCATAAGAAAATGGTTATTTCTTGATGCCTTCCTTTTTTAGTTGTAACCACCATCCGGGAATCGGAAATCTCTTGATTTCAGCCACGAGAAATCGATTTTGTTGATTATAAAAGGAGAGCACAACTCCTTGAAGAAGATATCGAGAAAAGCATTTTTGAGCTATATTATTTCTTCTTCAAGAAACCATTTGTTCTATTTTTCTATTCTTCGGGAGAAGAAGGTGAAGATCTATGGCGTTGATCGACTCAACCGTTCAAGGATTTGAAATTGGAGGATACAACAAGGTTGAGATTTTGGAAGATACAATCAAGAGATTAGTCTAATACAAGTGTTGGTGAACCGATAAAGATGGAGTCTTTATGCTATTCGTAAATCCAGTTGTATTAGTAATAAGCTTTGCTTATCTAATATTGGATTGTTCTTCTCTCAGGCGTGGTCTCGTGTATTAAGATTGAGGAATCTAAGCACGTTAAAAATCATCGTGTTATTTTTAACTTCCGTTGTGTGCATGTGTTGTTTGGTTTAGTGTTACAACATTAACATATAACACCTTAAGAATCTCAATCTTTGAATTTACTTTAAGGCCTCGATTCTATCAATTGGCATCAAGAGTCTTCCACTAATCCTTATTAGTGTGATCCTCATTATTTATTTATATGTTGCTAACATGGACAAATTATCGTGAGGTAAGCTCTATTTCTCGACCACCTCTTCTCATCGAACAAATTTCTCTTATTTGAAAGCAAAAATGCGAGCATTCATCAAATTGGTGGTGAACGAGCTTGAAAATCCATCCTAATCGGCCGACACAACCTACCCACGTTGTTAACGGTCAAAATGTTTCAAAAAATGAAATCGAATGGACAAGCAAATGGATCGCTTAGCAAACTCAAACTCAAAGGCACTCAATGCAATCTTCATCGCAATAGATGAAAATCAATTCAAATTGATTTCTATCTATGAAACCTCCAAAGAAGCATGGGACATACTACAAGTTGCTGTTAAGGAACCGAAGTTGTAAGAATGTCTAAACCGCAAATGCTCACTTCTAAATTTGAGAATCTTCGCATGAGTGAAAATGAAACCATCAAAGATTTTAACTCTAAACTTTGTGATATTGCGAATGAGTCTTTTTGCTAAGGGAAAAAAACTCTAATTTTAAACTTGTCAAAAAAATCCTAAGATCTCTTCCCCAAAGATTTTCTTACAAAGCAACCGCCATCGAGGAATCAAGGGTTCTTTCAAAATGGAACTTGATGAATTAATAGGGTCTCTTGAAACTTTTTAAATGAACCTTGAAGAGACAAAGAAAGAGAAACTCAAAGAATCAAGTTACAAGAAGGAGAAAAATAGGAGATTGCTTTTAGGTTGAAACATCGTGAGGAGTTAGCTTTTGAAACAGAAAGGAGATTCATGAATCTCTTGCATTGCTTACCAAGAATTTCGCAAACTCTTCAAACATGCAAACAAAGGTGGCAATTTTTCGAATCGGGAAGAAGAATGCGAACTCAAAAAAGCAACATGATAGTGGTAAAGGGATAAAGTGCAAGGAATGTGGGGGGTTTTGGACATATTCAAGCCGAATGTGAAAATACCCGAAAAAGAATGAAAAATCATTCAACACATCATGGAGCGATGATGAACCGATGTTGATGAAGAAGAAGAAAATGTGAGCAATCAAGTTGCCTTCACTACTACAAAGGAAGAGGTTGGTTGTAATCAAACGCACCACGATGCTACTTACCGTGTTACAACATCGTAAAATTCTAACTTTCCTTTTACCGAAATGTGTCTAAACTCTGATTTCTTGCGAAGAGAACGGTTCAAATAATGAAAGTTACGAGATGGGTCCGAATGTGATGAAGATTCAAGGAATGAAGAACTAAGGAGAGTTTACCAAGAGATGTTCGAAAAATACTTGGTTATCTCGCAAGACAAATGAGAACCTGGAAAAGAAAGTAGTGTCTCTTACTTCAAAAGACTCACTCAAAGGAGATGTAATTAAGTTTGAAAGGCTAGCAAAAGAATAGAAGAACTTGTCGAGTGAAGAAAGAACTCGATGAAATGATGGTTTCACAAAAATCAACACTGGTAGGAGGATATTAGATGAATCTCTATCCCAATGGAAAATCCATCAAGATCATGCGGTATTGGATTTGGTTTTAACTCTAACAAAAACTTTGCTAAAAAGGATAAAAACTCTAAAATTGTTTTTGTTAAATAATGAACTTCATTCAACATTGAAAAAGAAACAATGGCTTTGTTCCTATTTGTCACTATTGCAATCGTTTTGGCCATATAAGACCTAAGTGTTATCGTCTTGTAAACACTATAGGCATGGCGGTGCAATCGCAAGTGTTCTATCATCGACAAAGAAACACTCCTCGTTTTAAAATTGATTTATCAAACAAACCCAAGAAAATCAGGTTAGGAAGGATGAGTTTTCTTACTATGTTGTGCACAAAGTTTTAAAAGCCAATGTGATCAACCATGGTACGCTGACAAATGGATGTTCTCATCATATGACCGAGAATTGGAAAAAGCGACGATTTTGAAAAATATGAAAATGGATTGGTTATTTTTGGTGATGGTGCTAAAGGTAAAGTTTTGGGAAAAAGAACTCAATATCTATGGTCTTCCGTCTCTCAAAAACATCTTGTATGTTGAAGGACTAAAAGCCAAACTTATCAAGATTAGTCCGCTTTGTGATGATGATTTACTTGTGAGATTTGATAAAAATGTGTGTGTGGTCTTTGATAAAATCGACAAATGTATTTTGAAAGGTAACAAATCCTCCGATAATTGTTATCTCGATATAGGAACAAGTTCAAGAGTTTGAAAGACCTTTCTTGTATGCAACAAATCCTCCTTAAGTGACATCAATTATGGTACCAAACGTTAGGACACATGAACTTTCGTGGTATGATGAATCTTATTAAAGTTAGAGCTATTTTAGGGTGCCTATGTTTGATACATGTTTTTATCTTTATTTTGATGATTTTATTTTTACACCAAAACAATATTTTTAATTGTTGTCCAAATACTCTTAAATGATTTGAAATGTTTTTACTATTTATTCTATATTTCATCAAGTTTTATTTTAGATAAAATTGGACAATACTTTTAATGATTTTATGTTATTGTGTAATTTCATCAAAACTATATTTCTAATTTTGTCCAAAATACTCCCGATCGGTTTAAAATATTTTTACTAAATTTTGGAGTATTTCTTGAGGTTTATTTTCGACAAAAATTGGACAAAGATTTCTATCTCGTGGTCGACGGTCACCCTATAAGGCAACCCGTACTGAAGATGAATTTTGGAACATAAAATGAGACGGAGGAAATATTGAGCAGTCGGCCGCCTAAATGTGCGGCCGGTGCACGCAAGTTATGTTTTGAAAACGAACGTTTTTCTCTTGTAATAGCATCAAGGGGGACCGGTTGAGGTAGAGGTCGACATCGAAGACCCCCGGACGGACCGGCCGCCCTATGTTATTTTTCAAAGTATTCTTCAAACGCTATTTGTGCGCGACCAAATTCATCCTCAAGTTTGGATGACAAATTTCTAACCGTTGTCAAAGCAGAGACAAACTTTCCTTAAATTGTGGGATTGATTTCTAACGGCTATATTCTTGATTTTAATTGTATTTTTCTCAGATTTTCAATCCCCAAGAGGAGCCTATGCTTGATCAATCATCTCCTATAAATAGAGGAAGTTTTGGAGCAACCAAAACAACAAATTGAGAGAATACTACAACACAACAAGATACACTCAAGCAAATATATTTGTTCTTCATTGTAATTATTCTTGTTGTAATAGCCTAAGGTTTTTCACTTTCACATCTTGAGGTCTAGGCTTATTTCTTGATTACACTTGCACTCAAATTGTATTATTCATTATTGAGTTGTAATCTTAATTTTGGTCATCATTCAACACAAGACATCCTTGTGAGTATTCTTGTGGAAAGAATACACTTGGGTGATCTAGGTGATAGGTGTTTCAAGAGTGTGGTGCTCTTGAGGTGTTGAAGAATTTGGTATTCTTCAAAATTGAAGATTGTGGTGATCTTCAAAGGTGCCGTTGAAGGAAGATTGTGGTAATCCGCAAATGGAGATTGTGGTAATCTCCAAATGTGGTGTTGAAGAAGGCATGTGGTGCTCTTCAAGGTGTTGTAAATTGAATTTGTATTAATTTTGGTAATTAATAAAATTCTTTTTCTTTTCTTTCGAAATTCATCCCTGATATCTTTGGGGTGGTAGAGGATTAGGCCCTAGGTGGGTTGAACCTCTTTAAATCGAAGCATGTTGTTTACTTCCCGCACCTTTATTATTGTCTTGGCTTGTTTTGTTCGAAAAAGAGGGCGAAATCAAAAAGATGGAGATAATCTATTCACCCCCTCTGAGATTATCGTAGCCGCTGACTTACAAGTGGTATCGAACCAAACTCTTTGGCAAGCTCGTTCCACATCGTGAGTAAAGAGGAACGATCACCGGCTACGAATATAGTCCACCCACGGCGCCTCCACCACCAAGCCACCATTATTTGATTCTAAAAATTTTAAATTTTGGAAAGAAAGAATGGAATGCTATCTACAAGGTTGCGGGTTCGATATTTGGAACACGATCGTCAATGGAGAATACATTCCTATGATGGATACACAACACACCTCCAAAGGCTTCAAAGAGCTCAATGATGAAGAAAAGAAAATCATCTCCTTAAATTGTAAAGCTCTTAATATTATTTATTGTTCACTTACCATTTTGGAATATGATCATCTTGTAGGAATTAAATCGGCTCATGAAGCATGGAGAAAATTAGAAGAAGTATATGCAAATGAAAGAAGTCACTCAAAAGCATCTACTTCTCAAATGGGTACAACCTCAAACCCAACAACATGGGATGAGCTTCCTACAACTTCCAACGATGATGAAAACGAACGTTGTCTTATGGGCTTCGAAGAAAACGAGGTAAGTTCTAAACCCTCTACTTCTTATGACAATGAATTGCAAAATGATTATAGTGATTTGCTCAATGATTATGATGAGCTTCAAAATGAATTCCAAAGTTTGCTTGTTAAATACAAAAATTGAAAAAGGGATTCAATGCTTTGAAAAATGATAAGGATAGTTTATTTACCTCCTATGAATCACTATCATGTGCTCACACCACCACACTGACAAGGTTAGAAACCTTGAAAAAGAAAATAGTACTCTTGTTGAGGATATTAATTGCATGAAAAAGGATTTATCAAAATCCAACTTGAGTACCGATAAAATGACCGATATTGTTAATGTTCATAGTTGTGATAAATTGAAACAAGGACTTGACCATAAGCCTAATGTTGTTAATCATATGAAAAATAGTCAAGTCCCTATGCATGTTAGTCATTATGCTCCAAAAATTATTACTTGCTTTTATTGTGGTAAAAAAAGGGTCATACGGTAAATACTTGTCAGCTAGAAATAGCTCTAATTATTGTTGGAGACCTAAAAGTCTCAAAGCTAATCCCAAAGGACCCAAACACTTGAGGGTACCACAAAACGATGTCATATTAGGTACCCAAAATGAATAAAAATCAAGGAAAATTCATACCGCCTAGAAGACATCAAATGACCATCTCATTTGATCAAATGAGAAGACATCACCACAATGAATTTCCAAGAGAAAGACATTATCAACAATGGGAATGACATAATCCTTGAAATGGAGCAATTGGAGAAGCTATCATCAACAAGACGATTTTCAAAAGGAAGATATCATCAACAATGGGAACGGCACAACCCATGGAAATGACGTGAATTGGTAAACCGTATCTCCCCAATTATATATGCATTTTATTTTAGTATGCGTGTTTTTATTTGTACCTTAATTGCAAAATGAGTTTTCAAATTTTTTAAGGTCTTCTATATATATTTTGTGTTCTTAAAATCCTTTGAAAAATGAGACCTTACATGTTGTTTTTAAACTCTTGTGGACTTACTTAGACTTATGTGTTTTTATCTCTTACGGATTTCTATAGCATAAGCATTTTGTTGTGATATCTCTTATTGCTTGGCCTACACTTTGTGCTATTATGTTTTGTGCAAGATTTGTTTATAGAATTGTGTAGGTTCTATATCTCTCATTCATTGGTTATCTACCATTATTTCATCAAGAGATACTTAAACCATCGAGTATGTTCACTCGTACTATTTTTAGAACTCGATATTTTGTTCATGTCATGATTATGCGCTTCTCTTTCAAACTATTTCATTTCATCCCCTTAAGTGCCACTAAATGATTTTGTGAATTTTTCTCAAAAGGGCACTACTCATTTTCTCGAGTACATGTTTTCACTAAAGTCGTATTTGTTGGATTTAGTCCATGATTATCTTTTCGCAAAGTTTTAAAACTTTTGGGGTGAAAAATAAAATTTAGGAAAACTCGAGGGATTGAAAAATTGCACAGGGGACGGTCAAGGCGGGGGCCGACCGGCCCGCCGCACGCGTCGGCCGCCCCCCCCCGGACCGGCCGCCCTAGCTTATTTTTGGCTTAAAACGAGTCTGTTTCTCATTTTCGAAAGCAAATTCTATTTCCCAAAACCTTGGGCGAAAAATATTTCCCCTTTCTCTATAATCTTCATTTCTTCATCAAATCTTGTGATTCTTGTTGCTAATCCACTCCATTTTGCAAGAATCTTACAAATATGGCACCTCCAAGAAATTCCACCGGTCAAAATCCTACTTCCAAGCGAAGAAAGGGTGGAGAGGGTTCGTCGAGAAATCGGCAAGAGGAAGCCGAACAAAGGGATATTCGAGCTACCCAAAGAGAATGTAGTTCAAGAACGTGATGATATTCAAAACCCTATACTCTCCAATCCTCAAGTTGCCGAACTCCGCGGGACGATTTCATTCAAAAATTGCCGTTGGGCAAAAAGTAAGAAATCTCTTATACCTCTAGCTCCTCGCTCTACTAATGTTTTAGATTTTATCAACAAATATGCGGAGTGGTACTATGAGAATTTGAACATGGGTGCGAATCGATAGCTCGCATTTAAAATTTGTCGATTTAATTTATTTTCAAATGAGTATCCTACTATTAGAGGATTTTTGAAGAACAAGGGTGGATGTACTTGTGGGAGCACCCTTATGTTTTATATGATGATGATGTGATTCTACATTTTTATGCCAATATGTGGGTCGAATATGATGCTCATAGGAAGCTCTTTGCGTTGAATTCGTTGGTAAAGGGTCGTCATTTTAGGTGGACTCCTAATGACATTTGTCGCTTTTACATGTGAGAGAAGGTGGTTGGGATTATTTTGCTTGTTCGATTTGGAATAATGATATGTTGGGTGTTTCTATGGAAGAGGTTAGAAGAGGTTAAGACCTTTTTGGGCGTTTGGCCAAAATATTCGTTATTGGCCATGACTCTTGAGCACAGGATTATTTCGGTTATTGTCGCCTATTGTATCTGTGGTAAAGCGGGTAAAATGCCTAGCAATATGGATTACTTTTTAACTTATAAAATTGCTAGAAGGGAACCGCTTAATTTTGGCGCAATATTTATTCAATGCTTAATTGAGTCTATCACACAAGGAAACAAGAAGTTTGTCATGGGTAATTGGATTTGCAAGCTTCTTATACAATCGGGCTACCTTCTTCTAATGTAATTCGGAGGTGTTTCAAAATGATTTTGACATTGACAACATTTCACAAATGGTCTACATGCGCAAAAATATGGATATCCGCCCGACTAAAATGGCTAAAGGAAGAGGGCAAGGTTCTACATCCGAAAATCCAAACGATTTCTTTGATGATGCCGAGGCCGATAGATTGGCGGGTGTGACGGGCAAGCAATCCGGAGGGTAATATCGGTGCTCAACCGTCTAGAGTTACACTCAAGACGAATATGATGAACTAAGAGCATATCATGAAGCTCGATATGAGGCTTTGGATCAAAAGACCTCCAATATGCAAAAATCAATTGGCAAATTGAAGAAGTTCATTAAAGAGCTCATCCCCAACACATGTTTTTCTTCCGATGAAGAATGATCCCTTCTCTTGCTCTTCCTCTTATGTCATTTAATTTTCTTGTAATGAACTTGATTTGTATAACTCTTTTGTTCTAATGACATTTGCTTGTTGTTTATTAAAGGGGATAAAATAGCAAGTATGAAAGTGGCTTTTGGTTGATCTTGATTATGGTATTGATGGAGTATTTGATGGTAAAAATACTCTAGTCTTGCATTGTTTGATAATTGGTATGAAGTATTTGATGGTAAAAGTGCTTATTTTAATTTTTGCTTAAAAGCATTTGTGATGCCTTGATCATTTTGTTTAGATGGATAAATTGGGACATTTGTAATGTCTTATATTCATTGCTTGATGTATGATATGGACTACTTGATGGTTTTTAAATTTTTGCTTGATGGCATTTGGTTAAAATTATCTCAATTGGGTTGAACCCTTGAGAATTTATTTTGTTGGGCCTCTTATTTGTTGGATATATGTTGAAAATTTGCTTTTGGTGATGAAAAACTTGGCTTAATATTTTTTACAAGGGCTATATATATCTTTTTCATTTTTGACGCCCGCCAAGTGTTCGATAAAATATTTCAATGAAAGATTCATCACCTACATGATTCTCTCATTTTCAAATGTCTTAAATACTTATTGAGATCATGTCTCGGCAAACAAACAAGCTTATGGATTTTTCATGATACATTTCTCCTATTTCTTCTGGATTCTAAGTCTAATTTTTTCAATGGTTGATAAATCGTATCTTTGGCGCACTTTGATATACTTGTATGATGTTTTTATCATCCTAACATCTTTTTGATGATTCCAAAGGGGAGAAACAGAAAATTGGCTCGTTAGCTCAAAGAAGCTAATAAAAGCTCGATATAAAAGCTATAAGCTATGGCTTAAATCCATAAGTTGTGGACTATACTTAGTCCAATTGTTGCATGATGGACTTATATACTTGTCTTATGATGTTTTGTTGACAGGGGAGCTTATAAGCTCTTGTAGTTAAGATCAATATGGAAAAGCTAAGCTTTTAGCTTGTGGTTGATTGGTTTTGATGTGCTTGTTGATAGGGGAGCTTGTGCTATACTTTGATAATATTTACTCCTTTTGGTTGCTTATGTTACTTTGGAAATTTTGGTCGCTTCTAAATGGTTAGATATTTTTACTTTGGAAAATCGTTTTAAAAAATTGTCCTCCTAATATTTCTAAAAATTATTTTGGTTTGTAATCATCAAAAAGGGGAGATTGTTTGATACATGTTTTTATCTTAATTTTGATGATTTTATTTTTACACCAAAATAATATTTTTAATTGTTGTCCAAATACTCTTAAATGATTTGAAATGTTTTTACTATTTATTCGGAGTATTTCTTCAAGTTTTATTTTAGATAAAATTGGACAACACTTTTAATGATTTTATGTTAATGTGTTACTTCATCAAAACTATATTTCTAATGTTGTCCAAAATACTCCCGATCGGTTTAAAATATTTTTACTAAATTTTCGGAGTATTTCTTGAGGTTTATTTTCGACAAAATTGGGCAACATTTCTGTCTCGTGGTCGACCGGCCGCCTATAGGGCGACCCGTGCACTGAAGATGAATTTTGGAACAAAAATGAGATGGAGAAAATATTGAACAGTCGATCGATGCATGGCCGACCGTCAGTCGGCCGGCGCCTGTGCGGCCGGTGCACCGAAGTTATGTTTTGAAACAGAACATTTTTCTCTTGTAATAGATCGAGGGGGACCGGTTGAGGTAGAGTCGGCCGGTCGAAGATCGTGACCCCCTGGGCCGCCTCTATGTTATTTTTCAATGTATTCTTCAAACGTCTATTTGTGCGCGACGGTCACCCTCAAGTTTGACAAAATTTCTAACCGTTGTGCAGTGAGACAAACTTTCCTTAAATTGTGGGATTATTTTCTAACAGCTATATTCTTGATTTTAATTGTATTTTTCTCGTAGATTTTCAATCCCCAAGAGGAGCTTATGCTTGATAAATCATCTCCTATAAATAGAGGAAGTTTTGGAGCAACCAAAACAACAAATTGAGAGAATACTACAACACAACAAGATACACTCAAGCAAATATATTTGTTCTTCATTGTAATTATTCTTTTTGTAATAGCCTTAAGGTCTTTAACTTTCACATCTTGAGGTCTAAGCTTATTTCTTGATTACACTTGCACTCAAATCATTATTCATTATTGAGTTGTAATCTTGATTTTGGTCATCATTCAACACAAGACATCCTTGTGAGTATTCTTGTGGAAAGAATACACTTGGGTGATCTAGGTGATAGGTGTTTCAAGAGTGTGGTGCTCTTGAGGTGTTGAAGAATTTGGTATTCTTCAAAATTGAAGATTGTGGTGATCTTCAAAGGTGCCGTTGAAGGAAGATTGTGGTAATCTTCAAAGGAGATTGTGGTAATCCCCAAGGTGGTGTTGAAGAAGATCATCAGGTGCTTTTCAAGGTGTTGTAAGTTGAATTTGTATTAATTTTGGTAATTAATAAAATTCTTTTTCTTTTCGAAATCCATCCCTGGATATCTTTGGGACGGTAGAGAATTAGGCCCTGGTAGGTTGAACCTCTTTAAATCGACGCGTGTTTTTTACTTCCCGCGCCTTTATTATTGTCTTGGCTTGTTTTGTTCGAAAAAGAGGGCGAAATCGAAAAGATGGAGATAATCTATTCACCTCCTCTAGATTATCGTAGCCGCTTGGACTTACGGCTAAACTTAATAAATATCATTAAGTATATGTGGTCCGTGTCAACTCGGGAAAACAAAAAAGGGAAGCACACAAGGTGTTGCAACACCTCGATTCATCACAATGTCCGAAATTGTGCGTACGGACCTTATGGGACCAATGCAAGTCGAAAGCATAAGAGGTAAGATGTATGTGTTTGTGTGTGTTGATGATTTTTCCGCATTCACTTAGAATGATTTATTAGAGAAAAATCGACACTTTCACTTTTTTTCAAAAGTTAGTTCTTAGATTGAAAAATGAAAAAGGTTCCAACATTGGAAGAATCGAAGTGATCATGGTAGAGAATTTCAAAATGCTAATTTCTCTAATTTCTGTGAAAAACCTTGGAATCTTTCAGAGTTTTTCGCACCCATTACACCTCAAAGAAATGGAGTTGTAGAGAGAAAGAATGGTCTCTTCAAGAGATGGCACGTGTTATGATTAACTCAAAGAAAAACTCTTCTAAACTGTGAGCTTGTTACATCATTAATAGAGTTCATTTACGTATTGGTACTAACATGACACCCTATGAGATTTCGAAAGGTAAAAAGCCCAATATCGCTTATTTTCATGTGTTTGAATGTGTTTGTTATATTCTTAATCATAGACAACATCTTGGTAAGTTTGATTCGAAAAGTGATGTGGGGATTTTTCTCGGATATTCTATCAATAAGCGTAACTTATAGGGTCTACAACATGAGAACTCTAACTATCATTGAATCAATAAATGTTGTTTTAGATGATACGAATGATTTTGCGAAATATCCAAAGATAAAAATGAAGAAGGAGCATTGAAGTTGAGTTCAATAGATGACTCAAGGTGTAACTAGTGATGTTACAACATCCGATTCCACATCGAGAGACATATGATGAAGCGGACCAGTCGATGCTGCGAGATGAAGCCACGAGTTTGATATCTTTGATCAAGTCGAAAAACAACCACCAAGTAGGATAAAGAAAAAAACGTCCGATTGATCAAGTATTTGGGCAAGTATCGATGACATTAAAACAAGAGGTAAATAGAAGGTCAACTACAGGAAAATGGTAAGATTTGTCTGTTTTACTTCTCTCATTCAACCCAAAATATTAAAGAAGCTCTTGTTGATGAATATTGGGTTAATGCCATGCAATTAGAACTGAACAATTTGAAAGAATGTGTGGAATCTTGTTCCTAGGCCGAAAATTCTAATGTTATTGGAACCAAGTGGATTTTCAAAAATAAACTGATGAACTTGGTAACATAGCTAAAACAATGCTAGGCTAGTGGCTCAAGGCTACACTCGGAGTGGAAGGAGTGGATTTTGATGAAACTTTTGCCCATGTGGCTGAGGCTTGAGTCCATAAGACTCCTTTTTGTTTTTGGTTGTGTTCTTAAAATCAAACCATTTCATATGGATGTCAAAAGTGCCTCCGTAAATGGTTTTCTCAATAATGAAATGTTTGTTGAATGTACCCAAAGGTTTTGGAAATTCCCATTTTCCCAACCATGTTTTTTAAACTAAAAAGGCTTTGTACGGTTGAAGCAAGCTTCTCGGGCTTGGTATGAAAGATTGATTACGTTTTGTGTGATAAAGGTTACAAAAGGGAAATGTTGATAAAATACTATTCATCCAAAAATTTAAGAATGGTATCACCATTGCTCAAATTTATGTTGATGACATAGTGTTTGGATCAACTTCTAAACAAAAGCTTGATGAATTTGTTGGTTACATATCTTCCGAGTTTGAAATGAGCATGGTAGGTGAGTTGAACTATTTTCTTGGTTTACAAGTCAAACAGTTTTGACAAAGGGATTTTTATCACTCGGAAATAAGTATGCCAAGAACCTTGATAAAAGATTTGGGTTGGACAATAAAAAACACATGAAAACTATCATGGGGACAAATGATAAATTGTCCAAAGATGAAAGTGGAACTCCAATTGATCCTACTCTTTATAGGAGTATGATAGGAAGTCTTTTGTATCTCACCACTAGCAGACACGATATTAGCTATAGTGTTTGTGTTTGTGTTTGTGCTAGATATCGGTCTTGTCTAAAGAGTCTCATTTGAAAGTCGTGAAAAGAATCCTTTGTTATATAAATGGGACTACGAACTTGGTATCTTGTACTCTTTTGATACTAACACTAACTTGGTGGTTTTCGTGATCTTTGATTGGGCGGAGGTGATATTGATGACAAAAAAGCACTCTTTGGAGGGTGTTTCTAACTTGAAACAATCACGTTTCTGGTATAGTAAGAAACATAACGTGTTTCATTATCTACTTTGTTGAATGCGAGTATATAGCATTAGGAAACTATTGCTCCCAAATGTTATGGATAAGACAAATGTCGGTGATTCTTGGGGTTGAAGAAAAAGTTCTTCTTGTTTATTGTGATAATTCTAGTGCCATAAATATTTCTAAAAACCCAATGAAACACTCTAGAATAAAAAAACACATCAATATTCGACACACTTTATTAAAGACTTGGTTGAGAATAAAGTTGTTACCATTGATTTTGTCACCACCGAGAATCAAATTGCGATATTTTCACCAAAGCTCGGACTTTCAAAGGTTTAATTACCTCGTATCTTTGGGTGTTTGTACTTTCTGAAAGCGATGTGGGTTTCGGTGTTGCAACACCATATGCATCACCTCTCTAACTTGATGTATTGCAACCTCTTATTGATCTTAATTCTTTTGCATTAGTCATTTTGCATTTTTAAGATCATTTCATTGCTTATCTCTGTTTTATTGTTGTGACTCATTTGAGTACTCTTTCGATGTAACTCTTGCCTAAAAACAATTATGGATCAAACTCGCAAACAAAATGATTTTTCCCATGTGAAAGATGTATTTTTTTAAACGGCCTTTAACGGAAAAAACTGTCTATTCTTTGTGTGAAAGCTATTCGATTGTGAACTATTCTCTGTTCTTTTAAATGCTTGAATTTTGTTATGATCTTCTCGAGAAAGAGCTACCCATGTTTTGGAGCGAAAGCTCTTGATCGGCTAAATGTTCTCATGTTGATCTCTTTCACTCAAAAGAATTTTAAATGGGAAAAAGATTTTCATCCATTGACTTTGTATGGAGTGTCCATTGAAAAAAATGGTACAACATCTCAAGTTCTGACACCAAAACACCTAAGGCCTTTTATTCTTGTCGAAATAAAATCATCATTCTGACACCTCACAGATCATTTTTGGGCTTATGGAAAATATTTTCTTCTTTGATTCGATGTGATGTATTATTTTTGAAATAATTTTTTCCTTAAATTTGTCTCTAATAAAAGGTATTGTTCATTAATGATTATTTTGGAATAAATGCACACCTTGATTTATGGGACTTTCCCCAAAATATTTGAATTCCAAATTTGCGATTAGGAAGTTTTATGAAAACTATCATTTTTAGCCGCCAAGTGTATCTCTCCAATTGAGGGAGTTATTTCATTTCCTATATACTCTCTTTCCGTATAATTCGAAACATAACTTCTTATTTCTTACGAAAGATTGTTTTTGCTTACCATCTTTCTCTAATATCTTCCTAGAAAAACTTGTGTCTTCTTGTTTGATTTTTTTTTTTCTCTCGATTCCAAAAATGGTTCGAACAAGGTATCAAATACTCATAGAATTAAGAGAAGTGGTTCAAAATCGAGAGCGAAACAGAATAAACATTATTCTTGGAAATCCTCATCTTGATAGATCTCAAACCACTTTGGTGCGATTTAGGTGCGAAACATCTCAAAGGCAATCACTTTGGGAGTCGATATGAACAACCTCATCCCCGATTCAAACATTATGGCTTGTGGGACTCTTGTAAGATCTCTCCTCAAGAACAAGAAAGGGTGCCACCATGAGTAATGAACCTTGAGATTATCTCATCCCTCAAGTTGTATTCGTCTTGTCAATCAAAGTTTTGAGAAACTTATGCTTGAAAAAAAAAAAAAAGGGGAATCTCTTCGAAAGATCTTGAGAAAGAAGTTCAAATTGCAGAGAAAGAAGTTCCTATTATTAAGGAAGGGGTAAGTCATCTAAGAAACCATCTAGGAGGATAATAAGGCGATGGTTTTCCACAGTTCCGAGGATGAAATTCTAGAAAAGATCCTCTTGAAGATATTCCTGTTCCAGATGTTGGGAATGAGCCCTTAAAAGACGGTCCTTCTTCAGATGATGATGATGAGAGTATTGAGTCCGATATGTTGAAAGAAGTTGGTTAACCTTCACGTGCAAATACTAAGGATGTTGACACTAGTGTTGAAACACCGAATCTCACACCGACAATCGACAACTCTAATCATGAACTTTCAGACGAGCTTGAGGATAACAAATGTATATTTGTTGCATTCTACTCTGTTGATAACAAGAAACTATGGGAAATTGTAGTTCAAAGGGAGGTTTTGTACGAACGACCAATTGAGATAGAAGATCATCTCAAATATGGCATTCTGCCTCTCCTTGAAGAAATGGAGACGTTTGGGTCTGTTATAAACATTAGACCATATGTGGACAGGGTGGTTAGAGAATTCTACTGTAATCTTCCTCTTAGGTTTGATGATGAGGATTCTGCAAAGTATGGGTCTGTTTGGATACGAAAGAAGGTATATTCCTTCACTCGGGAGGATATCAATGATGTGCTTGGGAATAATGCTCTCAATGTCAATCTTCTTTTCGATATCGACGAAATTGCCAAAACTCGAGTGGGGGAGTTGTGGAAGTTTGGCCTACCAAACAAGAAAAATTTAAAGCCAAGGACTCGACCAAGAAATATACTTTGTTGCATAAAATTGCTCTGTGCAATTGGACTCCAACCAAGCATACCTCCTCGCTTACCACCGACCAAGCCATCCTCTTGTATCGCATTGGAACCAAGCATCCTTTTAACATTGGGAAGCTTATTTTCGACATCGATGGGATTCATGCTAGTTACACCGTATGTATGGTATCCTTCCTTACCCTTCTTTATCTTACAAAGTGCTTGTATCTCGGGATTTACAAAGAAGGATTATGAGGACTTGGTTGTTGTTCTGCTCCAATATCCATATCTGTCAAGATCCTAAAAAGTGATAAGATCAATGACCTTGTACTCCTGCTCTGGACTACTCTACTGCTTGCTCATATTGGTGGTGCTTCATCCAAAGTGTTCCAACACCTAGAAATTCAAGACTTGAAACTCGCGTTCTAGCGAAAATTTAAAGCAAAGCATCGGATAAAATTGACTTCTAAAAGTCGAAGCTCAAAATTTCCTCCAACTCAGTACCCCATCTACTCCTTTGCACTGTTGATCAAAAAAGAGGAGTAGACACTAGCCTTGCCGACTTAGTTGAAGTAGCGGCAATGGATGAAGGGCACACTCTAAGGGGGAGTTCAATGATGAGGAGAAAGTTAGTTCGGAGGGGAGTTTGAATATGATGATGAGGATGATATGGTGACTCGAGGAAGTCAAAGAATGGAAATGGGGATGATTAAGTCTCGTAACATTCTTATGTTCATCTTACTTTAAAGTTGGATAATATATTTTTTTCCAAACAATAGAAATTTCATTAATAACTCAATAACGGAACCTTAGAAATTACGTAGCTAACTAGCTAGACTTCCAAAAAGGCCACTAAAGGAGCGTTGGGGAATCGTTCTCCCAATTCAAATCCACACAACTATCGGACCTCATATAGGCTAATTAATACAATTAGACACATCCATTTGATCCCGATACACAAAAAGAATTTTATCAAAAAGAAAACTTAACAAGTAAATGTCTTCGCTATATTCGAAACCTCTCCATCGAATTTAGATTGTTTGTTGAGGTTCTGACTATATCCTTATCATCCGTATGCAAAGTTACACAAGAAACCTTCACCGCATCAAAGATACCGATCCCGAATAATATTGCTTCCACCGGTTGGCACAACCCATCTCTAGAATTAGCCCAGGCACACATCAATATCCCTTTGTCATCTTGTATCCATCCTCCAAAAGCCATCCGATCCTCATCCATTTTAACAAAGACTGATCCCCACATGGTGGTGTCCTACTTGTATCAATAGAAGTATTGCCTCTGTTAGTACTCTCTTTCTCAAAACCTTGTTGGTTTTCCTTCTTTTTTTTGTCAAAAATTACATTTAACTCTTGCCATTCATGGATTGCCTTGCGACAATATCCTTCTTAGACCATTGGCTTTTATGGAAAATCCATAAGTTTCTTGTCTTTCATAACCACCACAAAATATAGACTGACAATTGTATCATGTCTACTATGTGATATGTGTCTTTGATGCGGCAAAAATCCGATGCCACCATCTTCTTACCTTAAAGTCCGACTGCATTGTATTGTTCCACTGAATAGGTGCCAATTTCCAAACTAACCGAGCTCTGGTGCACTGAAAGAAGAGGTGTTCCACTGTCTCCTTTCCCTCTGCACAGACTTGACAGATAACATCCAAGCATCATTTCCTTTTTCCAATTGAACCGCATCTTTGGGAAGGTTTGTCGTTAATCGCCTCCAAACAAAATGCTTAATAAACTTGGATGATAAACTTGTTCTATTTTGGGTTAATTGATTGGATATGTATGCTATTGGATAATGTGTTCTTGTTATTTTGATTGTGCTAACATTGCAGGATTTAAATTCTAAATGTTGCATCACTTATAAATTTTATTATTTCTGTATGGTATGTTTTGACCAAAAGGGCGAAAGGGAATATTGTTAATGTTATCATTGTAGGTCCCAAGGGTGTAAGTGTAAGGTTTAGAAGGGGTTGAATAAACCTTACCAAATTTTCGATTTAGTCCTTTTAAATCTCTGAGTTAATTCTACACTTGTGTCCTTGATGGACAAATCGAATTAGTCACTCAAGAGAGTTAATCTTTCAACAGACTCAAATTTGTTTGTTGATGGAGTAACTCACCGTTGGCTACAATTTAACTCAAATTTGTGGTTTTATTTTCATTGGAAGACTTAACACCCTTAAGTTTGATTAAACAAAATATTAGAGCTTGATTTAGTACTTGTAAATTATCAAATGGATAGCAAATTTATCAAATGAGATATAAGCAATTAAAAGTGCGAGAATTTAAATGCTTTGAAATGTAAATGACACAAAGAAAGTTTTTATAGAGGTTCGAAGATGGGGTAATTCTTCTACTCCTCTCTTCTCCAACTCCCGGAGGAATCCACTAAGTAATGATCGGTTACAAAGTGGTAACAGATCCGGATACAAGTCTTGATCACAACAAAATGACTTGATCCTTTGGGACTCGATCAGAGACGCCTTGATCACTCACCAAGCTTCTCGTTCTCGACTCAAAGATCTTCACAGGCAACCGCTTTGCTACTCACTCACTTGCTCAAGCTCTTTGGATTTGATCACGAAGCCCTCCAAATGCTTAAGACTTAGTTCAACTTTGAACTTTTCTACAATCCTTCCTGGAAAGTAGACCCCTGTTTTCAAAGGTTTCCTCTTCAATCAAGTTTGAAGCTCTCTTTCCTTCACGGGTAAGTGTTGGATTGATGTACTTGAATGTAAGCTTGAGGATTGAGATTGTTTCATTTTTCTAATGTGCTTGTATATCTCACGTATGTGTCATTCATGCATCATCTTTCTCAACCAAACTCCTCACCTTTTTATAGTGAACTTTCAAAAATTTGCCCGTTGAAGAGATAGGCTTGTTTTTGAAAGTCACTTTGCGTCGTTGGCTTGCGTTCTTGGAATTGTCGTTTCCTCGTATGAATTATTCTTTTCACCTTTTCGTAGTTCGACACGGTGTAGTGCTTCCCATTGGTTCATTCCTTTTGCACGCTTCGGGACCGAGCACTCCAAGAAAGGTTGTATGGAGATATTACTTGTTTAAGTAAATCTCTTGATTTACGGCAACGATTCTTTTACGCTTATCTCGACTTGATTTGCATTTCCTTGCTTTCCCCAGGTGACTTAGTCGAGTCGCTTCCAATCATGGATGACTCTTCATCACTTCAACTTGAGACTTGGCTTTTCTTGAGTTGACTTGACGATGCTCCACTCACCGCATCTCACCGCTTCTTCGATAGTGTTCCGTCTACTCTTCTTTGCCATACTCAAATTGTCTCACAAGAGAGTCTTCCTTCCGATCTTGATTGTCTTCTTGCATGTTAGGGCGTAGGCTGTCTTGACTCGGCTTGGGCTCTATTCATTACAATGCATTTTACAACAAGAATTGGGGTGCCAACTTTCTATTCTAAGTTTTACATGGCATTCATCAAAATCTAAACAATAAAGTTCCTAACAATTTCCCCTTTTGATGATGCCAAAACTTAAATCATACAAATATGCAAATAACAAAGATACATACGATAGTGTATTGACATAGAATGTATGCGCGCAGAATCAATATTTTTATTGATCATATCATTCTTGTACTTAACACAATCACATGTGGTGTATCGTAGTATATAATCGTCTTCACAAAAAATTTATAACTTTATTACGTAAGACTTACATTGTATGTATTTACATAATAAAATATATGAAGGGTTGGGCAAAGAACACTTCATCTCCTTCATTGTCTCCTTCTTTCATCTTGATCAAGATCTTCTTCTCTTCTTTCTCTTTTTCTCGTCGTCACCGCTTTCTTTTTCTTCTCATATGCCTTCCCGGCAGCCTTCATCTTTCCTTAGTCTTTCCTGTCTCTCCCGCCATAGCCGAGTTTGTCTTTTGTTTTCTTCTTCTATTCTCTTTGCATACTCGGCGTTAGTTTTAGCCACTCGCAAATTTGCCACTTGGTCAAGTCACCAAGAGATCCCTCCTTTCTTTCCGGGATCTACGTATTCGATATTCTTGGGCGAGGCCTGAGTCCAAGCTTCTTCCTCCACTCAGCCGCTTCTTCCTCTACTACCTGGGGCGTATCAGACGGGGTCTTCTTCTTCCTACTGATTGACTAGCGAGTGACCAGAGAGCGATCGCCTGGAAGTCTCATTGCCTCGTCGCCTTCTTCACACAATGTGAGACCCTTTTCCCAAGATAAGTCCCAAGCTTGAGCCATGGACATATTTGCAAAATATCCTTCGATTCGAGTGTTTTGAATTCGTCAACGATCGTGGCTCTGTCCCGACATCCGAAATGGCATACGTGTCTTTGTCAACCGGAATGCCTCCATGTTCTTTCAAGATGTTCATCACCCTGGCATCCATTCTTCCTTCCACTTCCTTCATCCCTCGCTTCAATTTCTTTTCTCTTCTCGGCCATAGATACAAGCAGTCTTGGAGTGGCGAGTCACAAGGAGTTTGCTTTTGCTTATAATGTCACCGTGATGGACCCGTTGGGGTTTGTGCAATCATCAAGGTCATATCTTTTGATCCTTCCCCTCAAAGATTTTCCTTTCTTTAGTTTCAAAATTTCCTCACCGATTTTCCCTTCACCGCTTTTTTCTCACCGCTCATTTCTTTTCACCTTTTTTTTTTGCTTTAAGGTATTCCTCTTCCCCCTTTTTGGCATCATCAAAGGATAGAGGAACCCCAGGGGAACATCTTTGGCAAGCATGAAGTCGAGTCTTCGATGGTTGAATTCTGCTTCAAGTCTCGCTGCGTTGTATGCAGCACGGAATTGAGACGAGTAGCGTTGGATTCTCACAAATCGGCTTCATCTCACCATGAGAAGGCTGAATTTTCTTGTCATGTGTTCTTCCAAACGTTGTATATCATTTGCATTTCGCTCACGCAGCTTGATCTCGATCTCAAGTGTGAGCTTCATGCATATGCTCAATGTGTTCCCTTAGCCGTTTTCGCATCAACATTCTCATCTCTCCACACCGACAGCTTGTTGAACAAGGTTCAAGTATCTCACCTGTTCCACATGCATTGATTCTTCTTTGTTGCCACCCTTCCCTTATTCGAATCAAGTATGCCTCTTAAGTCACCGTAGTGGTGGCATCTCTGTTGTCCAATCGCATGTCCAAAGAGGCTGATGCCTCTCCATCTTTTCAACTTTAGCAAAGAGTGCCTTGAACACTTCGTATTTCAAATGATTCTTCTTGCGGTGATGGGCCATACAAATCAAAATCAAAATCGGCTAGAACAATGGTGCCTCGAGTGAAAAATGTGAGTCGGTGCTCGTGATAACGTGCTTGCTCGTTTTCGACTCTTCGTGGAGTTCTCGTATCTCCGGTGAGAAAGGAAAAGATTCTACAAAAAGATTCATCATCGCCAACCGGATCTGCTTCGATGATGAGCGGTGCTGTGAAGTTCTTTTGGGAATCGATCCACCAGTAGCTTGAGGAGCCTGAGCGAGTGGTTTTTCTGGTTCACCGGGTTTGGTTGTGAAATAGACCGACTTTTGAGCACACTGCCTTAATGACTTTGTTGGTCTCACCGATTTTTCCTTTTCGATTGACTTATCCTCGGCCTTTATCGGCGGCGTCATCGGACGATGATGAGATTTCTAGAGGTGGCTCATCATCAAAGTTAAAAGTTTGACGAGTAGTCTTGGGATCGACTTACTCGTGCTTGGAACACCCGCACCAGTCTTTTGGATTTGTCATGGGGATGACTCGACCTTCTTCTTCGCCTTCTTCGATCCCGGAAAAGTGACATCGGGTTGTCCTGGGAATCATGAAGTGCACCGATCTCCTTCTCGGATGAGTCGATGATTGCGGGAGGGATGTTCTCTACTTGACCCTCTTTACCCCGGGCGTCTCAACCTCCCGTGGCCTTCATTTCCTCCAGGCCAGTCTCTCTTCACTGCGAGGCTCGTCCTCCTTTCGACAATGTCACTGTCTTAGGGTCTTTCTGATGGCATCCATTGAGTCTCAACCCCATGGATTGCACTTTCATCGCCAGTGTTAACTCCCGGTGTCATCCTTCCACGTGCCTCGATCGCATCGCATCAGCGCGTCATTAGCCTTCGAGCGAAGTTGGCATCTCACCGAGACATCTCAACATCGCCTGAGAGCTTCGTTGATGGCAACTTGTTGTTCTTCTTGTGATTGTAATTTCTCTTCTTCGCCTCCTTGCTTCTTTGTGGAGTCATCTGCGAATCCTCCGACCTTGCTGCCGGTGGAGGAGTTTCCCCCTCACCTCGGACACACCGGTGAGTGACTTGAAGTGGGGTCACTCGTCTCACCTCCTCAGTTGCAATTGATGGTTCAAAGTTGGGGCGGTGGTAGCACACCTTCAATAGGGGTTGGCTCGGGGGTCCCCACTAGCCCGCCATCGCCATTTCCTTATCGCTTTCTTCGTAGTGAGTCAAAGTGGTAGCGGAACATCGGTGGCTATTTGGCAAACCACTCCCATTGGATCGATTTCGGTGTGTTCGAGGACTCTCCTGGTCCCTCCATCGGTCTTTGCTCGTGAAGGATTCTTGATTCATGCAATGCTTGCTTTGCGATTTGTAACTCTTCTCGTGGCGTAAGCATTCTCTCGTTCCTCGTCACTTTCGGAGAAGACATCAAGAAGAGGATGGAAGTGTTACGTGGTGCCGAGATAGGGCGATGCTTGCCTTTTCACGTGCTTGGCTTCTTCAGCTTGCTTTGCTCTCTCCCCGTCCTTGTAGATTTGCGGGATGTCTAAGCGATTGTCCTCATCAAGTCTTTGGGAGCACGATGAGTTAGTCCAAGGAAATTTAGCATTCCTCTTCTTCTTCTATGAACTCGGGCGTTGGAACTGTTCCCTCGACTTGCTCAACTTGCATTTTCTCCACTCACGCAGACGATTTTGGATGTCCGGGTAAGGTGGAGATAGGATCATTACATCACTATCTCGCTGGGCTGGTTCTTTTCTTCTTCTTGGCCGTGTGAGCTACACCGTGTCTTGGGTTGCCTCTGTGGTCGCCTCCAAAGACTTGGGCAAGTTCAACAACTACATCTAGAGACTTTACTTCTCCGGAGTCTCCTCAGATTTGTGCTAGCCGAGTAAATCGACTCAACCGGTTTCTCTTGTTCGGTCTGCGCTTGACGAGTCTTTTCGTCTCTCTGGTTTGTACCGGGGAATTTACAGTTCGAGGCGGTGTCCTCTCGAGTCTTGGGCGGCGGGGCCGTCTTGGTGTGTTTGTTTCGGAGGAGCCGCCGTGCTTGCTTGTCGATTCTCCTCCTTTTTGACGATCGGAGAAAGGCATTTGTGAGTCCTTCTCGACCGCTGCGAGGGCAGTGACACTACTTTGGGGCGGGTGACTCGCTGCGGCGGGGCGGGAGCATGTTTGTTTTCTTTCTTTGCAGGGCGTGATCTTCTTAGCATTGCAGGGCAAATTTTCTTCTTAGGCCGGAGAGGAAGCGGTTTGTATCTTCGGTCACCGATTCCCCTCACCGTGTCGCTCTCTTGGCATAAGCTCGCTTCGAGCACCAGAGAGGTTAGCTCAACATCCTCTTGTTGACATGGAAAGCCTTCCCATGTCTAAGAGGTACTCATTTCACCTCCAATGGCCGGCCAATCACTAGGCCATATCCTGGGATCCTCCAAATGTGCCATCTTCTTTGAAGGACTTGTTCCCCACGTTCGGCAGAGTCTGCCGTAGATAAACCCGGCCATTTATCTTCTTTTTCTTCGATGATTGCGGCCATCACAACCAAACTTTGCCTTTGATAGTTGGTCAAAAGTCGCCAAATTTGATGTCGATACATTTGGCAACTATGTCCAACAATTTGTGATAATCCTCCTTCAAAGATCTCTTGTTTCTCTGTGTATATAATTTTATCGGCAAAGGTCGGACTTGGCTATTTTTTTCCATCGTCGGCCAAGTTTACATCGCCTTCCTTAATTTGATTGCTCCTTCAGAGGTAGTGAGCAATATTCACCAAATCCTTGGCGGTGATAGTCACCGCTTCCCGTGAACAGATGACTTGATTTCTTCGTCGTGAATCTCAAAGATTCACGAGAATTGTGCGACCTCCTCCACATAGGTCATAGGATATTCCAAAGATTAGAAACGGTTTTAGTCCTGGGGCGTTTCCAACTTTTCCGCGATTTTCTTTACCAGGGTGTCGTTGACCCTCGCTTCACCATTCCGCCGAAATCCATCGTCGAACCGGGTGTGGATTTGCTTTCCTAACTTAGTAAAGTCGTAAGTTGGTGCCATTTCTCGAAATTATATCAAGAAAAGTCTCGAAATTGATTTGAATGTTGATAGGGTTTTGAGAGTAGTTTGCCTTTACTTTTGAGAGAAAAAAGATGAACAGCTTTTAGAAGTGTGAGAGAAAAAGCTGAGGCGAAAATGGTTTAAATATGGTTTATGAAAGGACGTGCGATGGTTTTGAATTGTGATCGAAATCAACGGCTTGGATTTCGCACGCCTATTGAGCATTTCACATCTCGTATTTAATGCGGCAAAGATTTATATCCAATCATAAGCTTAGTGTGCGCTTTATGTCCAGACACATCATCATTATCTTTGACGTGTTCCTTAAAACATTCCCGCTTAAGTCAAAACGATCGCGTTTTTGTCACTTTGCTCATAAGTTATTCACTTATCTCTTAGCCGATTTAACTATACTCCTCGCAGCTTCTCTTGGTGACTCAAATATCACCGACTTGGTGTAGTCTTTTTCCGATACAACCGATTCTTGAGTTGATTTTTGTTTTCACTCTTTTTCACTTTTTTTTCTGTTCTAATGCTCTTCTTTGATTTGTCCGAGTGTCACTCACCAATCAACCCCAACTCATGCTTGAGTTCTTCAAATCTTGACTCACATAATGGTTTTGTGAAGATGTCGGCTAGTTGTTTATCGGTTGAGATGTATTCCAAGATAATGTCCTTCTTTTCAACATGATCTCTTATGAAATGATATCGACATCTATATGTTTTGTTCTTGAGTGCAACACAGATTTTGAGTGATTGCAATGGCACTTGTGTTATCACACATGATTGGAATTTCTTTTTCTTCAACTTCATAGTCTCTCACCGTTGTCTCATCCATAGGACTTGGGCACAACAACACCGCCCAGCCTATGTATTCCCCACCAGAGGTGGCTATTGAGTTTTGCTTCTTGCTAAACCAGGAAATTAGTCTGTTTCCTAGCATTTGACAGTGCACAGTGCTTTTCTGTCCACTCTGCATCCATCCGGCGTAGTCGAGTCTCGAATAGCCAATTAGTCAATCCACCTTCCTTTGATACCATAGCCTACTTCTTGCTTCCTTTCAAGTATCTCGGTATTCTTTTAGCCTTTGTCATATGGCTCTCTTTTGGAGCAGATTGAAATCTTGCACATACACCTACAAAGAAAGGTGATGTCCGCCCGCTTTGTGAGATGAGCAGTGATCCATAAATGCTCAGATCTTGTTTGATCTACGAGCTTGCCATCCGCATCCATGTCCATTTTGACCGATGTGTTCATTGGTATTTTTACTGAAAGACTTCTCTTCCATACCAAACTTCTTCATTAAATCTCTCGGTATATTTTGTTTGACTTACGAAGGTTCCATCCTTCACCGTTGTTTCACTTGAAGTCCAAGGAAAATGTCGGCTCTCCCATCATGCTCATTTCAAATTTGCTTTGCATGAGGTTTGAGAATTTTTCACACAACTCTTTGTTAGTGGATCCAAAAATGATGTCATCCACATATATTTGAACAAGCAAAGATACTCTTCTTGTCTTGAATTACGAAAAGTGTTCTATCTACGTTTCCTTTTGTGAATCCATTCTCGCCAGGAATTGTGACAGGTATCATACCATGCTCAGGGTGCCTGTTTCAATCCATACAGGGCTTTCTTGAGTTTGTATACCTTGTCTCCAAGTCTTCTCGCTCAAATCCTGGAGGTTGTTCAACATATACTTCTTCTTCCAATAAACCGTTTAGGAATGCACTTTTACATCCATCCGATATACAATGAAATTCTTGTGAGTCGCATAGGCAAGAAACATCCTTATAGCTTCCAATCTTGCTACAGGGGCAAATGTTTCATCAAAATCTATCCCTTCTTCTTGACAATATCCTTTGGCTACCAACTTGCTTTGTTTCTTACCACGAACCTTCCTCGTTCATCTTATTTCGAATACCCATTTGGTTCCAATAACATTTTGATGTATGGGTCTTTGCACTAGTTCCCATACTTTATTTCTCTCAAACCGATTGACTCTTTCTTGCATAGCTTGAATCCAATGTGTGTCATCCAATGCTTGTGACACATCTTTTGGCTCTATTTGCGAGATGAAGCATGTGAACATAGCTTCTTGTTGAGTTCGATCTTGTTTTTACACCTTCTCTTATATCTCCAATGACAAGTTCTCGTGGATGGTCTCTCAACCATCTTACATCAAAGTTGGAGTAAGTTAGCCGGATTCATCGACTTGCGCATTGTGTTCTTTGTGGTCACTCTCTCGTAATCACTTAACCGTAAATTTTTCCAAATGCTTTTGAGATTCAAATTCTATCTCATCTTCTTCGAATTGATAATCCCTTGACTTCAAAGATAGGGACTCTTCGTATGATTGGATGATTCAAATTATCATTGACTCTTCAATGTCTTCTCCATTTACTTTTGGCTCATCGAATACTACATGAATGGATTCTTCAGAACCATAGTTCTTTTATTGAGTATTCTCAGGCTTTACTTTCACCAGTATCCTAAGAAGATACCTTCATCACCTTAGCATCAAAAGCCTTTAGTTGTCTTTGCCATTGTTGTGGATGAAGCATTTACATCCAAATATCCTGAAATATGCAACATTTGGTTTTCTTCCACCCGGATCTCATAGGAGTCTTTGTTAGTCAGTTATTTATCATACATCCTGTTTTGGGTGTAGCAAGTCGTGTTAATTGCTTGACCAAAATCTTTTTGTAACCCCCGTCAAATAACATGGTCCTTGCTCTTCTTTTGAGGGTTCTGCTCCTTCTTTCGCAACTCCATTCTTTGTGGAGTCCTTGTCCGATAATTCATGACCAATGCCATTCTCAACACAATATCGAGTTATTATTCCATTGACAAACTCGATTCCTCTATCCGATCTTATTTTGATAATGGTTTGACTCTTCTCATTTTGAATTCTCTTCATCACCGTGGTAGTTTTTGTAGAGTTTCTTTCTTCTTGCACATGAATATTGTCCATGTATATCTTGAGTAATCATCTACTACCACCAAGGTGTATTTCTTTCCACTTATGCTTGCCGTTCCATCGGGCCAAATAGATCCATATGAAGTAGATGCAATATTCTTGTTGAGGATGGGCATGTCTTTTCTTTGAATGACGACTTGATTTGTTTTCCTTCGACATGCATCACATATACTTTCATTCTTGTATCTTCGAGTCCGAAGTCCTTCTACAAGATGACTTCTTGCCAACTTGTTAATTGTTTTGAAATTCAGTGTGACTCGACCTTTTGTGCCACATCCAACTTGATTCAATTTGTGCTCTTTTGCTAGTAGACAGCATCGGGTGTTGCAATGACCAATCCACTACATACATATTTTTCTCGTCTATTTCCTTGCAAAGACAACTTCATTTGATTCAATATCTTTGATTTGGCATATTCCCATGTTGAATCCAACATTGTAGCCCTTGTCACGAGCCGATCGATACTCGATAAATTGAAGTTGAGTCCTTCAACATATGCAACATCTGTGATTTCTAATCCATTCCTCTTGATGGATCCAATGCCTCTTATTTCACCAGAGCTTCATTTCCCAAATATGACTTTTGCTCCTTTGACTTCCTTGAATTTTGACAGATTTCTCTTATTTCCTGTCATATGTCCGGGAATAAACACTATCCATGTACCAGGTTCCTTGGCACTCACTTTCAACCCGCAATCAAGGAAATTAAGTTTTAGGTACCCATACTTGTCCTGGGTCCCGAGGGGTTAGAATTGTAAGATGATCCAACCAACCTATAGCCAAATGATTTGACTCTGGCGGGTTGCCATCTATCGCTGCCATAATCATAATTAATTCGCAAATTTCTTGGGGTTCTAGTTCATACAAATTGTCTCTTTTGTCTGTATGCTGCATATGTGTTTTAGCAATTGCCTTCCTAGGGTAATTGTGGTGCTTTTGAGTGTAGTGCCTGGGTGCATGTGTGTGTCGATGAAAGCTCTCAAACTTTTGGAATGGCCTTTGTTGAGTTCTGGCCTTTGCCACTGGGCTTATATTCCATAAGTCTATCTTTGGTGGTTCACATTATTCCAATCACTTGCTTGGATATTTTCTACCATTCCCATCATATGTGTTTCTTTTATGGATTTTCCTGGGATTTTTGGTAGCTCTGCTTTCTTCTTTACAGTATTTTCTCGCTTGGAGTTTGGCTTTGAGGACTTGGTTGAATTTCTTCTCACTGTCTTCCAAAGACACTCAACTCAATCGTTTTCCTTTTCCTTTGTAACCAGGGCCATTTGCTTAGTATTGTGCTTTGGAGTGAAAGTGTGTGCAATATTTAGAGTTTTGGATTTCTCGGACTCTTCATGACTTGAAGATCCTTTTTCCAAAATTACTCTTGAGGTTTGACATGGCACAAAGGAATTAAATCCTAAGCTTTGTTTGTCTCCACATTCTCTTTGACTCATAATAAGATCATCCAATGATTTAGATGCCTTAGTGAATGAGGCAATAACATTTTTGAGGTCATTCTCCTCTTTTCTATAGCAAATGATTTCTCGCTACTAATTTAGCATTTTCAAATTTAAACTTTCATTTTCAATAGCTATTTGACTTAGAGTACTCACTCCTTAGTCACTTTTGAGTTTTGACCTTTAAGTAGGTTGTTTTCCTCATTCAATAGTGTGTGTGAGGATTTATTGTGCTCAAAATCTTTCATCATTTTGCCTAATGAATCATAAAGATCGAGAGGTGATGAAGTGTGTGTGTCACACATCATCACAAGTGTCGAGCTTGTTGAATTAGATTGTACCTCATCTTCTTGATCTTGTTCTTTGGCCATTAAGCGGATCAAGGCTTCTTCTTCGTAGTCACTCGAGTAGTCGCCTTCATCGCTCTCTCGAATCACTCTCTTTGACTTGGCTATTTCAAAGATCTCTGCAGCCATCATTGCTTTTTTCTTTTCTTGTCTTCTTTCTCCTCAAGACCTTTCTTTCTCTTCTTCATTCCCTGTTTTGTTGACTACAGGATATGAGAGCAAATAATGGCATAGTGACACTGGTTGTCTACAATTCCAACATAGATATTCACCTTTTTGATCGCTCTTTCTTCTTTCGAGTTGTCAATCCTTTGATACTCAATTTGTTGATGATTTGTTCTCTTGGTTGGCCTATCATCCCTTGATTTGGAGGAGCCGAGTGTCTTCCTGGAAGATTCACCTTTCCTCTCTTGTAGTTCTTGTTAAAGAACTTGTTAAATCTTTTAACCATCGTGGGCTATTTCTTCCGTGTCAATTGCTTTTTGACCTCGGCTCTCTTTCCCATCTTTGACAATTAGAGTACCGCTTTGGGTACAAATTGCTCTTCCTCGGTCTTTTCTTCTCACCAAACTCATAGGCTTTGAGGTCCGAGAATAGTTCATGGTTGGATGTCTTTGATAGGTCCATGGAATGTCTCAAAGGCTACGACCTTCATTTCCCATTCAATGGAAGACTTTTTAGGATCTTCATACACATTTCCTTCTGTATATTCCTTTCCAAGTGTAGACAACTCATTTGTGATTTCTAGAACCGAGCATCCAGCTTGATCCAGATTCTCTCCGAGATCATTTTGAAATTTTCAAACTTACAGACATCTTTGATATTTTGTTTTCTTTGATTTGCTTTCTGAGCCTTCACAAATCAATGTCGGCTTGTCCTGCATTTCTTTAGCCGTTTTGCATGATTTGACTTTGTTGAACATGGCTTTGTCCAAGGTTTTGTAGAGGATGTCCTTGGCTACATTATCCAGGTTGTATCTTTTTTCATCATCATTTGTCCACTCGAGTTCTTGGTTTTTCAACCATGACCGTCCGGGAGCAAAAGATCTTCTTCTCCTTCAACTCTTCTCTTCGCAAAATGTGTTCACCTTTAATATTTGTAGAGGCCCATCTTCTATCACTATCCACATCTCATCATGTAATGCTTGATAGATGAGCCTCGCATACGAATTTTCCAATCATCAAATTCTTCAATGGTGAACATAGGGAAGCGTGTTAGATTTGCTTCCATGATAATGACTTTTAATAAAAAGAGTTTTGAAAGTTTAAGTACTAAAGCGGACTTTGAAAAATTTGGAGATCTAGTTCGATAACTCAAAGGGAGGGTTCAATGAACCAACCGCTCCGATACCACTTGTAGGTCCCAAGGGGTGTAAGTGTAAGGTTTAGAAGGGGGGTTGAATAAACCTTACCAAATTTTCAATTTAGTCCTTTTAAATCTCAGAGTTAATTCTACACAATTGTGTCCTTGATGGACAATCGAATTAGTCACTCAAGAGAGTTAATCTTTCAACAGACTCACCGAGTCATTGATGGAGTAACTCACCGTTGGCTACAATTTAACTCAAATTGTGGTTTTATTTTTATTGGAAGACTTAACACCCTTAAGTTTGATTAAACAAAATATTAGAGCTTGATTTAGTACTTGTAAATTATCAAATGGATAGCAAATTTATCACAGATATAAGCAATTAAAAGTGCGAGAATTTAAATCTTTGAAATGTAAATGACACAAGAAAAGTTTTTATAGAGGTTCGAAGATGGGGTAATTCTTCTACTCCTCTCTTCTCCAACTCCGGAGGAATCCACTAAGTAATGATCGGTTTACAAAGTGGTAACAGTCCCGGATACAAGTCTTGATCACAACAAATCGACTTGATCCTTTGGGACTCGATCTGAGACGCCTTGATCACTCACCGGCTTCTCGTTCGACCTCGGCTTCTTCACGGGCGTGAAATGTAGAAACGGTTTGTTGGAGGAGAGTAGCGGTAACCGCCCGAGAACGGGAGTAACCAAGAAAAATACACTTGATAGATCGAGCGGACAATTTATCACGGCTAGAGATAGATCATGAACAAAGCAAGTACAACCAAAAATACGAGGGGGAACAACATATAAAGGGGTTGTAGGGTGCAAAATAGAGTAGGAACCCGACCATTCAACACAGAGGGATGGCATTCGATTTATTAAATAAGTGGCGGTCAAGACAAAGATCACCCCAAAACTTTAAAGGTGCATTGGCATATATCAACAAGGTGCGAAATGTGTGTCAACAATATGTCTATGCTTTCGTTCTACCCCATTTTGTTGAGGTGTATGGGGGCAACTGGATTGATGTATAATTCCGGTAGAACGTGTAAAGGAATTGAAACGGTCGAGAGAAATATTCTTTTGCATTATCACTACGCAAGACACGAATCATTTTACCAAATTGTCTTAATCTCTCGAGGCAAAAGTTTCAAAATACCAAACAACTCGAACGATCTTTCATTAGAAAACCCCAAGTACACCGGAAAAATCATCAATGAAAGTCACATAATACCGATAACCTAAGATAGACGGAACACGACTCGGACCCCAAACATCAGAATGGACAATATCAAAGAGAGATGGAGCTCTGTTATTAATACGATTAGAAAAAGAGGTTCGAACATGTTTGCCTAATTGACAAGACTCACAATTTAAAGACTCTAATCGTGAAAGACCGGTACCATGGTTTTTAACTTGGGCAGACTCGGATGACCCAAACGACGGTGAAGAAGATCGGGGGATGCAGTAGCGGTACATAGAGTGGAAATTGTTGGTTGAAGGTAGTAAAGACCACGAGATTCAGATCCTGAGCCAATTGTCTGCCCTGTACCCCGGTCTTGTATCAAAAAAGAATCAGAAGTGAAAGTTATGGTGCAATTTAAGGAACGAGTTAATTTACTTATGGATATCAAATTAAAAGGACAATTAGGAACCAATAAGACTGAACTCAATGGAATTGAGGGAGTTGGTGAAACCCGCCCAACTCCAGTGGCTTGGATTTTAGACCCATCTGCAATAGTAACATAATGGGAAAATTTGGTTTGTGATAATTCTGAGAAAATGGAGGAATTACCAGTCACGTGATCAGAAGCACCAGAATCCAAAACCCAACCCATAGGTGTAGAGTCAGAGAGACAAACTGTAGAATTACCAGTAGGAGCTATAGTGGCGGAAGAGGTTGCCTGTTGAACATTCAATATGTCGGTTGTAATGGTTGTGGGCCCTTGAAAGGTGTGCGAGACTAGCCCCGTTGTTTTGAAAGAAGAATCAGACATTATGACTTAAATAACTAGATGCGAACAGTGTTTTCCGGCGTGAATAGTGATTTCCGTCAGAAATTTTTTTCGAACTGAACAGTATTTTTCTGGACGTGAACAGTGTTCCAGCTAAATAATATTTTCCGGATGTGAATAGTGATTTCGGTGAACAGTACCTCGGCGGGAACAGTGATGTCGGGATTGAACAGTAGTTACGTAAGTGAACAGTGTGTCAGGGGTGAACAGTGCTGCTGGTGCATATACTGACGTGAACAGTATCTTCGGTGAACAGTATCGCGACGTGAATAGTGATTCCGGTATGAACAGTGATTTGATAGGGGAAAAAAACTGAAAAACTAATGTTGAAAAAAAAAAAAAAAAAAAGGGTTTGTGAACCTTGCTCTATGATACCATATGAAACTGAATGTATTTCATCTTGTATAAAACATGAAGGAATGCATACATTATATAGGCTAAAGACTACCTAATTAGCCCATGAATTAAGGAAAAAAGAAGAAAACATAAACCCCAAAGATAGGGCACTAAACCCCAAAGATAGGGCACTACCCTAAAGATAAAGCACTCATTGTATATTTTACAATATCTCAACAGTGAGTTATGAAAGCTAGAGTAGAAAGTATACCTGTCCCCTTACTGGCTCATGGCCATTCCAAAATACATACGTTTCAATGACATCCACTCCACCTTCCTTGCTCTTAGAAATCAGATCAGGCCACATCTGGCATCATTTTGAACTATCAGACAGAGACAAAGAAAAAATTAAAAAGCATATACGTAGAAGAAACTTAACTCACACATTTCTTATGATGTCTCTTGTTCATGTCAATGATGAAGAAAAAAATAGGCACAAGCAGAAACTGACCAAAAGGAATTTAGGAAATTTGTTTGACTCTTTTGAATTATTATATTTTCCTGAAAACACGGAAATATCACGGCAGGTACACTGAAGACAACTGCAGCAATAAAACAACTTTATAGGCTACGATATTTTCTGCATTTTTGAGCTATAATTATTTCCTGATACCTCTTTCAAGAAAGTAATTACAAATGATGTTGAGACTTGAAATAGCTCCGACCAAATTATAATTATTCCAACCGCAGATTGTTGACAAAAGCACAACAAATCAACAGAAGAAGAATAGTTGTTTGGCACAATGTACAGCTTTACATAAAGCATGGCTACTAATCAGAATTTGGAATCTACATTTTATCTATACTAAAAGTGGATAAATTGACGCCTCCAATATATTTATGCAAGTATATAGCTATATATATTCTTCAAGTATACTTTGCCAATTTTCTACAACAGGCACATGATGAGCAACCACTGTTACTGATGTACACAATAATAAGTACATAATTAATCATGATTTTATATTTTTTATCTGGTTTGAAAAGTCTCTACCTATATTAAACAATTGTTGAGAGTATTTGGCCAAATCCTATACTGTATTGTTCCAAGATGATACAAAAGCTTCAATAATTTCCATTTACTAAAGTCTAAGGTACACTATTCAAGTTTCCCAAAAAGAATTTATATTTAACAAAAAAAAAAAAAAAAACACCTTCATATTACAAAATTATCATAAACCCATTCAAAGAAAAGGCCAAGTATCATAAACCCACAAAAGAATTACCATTACAATCTGAAATTCGTAATGGAAACTCAATTTCGACTAGGTAACAAACAAAAATTTAGCTGAGAAAATTACTTCAGGAGTGGCTCTGGGATAGTGAATTCCACCAGAGATTAGCATCCGCCGCTCTCCATCAATGATCATCGCTCTGCCATCGTAGCTCACATTGAACGGCTTGAAAAATTCTCCAGCAACGATCAGCGATTGCACAAACAATCCCAAGAAAACCCTTCGAAATATGAATCCCATTTTTCCAATTGGACTTTGCGTGAGTCTGTACTCTGTGCCGTGGTTAGAGATAAGAACAACACATATTTATATGTGTTTACCGCGAAGTCAGTGATGAAAGTGACTTGCGATTGCGACCAACAATGGAAAAAATCCCAGGGAAAATCAGTTGTTTATGATAATATAATTAACAGTGCAAGCCATTTAGAAGTGAGTAGAATTTCAGAGAGTAGAGTGGAGAGTGATGCTTTGGATAAGGACGACGTGGTCATCCGGATTTATTCACAAAAGGCCTTATTCATTCCAAAAACATTTTGACAAAAACTTGTATAGGACAGTCTTACGGATCCCATTCCGTAAGACGGATCCCAGCCCGACCCGCCCGCGACCCGCTACCCTATGAAAAAAAAACCTACATCTAATACAAGGTGCACAATGGGCCGCCCGCCCCGCCCGCTGGGCCTAACAGACCCAGCCCCCCACCCAAAAATTTAACAAATTTGCACCAGCTGGGAATTGAACTTGGGTCTGTGCCAAAGCAAGGTGCAATTCTACCGCTAGACCACTGGTGTTTGTTATATATATTTAGTATAACTATTAGTATAACCATGAATTCATTATCATCCCTTCATTTTAAAATTTCACATTCACTGAATAGGAAATGATACTTTATCCGAAAATAATGATACTTTTAGTAATAAATATGATACTTTTAAGGTGAATATTGATACTTTAATTTTTACATATTCAAAAAATAAATTTTTTTGATATACTCATTCTAGTCTCATAGCTAATATTTTTTACATTGAAAACCGATATATGTCTTTAAATAGTGATACATTTGATATTAAATATGATACTTTTATGATGGACAATGGCATTTTAAAATTTTAAATTCTCCAATAAAAAGTAATACTTTTATCCGAAAATAGTGATACTTTTGAGTAAAAATATGATACTTTTATGGTAAACATTATTCAAAAATAATTTTTTTTTATTTACTCATTCTAGTCTCATAGCTAATGTTTTTTACCATTGAAAAACTAATTCTTTTGCTGGAAATAGTGATACTTTTGATGTTCAATATGATACATTTATGATGGACAATGGCATTTCAAAATTTTAAATTCTTTGAATAAAAAGTAATACTTTATCCGAAAATAGTGATATTTTTGATTAAGAAATATGATACTTTTAAGGTGAATATTATTCAAAAACAAAATTTTTGATGTACTCATTCTAGTCTCATAGCTAATATTTTTTACCATTGAAAATTAATACTTGTCTTTGGAAATAGTGATACTTTTGATGTTAAATATGATACATTTGTGATACTTCAATTTAATGATTTCTAATATGCGATCGTATTAAAAAAACATGATACTTTATCTCAAAAAATGGATACTTTTACTCATAAAAGTGGTACTTTTAATTCTGTCATATTTATTTTTCTTTTTTCACTGTACTGAATTCATACTTCGTGATTTATTTACAAAAACATGATAATTTATCTCAAAAAATGGATACTTTTACTCATAAAAGTGTTACTTTAACCCTGTCTTATTTATTTTTCCTTCGTGATTTAAAGTGTCATATTTTTAATATAGTCACAAATTAGAAATGGAGGAAAGAAGAAAAAATAAAAAATAAATATGATATAATTAAAGTAACACTTTTATAAGTAAAAGTATCCGTTTGTTGAGATAAAGTATCACATTTCTTAATACAGTTACAAATTAGGAACAAAAAAAAGAGGAAAAATAAAAAATAAATATGATGTAGTTAAAGTAACACTTTTATAAGTATCTATTTTTTGAGATAAAGTATCATGTTTTTTTAATAGACTTGGGTTCGATTTTTAGCCTTTACATTTATAGGTATTTTTAATTTTTTTTTTTACCAAGGCGTATTTATGAATGGGTTTATATAAATTATTATACTAAAATTACATAATAAGTACTAGTGGTGTAGTGGTAGAACACCACCTTAAGTCTATTAAGGTCGCTAGTTCTATTCTGCTGTGGAGCTTCTTTTTTTTTTAAATAAGTAGTGGGTTGTTGGGCTGGGGGTCAAGGGTGGGCGTCGTCTTATTGGCCGGGCGCGGGTTGCGGGTTGGTCGCGGTTGCGCTGGGGATCCGTCTTACGGAATAGGATCTGTAAGACGGTCCTATAGGAGACCTACTCAAACATTTTAAATGCATCTTTTATTGCAAATGACCAATTATCCTTTTATTAGGGTGATTATCGTGGTCGTGTTCAAAGTTACACTATCATGTTTTCCTCGTTATTAATCTTATTTCATCTTAAATATAACAATACATGTAATTTTAACTTAATTTATAATTATGTGTTCGTATTCGTGTCGTGTCATGTTTTGTCGTGCTTTTATCGTGTCATTTAACTTTATAACGGTATTTGTTATCGTGGTCGTGTTCATGTCGACATCGTATCGTGTAACTCATTGACACTATACTTTTATTTACTTTTTTTTTTGGCAAGCAACTAGTGTTGAAATTGCACAAGAAATACACAGATAATCATAAAGTTTATAATAACAAGCCCTTTAGCATCAAATTTGTATTACTAAATGCCCAAAATTTCAGTATCTCATCACATTCAAATATCTCATAATACCTATTCCATAAAAAAAAAAAAAAAAAAAAAAGATTAAACAGATTAAAACAATTCAAAACCTTTCAGCGAGGCGAGCACTCACTGCTCTCAGCTTCGAATAAACTTTGGCAGCAGGTGAACCCAAAATCAAGCTACAGAGCGAGTCCCTTGCAACCTTAATATTGGCAAACGACCCAAGTATATGAATCTTTGTGTCTGCAATTACAATCCTCGTCCTAGTTGCGTTCTCGATCGCGAATTTTGTCTTCCCTCCTTCCCACTCAATCGCCCAATTGCTCGCGATAAGTGCTCCCCTCTCAACGTCTTCACATCCTTAATCTCGAAAGACTCGACGTAAAGCTCGTCCATTCGGAGCGCGCCACGGCGTCGATTATATCGGCCAAGCATGAAGGCGTGCACGAAGTCCGCGCATTTCTGGAGGTTGCTGACGTCGGGGTGTCGGCTCGGGTCTTGAGCTCGACCTGCGGCTTTGAGGTTCATCCGGATGTCGATTTTCATTTCTTCATAGATTGGCGTGTAGATTTCGAGCCAGGCTTTCTTCAAGGGAGTGTAACGGTGTGGGGGACGGAGACTTTGCGGAATGGATCTGGCCATCGGAGATTTCGTGCGCTTTTAGGGGCCGGAAGTTGGGTTTTGGGCGAATCGACGGTTGGTTGCCGCGCGAGCTGATGTGGCTTCACGCGTCCATGGCGGCGGGAGTGGAGATGGCGGCGGCGGCGTTGTCGGATGAATTTTCCATCGTGCCCGCTGTGTGTGTTTGAAGAGCTAGAAAATTCTAGGGATGGCAATGGGGCGGTCAAAACCCGCCCCGCATTAAACCCGCCCCGATGGGGGGGGTCTAGAGGACAAATGGGTCTCGGGGTGGGTCTCGGGTCCAAGGTAACAAAACCCGCCCGGTCCTATAGGACCCGCCGGACCCGCCCCGCATATTAATTTTTAAATATATATTAAAATATTTTTGTATTATTTACTTTAAAATTTGAGTATTATATGTTTAAAAATATTAGTTAAGTACTAATATAATATTATTTACTTTTAAAGTTTAATTTAGTAATATAATATCTTGTAATATTCTACTTTGAATATTTATTTTAAGTATTAGTTGAGTACTATGTAGTATAATAGTATTTGTTTTTTAAAATAAATCTTAATAGCCAATTCTAAAAAAATAGTTATAATAAGTTGCATAATTATATTTATTTATTTTTTAACCTATTGGCATTTGATTATTTTTGAAAAATTGGCCATAAATAGAAAAATATAAATTATCATAAATTAAAAATATATTTGGCGGGTCTAGCCTGCGGGTTTTGAGGCGGGGCGGGTCCCTGGGTCTTACTTCTCCTTGGCGGGCGGGTCTCGGGTTTGGCCAAACCCGCCCCAAACCCGCCTGCCATCCCTAGAAAATTCTGTTTCCCGCTACTTTTATTTACTTTAACATCTCTTAAATGGTGATCTCGTTCAGGAATATCTAAAAAGCCTCTCTTATTTCATCCGTATTTGTTGTATTACACCCAACGAAATCCTCCATTGTGTGTTGCCCATTGTTCTCCCCTTGTTCTTCAATTTCCCCGCATTGAGAAATCGCCAATTCAAGTTTGTTCTTTGTTCTTCGAACCTTATGCAATTTAACTTTAAACTTTATTGCACATTCTTCTCACTTTATCGAGTTGATATTTATTTGAAACGATTGTTGTTTTGCAGTTAAGGTTTGTTCGAATGACCCATATTTACACCCAACTTGATGTTCAAATGACTCATTCTCATTGGTCGTTTGAACGATAGGTTACGTGCAAATATGGGTCATTGGAACGACCATTAACTGCAAACGACAAGTAACGATTTTGGGTCATTCAAACGACTTAACTGTAAAGCAGTCACTTGCCATTAAAACAACAAGCAACTCAAGAAATTATGTAATTGTCGATCCAACGACTGATTGTCGTTTGAACGGACCGTCTATAATGAACATGCACTCTACTTTATTCTCCAATATTTTATAATTTCTCTTTTATTTACTTGCACATATGTCCTCGCCGTTTTGAATTATTGCATATTTTGTTTGGACATTTTGTTAAAGACAATGGAAAATTGGAGTGGATGAGAGGGATAAATCTCAAAGAAACAAATATTCAATTCCTAATCACCACCCTTGTAAAATAATCCTAGTTAATTTAGTATTTGATATCCTACAATGTATATCATTTCATTAGTCATTTTCAATAAATTCATCTAATGGAGTGGAACAAGAAGAGGAATAGGAAATGAAACAAAAATCGATTACGTATAATCATAAATGGTTTAGGAAATTTGACAGAGTGACAAATGAAACTTGTAAGTTGTAAGTTAAAGCAAGAGTTCTATTTTTGGGAAATGAATTTTCAAACTTTATTGATTTTTGTGTGAGAATTGAGAATATGTGTGGTTTGTTATGTCCTAATTGATGTTATATTATATGTTTAGATGAATATTATATATGTTTGGTTATAGATTTGACGCAGGTTATTTTGCGTGATTGTAGTGAAACGATATTTGATTATTATTAATTTTGATGTGTGTTTCCATATAAATTTGCATAATTGTGGTGAAGAATTATTTGATTGTATTTTCAAAATTCTTATTTCCATCAAAAACTAAAAACGAGTCCATTTCATTGAGAATCTCCCTAAACAATCATAAACTCATTTTTTCGGAATAGTTGGAGAAATGAAAAATGACACATGGAAATACATCCATAGGCCGAATCTTTTGACTAATTCTTCCATTTTCAAGAAATAGATAAACTTGACTATTGACTAAGTGAAAATAGTAAATTAACATCATATATATATATATATATATATATATATATATAGGGAGGGTTATATGAGACACATGCCTTATGTAAGTACGTAGGACCAAATCAACCACAAATCAAACAATTTCAATGGCTAATATTAAAGATGCATAAAATATATAAAAAGCCTAATTAAATAGATATAGGGGTATATTAGAACAAAGCAAACAATCAAATCCCATGAAAATAGGAGCAGTTACCCACAAAGATATCTTACCATTTAAAATAAAACCAAAATCACAAAATCATCTCAAAGTCTTCTCCTTCACCAAGACGTTTGCTACCTCTGTAAATTGTTCCACTAAATCTGGAGGAAAAAAATGCCTACCACCTCTGTAAATCGTTCCTTTGCTTAGGTATATATAAAATGTTGCTTAATTGTTATAATAAAGGTGCTTATGAACATGAACAATATTGCTTATTTATTGATTCTAATTTGTGTTCTTACAGTAAAATCTGTGCTGAAAAAACTGTCATTTTATGCAACAAAAAAAAATTGCTTACATAACAGACTCATTGCTTGTCCATCAAGTATATGTTGCATATGCATGACAAAATGTCTAATGGTGTCTCTTAGCGTTTACGAAGAAATAATTGGTTAACTACCTACATATTTTTTGCTTATCTATTGAATATATGTTGTATATTCACTGTCAATTCAATTCATTTCATGAGTTTCGGATTTTTAAGACCAAAAATTTGCTTACGTATCTATAAAGTGTTGCTTAACGGTTCTTATAAAGTTGCTTATGAACATGAACAATGTTTTTTTTTTATTGGCTCTATGTTCCAAGCTTGACTACACAATAGATAATGAAAATATACCTTGATATATTTTAATAATAATACAATGGAACAGTGATGATTAATAATATGACTAAGCAACGGACGGAGTGTGCAAATAATCAAAAACTTATCACTTGCATAAATGACGTTGCATATGTTATACCATAATATAACATTTACATCCTGCTTAACAATTCTAAAATTAAACCAAACCCTACCAAAAATTTAAAAATCCAAAATAGCATATATTGTTCAACCATTTGTTCAAAATAAAAAAACATCAACATCGCTTTCTTATAATCCTACGTTGTTCCAACAAACTTCTTCGTCTCTCTCAGATTCAATTCCCTCTGCTCATTCATGTCATCCAAACAAATCGCAACGGCATATTTCCTGCATATCATCAATATTTGCGCCTCGTTATTTTTCTCCAGCCCACCCTCCCAATTTCTAATACCTCCTCCCACATACGTCTCCATGTGACGCATAGTGAAAATGGTTGCTTCTTGGACTTTGCAAAATTGTGCATTCCATGTAACCTCTTTCGGTGCATTTTCAAGTAGTGGAATTATATCAACAACATCTGTACCAAGGCATGACAACTTTTGCAAGACTCTGGATGCATACTCCTGGTAAAAATATTGACAAAATATATTAAATACACAACAAGGTCAATAACTTTATAAACATACAATTATATAAACTAATCAATCTACACAAAGCCACGACAAAAACATCTAAAAAATAACCCAACGCTATGAAAGCATCATTTTATATCAACATAAGCAGAATATTTGGTCTTAACAAGCAATATATTTGTACCAAGTATTTTTTGTCTTTATAAGCAATATTTAATGCACGCATAAGCAAGTTGTATTAGCAGCATAAACAACTCATATATATCTACCCGTACTATCACTAAAAAAAATCACAGTTACAACAAAAAAAGCGATATTTTCTATCTACGTAAGCAAGATCTTTCTGCTTAATAAGCAAACATTTAATAGTAAAAAACAAAACCAATCTCTGCAACGTACAAGCAACATTTTATCAATACATGAAAAAATATAAAATTGACTACATTAAAATTAAATTTAGTCCATGACAATGTAATCTTACTTAAAACAGTAAACAAAGCATACATAAGTAATAAAACAAATATACATAAGCAGTGCTAAAGACATCAATAAGCAGTTGCCCATTTTTAAAAAAACAGAGCAGTCCTAAATAAAACCCTATTTCCCCATTTTTTTCAATTACAGGCAAAACAAAATTAACCCACTCTAAACTCCACCAATACAGAGCAAATGGTCAAACAAAATCCGTAAAGAACCTAAGAAAAAATAATCAAATCATACACCCCTAAATCCATCAAACGAAAAAAAAAAAACAGAAACCCAGGAAAATCCTAGTGTTTAAAACTATGATAACATCAAAAAATTAACAAAAAATTAGAAATATTCTATATTATCAATGATTTGTACAATAGATTGAACCCAAATAGACTAAAAAAAAATATTCCACCTACAATGTGGCCGTCGACTCGGAGAAGGATGTGAGGCCTTTCAGACGACTCGGAGATGGTGCCACCTCGAATAATTGTCGCCGAGTTGTTGCCGCCTCGAAGAACAACCGATGAGAAGATGATTATAGAGTTCTTTCGCGAGAGAGAGAGTGAAGAAATATTTCATAGACAGAGTGAGAGTTTCGTCCGGGAGAGAGTTTCGTTCGAGAGAGTTTGGTTTGTTTCGATTTTCCAAGACTCAAAAGAGAAGATTTGGATTAGAGAGATCACGATGAAAACCTATCCCTTAATTCTAGGAATGTGAAAAGCCACTACCAAATATAACTCCCCAATAACGATATAACGTTAAAAAGACAAAAACTGATTAATCTAGACCGTTTAAAAATTAAATCAATGCCTCGATTTGGTCTCGTGTACTCACATAAGTTATGTGGACTCACCGATCCAAATCCTATATATATATATATATTTATATATATATATATATATATATATATATATAATATTCGATAGAAATTAATGTTCGTAAAAAAACTAAGTTACCTTATGAAATATATTAGAAGATCGAATAGTAATGTTTTTGGATAGCCCGACACACTAAATGGCCATAAATCTCTTCGTAGATAACCTTTTCTTCAAATTCTTCTATTTTTTTGGGTTCAAAACTAGACTCACACGGCTTGCTACCCATGTATGCGGTAGCTAGTTCATTCCCAACAAAAGCGGTTTTGTTCAAAGAAAAACTTTGTGTGGGAGCACTTTCGGAAACTTCATCAATAAGTGCTACTACGGTTGCTTAGCTTGCAAAACGTCTCCCAAGATACAACCACTTCTAATTCGGATAGTAGCATTACAAATCAATTCCTATGAACAAAAATTTCCTAGAACTCTCTTTTAAAACTAGAGAGAGAAATATATGTAATACATGAATCTTTGGGATGATTTGAAATACAATCCGATGATTCATAATTATAATTGTAACGACCCAAATTCTCTAACGGTACAAAAATTTTAACAAGTAGTGCAATAAGCTTAACTAAAAGAACACAATTTTAAGAAAATAGCATATCATTAAAAACTTGCATCCAAATAAACAAGAGTACTTTTAATTCGAACCCACAAGACAGTCATTCAAAAATAAATGGTAACTAAAATTTGTTAACAAAACAAAATATTCCTAAATTTTGTAAAATAAATAAAACATTAATTTCGCATCCACCGCCTCCAATCCTCGCCTAGACTCCTTAACCTGAAAAATGTTAATGAAAATGGGGTGAGCTTTCAACTCGCTCAATGGGGACACGTTTGTCAAAATTAAATACATCAATAGGCATAATCGTAAACATTCAACATATAATTTAACTTTTACTTTGACTGGCCAGTTACTTTATAGTACTGCGGGTTCACCCCGAGGATACATCTGATCCCGGACCTTCTTACAGCCCCTGACTAAGTACTGCGGGTTCACCCCGAGGATACTTCCGATCCCGGACCTTCTTACAGCCCCAGACTAATATAACACTGTGGGTTCACCCCGAGGATACTTTTGATCCCGGACCTTCTTACAGCCCCAGGCTAACATAATTTATTTTCACATTTGCACATAAACAATTACACATATACGAAGCATTTAATAGCGACAAACAATAAGTGAATAGAATATCCCCACCTCAAATAAATGCAGATGTCTGTGCAGAGAATGCAATAATGTCATAAATTCTACTCCTCGTTATCTTCGTTTTCTACAATAAATAATAAAATATAATTAAGAATAATAATATAGGGTTTGTGTTGTTTAATAAAAGAAATAAAGGAAATTGAAATTTAATAAAGGAGAATAGAATTTTGGACTTAGAAGGTGAATTTCATCACAAAGAATTTATCAAAATCAAAATTCTCAAATTGAAAACCAAATTCCCAATCCAAATAAAAGAAACAAAAAGCCCACAACCCCAAAATCAAGCCAAAGAATCGCAATTCACTTTCCAACAACCCATCATTATCTTCTTTCCTTATTCTTTATTCCAAACTCAAAAAAAAAAAAAAAAAAAAAATCCTATCTCCTAACCATACGTCCATCAAAATTCTTCTATTTTCTCGATTTCTCAAATCTCTCTCTCTCTTTTTTTTTTTTTTTTTTTCCCCCAACTTCCTAATCTTTCCTTCTTCTCCAAATTTCAACACCCTTAGCAACCACAAAACCCCCCCTCAAAAGGCATGGTTCAACCGTCCAGGTATGAACTTCCCCAGTACAAAATTATTATTATTAATTTTTTTTTTTACACATCCACTTGCACACCACTAAATTCTGCACTTCCCCTCCATCCCAACAATGGCAGCCGACAGGCAAGGGAGTGGTTCCAAGGTAGCGGCTGGGCACCGGTAGACGAGCGGCAGCGCCTCTCCCCCTCCCTTTCCGTCTTCTATTTTTTTTTTTTCAAAGCGGGGGCGAATTTGATTTGTTTCAATTTCATGGATTGTCGTGATAAGAGCTAGAGATGGGTTGACTAAACTATTATGATTTGGTGTTGAATAATTGGTATGGATTTTGACAGAGGGTTGAGGAAAAAAAAAGAATACTGAATATTTACCTTTTGTTGTGGGACTATGGGTCTATGAAGAACGGTAGGCTCAATTTTGCAGGAGGGTTGATGAAGAACGTGTGTAAGGTTTAATGTGAATTTATAGGATTGTATTACTAGGGTTTGTGAAGAAATCCTATTTGACTTGGACTTTTAAAGTTTGGGAAGACTTTAGGCCCATAATGAATTTCGAAATTAACATTTTGAATTGGGCCTGATAATTATTTCTACTAGTTGTTATCAAAAATAATATTAATGATAATAAAAAAAAGAAATTTATTGAAATAATAATTGGATAATTAATAATAATAATAATAATAATAATAATAAAAAATAATTATAAACATAAAAAAATTCCGGATATTACATCCTATCCCCTTAACAAAATTTCGTCCTCGAAATTCGATAACTTACCAAAAATTAAGGAGTCGGGGTACTTGCACGTATCTCTTCTTCATGCTCCCATGTGGCTTCATTTCCCCATGACGTCTCCATTGCACTTTAATCGGACTTATGTCTTTATTCCTTAGCTTATGAACTTTTCGCTCCAAAATGGATTCGTGCTTCTTCGTAGGATAACTCATCGTTAATCTGCGGTCTTAAGTAATTAACAATATGACTTGGGTCATGAACATACTTTATCAACATCGATATATGAAAAACATCATGTATGCCATACGAGGTGGCAATGCCACCGGTGATAAGCTAAATCTCCAACTCTTTTCAATATCTCGAATGGTCCTATATATCTTGGCTTTAGCTTTCCTTTATCACCAAATCTTATCACTCCTTACCTCTGTCTACCTTGAGAAACACATTGTCTCCCATCTCGAATCGTAAGTCTTTCCTTCGGCGATCAACATACGATTTCTGTCTATCTTGTGCCATTCTAATTCGATCTTGGATCTTTGCTATCTTTTCCAATGTTTGTCGAACCAACTCCGGTCCCCAACATCTTCTTTTCTCCGACCTCACTCCCGGTCTGAGGAAATCTACACTTTCTCCCGTACAATGCTTCGTAAGGAGCCATCCCAATAGTTGTTTGGTAACTCGTTGTTATAAGCAAACTCCACCGGTAGCGTGTGATTCCCAATTCCGTCCTATATCAAGCACACATGCTCTCAACATGTCTTCCAATATCTCAGTATCATCCTCTCGACTGGTCTGTCTGTCATGCATGGGTGGTAAGCCGTACTAAACTTCAGTTTTGTTCCCAAAGCAGTCTGTAAGCTTCCCCAAAACTTAGAAGTAAATCTTGTATCTCTGTCTGACACGATGGATACCGGAATGCCATGTAATTTCACTATCTCTTGGATGTATAGTTGTGCATACTGCTCCATACTGAACGTCATTTTAACCGGCAGAAAGTGAGCTGACTTCGTCAATCGATCTACTACGACCCATACCGCTTTATTTCCTTTTGCTGATCGTGGTAGTCCTACCACAAAATCCATCGTTATGTGCTCCCATTTCCATTCTGGGATTTCAAGAGGTTTGAGCAAACCAGACGGTCGTTGATGCTCGGCTTTGACTTGCTGGCATATCAAACATTTCTCTACGAAAGATCCAATGTCTCTCTTCATACTTCGCCACCAAAAAGCTTCTCTTAGATCTCGGTACATCTTTGTACCTCCCAGGGCCGGGTGTCGCGTACAATGAGCTTCTTCAAGTATCTCTTTCCTAAGTTCTTCCTCCTTAGAATACACAATCTCCTTCGTGCGTCAAAACACCATCATCCGCTATGACAAACCCTTTATATTTCCTTCTCGAACTCGTCCCTTCATCTTGTTCAAAAACTGATCTCGACCTTGTGCTTCTTTGATCCTTTCTCTCAAAGTAGGTTGAACTACCAAAGATGCCAACACCGCCTTTGTACTTCTCGGTGGAGTTATGACTTCAATCTTCAGGCTCGCAAACTCTCGTACCAATTGCTCTTGTTGCGTGAGTAAGCTAGACAACTCACATTTGGTCTTACGACTCAAGGCATCAACCACTACATTAGCTTTGCCCGGATGATAGTTGATGGTGCAATCATAGTCCTTAACCAGTTCTAACCATCTCCTCTGTCTCATATTTAACTCCTTCGAGTAAATAGATATTTCAAACTCTTATGATCGGTGAATATCTCACATTTCCCGCCATATAGATAATGTCTCCAAATCTTGATTGCATGGACTACCGCAGCCTAACTCCAAATCATGAGTCGGGTAGTTCGGTTCGTGTGGTGGCTTTAATTGCCTTGAGGCATAGGCAACCACTTTTCCGTCTTTGCATCAATACGCACCCCAAGCCTTGTTTTGATGCGTCATCAGAAATCACAAAGTCCGTGGTTGGGTCGAATCGTCAATACCGGTGCGGAAGTTAGTTTTCGTTTCAACTCTTGGAAGCTCTCATCGCATTTCTCGGTCCCACAAAAATTTCTCTCCTTTCTCGGTGAGTCGAGTCATAGGTGCGACTATTTTTGAAAATCCTCTATAAATCTGCGATAGTATCCTGCCAATCCCAAGAAATCTGCGAACCTCGCTCGCATTTGTAGGTGTCTTCCATTCATTAACCGGCCTCAACCTTTCTGGATCCACTTCAATTCCATTTGCGGTGATTACATGACCCGATCCAACTCGGTCTATCCGAAATTCACACTTCTTGAACTTCGATAACTTCTCCTTGTGAAGTGTCTCAAGCATTATTCTCAAGTGTTCCTCGTGTTGTTCCTTGTCCCTTGAATACACGAGTATGTCGTCTATAAAGACTATGACGAATTGGTCCAAAAATGGATGGAACACTCTATTCATCAAGTCCATGAACACTGCTTTGGCGCATTACTCAACCCAAACGGCATCACTACGAACTCATAGTGTCCATATCGGGTCCTCGAATCTTTGTCTTCGAGATATCACTCTCCTTAATCTTCAATTGGTGATACCCGATCTCAAATCAATCTTAGAAAAAGTCATCGCACCCTCAATTGATCAAACAAGTCTTCGATTCTTGGTAGTGGATACTTGTTCTTCACCGTGAGTCGATTAAGTTCTCTATAATCGATACACATCCTTAATGACCCATCCTTCTTCTTAACAAATAGATCGTGCTCCCCAGGGTGATACACTAGGCCGATAAAACCCAAGTCCAAAGCAATTCTTGTATCTGCGCTTTTAGTTCTTGTAACTCTTTTGGTGCCATTCTCAGGGTGCCTTAGATATCGGTGTTGCCCAGTACCAAGTCTATTGAAAATTCAACTTGACGGTCGGGCGGAACTCCGGGCAAGTCCTGCCGGGAATACGTCTAAAAATTCTCGAATAATTGGTACGTCCGTAGGTGATAGGTCCGTCGTTGGAGCTTCAATTAGACTTACTAAATACCTCGACAATTCTCTTTTGCACATCTTTTGCGCTTTCACCGCCGATATAACTCGCAGATGCAGGACTTAGAGTTAACTCCGTAGAACGTAATCTCCTCATCTCCAGGTAGTTTGAGTGTTATCTCCTTCTCTTGGCACTTAATGCTCGCTTTGATACTTACTAAGCCAATTCATGCCTAGGATTACGTCAAAATCCTTCATCTCAATTATGTATACTTGACTTCTAGATGTTTCCCCCAATGTTCACGCTTCTATATCATTGTCCATTACGTCAATAATTATTGTCTTTCCGGATGGCAAACTAATCTCTAGGGGTACATCTATTCTAGCATCCTTATGTCCAGTTATATCATGAAACTTAGCAGAGATATAAATGAGTGTGTGGCACCGTGATGTCGAAAAGTACAAGCGCGGGTATTCCGGATATTGTTAACATACGACATTGTACGGGTTACGATCCGCCTCTTCCTGCGTCATAGCATACATCCGAGCGGTGCCTCCTTGTCCCCTCATTTCCTTCGTCTTTTCAAGAGTGGGCAATTAAAGATCGTGACCCGGTTTCTTGCACATAAAACACTTTCCTTGTCCAAATAAACATTCCCCATAGTGATTCCCTTGCATTTCGGCAAGTCGGCTTATTGTTTGGTGCACTCGGGCGAGAATTTCCATCGGTTCTTATCTCTGTTTATTCTGATTCCCCATTTTACTCGGCTTTGTCCCATCAAACTTCCTCTTTTCTCGACACAACGGCTGCTTTCGGTCATCATCATCCCGCTAGTCCCGCTTCAACTTCATGAGCCCGTCGACCATCACGAGAATATTCCAAGTCCCCCTGCGTGCGGATAGAATTCCGCATAATTGTGACCTCAATCCCCTTCTCAATCTCAAAGCTTTCTTTAGGTCGGTATCAACCGGATGTGGTGCAAACCGACATAATTGGTTAAACTCCCTTTCGTATTCGATTCACGGTCAATCCCCTTTGCTTGAAGTTCGAAATTCTGTTTCTTTCTTGTCACGGTAGGATCTAGGAAATACTTCTCCATCACCACTTCCTTGAATTCATCCCAGGATAATGCATCACGTTCTTCTTCAGTCTTGTTCCTCCAATAACCTTCCCACCAATGGTCTGCATCATCAGTCAGTTGGAAGGCGGCACAAGCCACTCGTTGTTCATCGGATACAAGCTATAAGTCCGAAAATTCTTTCCAGCGCTCTTAACCATTCTTCAATCAATCTGGCTTCCATCCCGTCCATTAAAGGTGGGTGGACGGTAATGGCGAAATTGTTCCACCACTCTAGTACTGTTGTTGTTATTGTTCCCATTGTGGTTTTGTACGACATTGAGAATCTCCGCAAACAAGTCTCCAGCCGTAGGTTGGTTTCCAGTGTTAGTTGGGTTCCCTTCATTGTCTTGGTTCCCGACATTGTTCTGGTTAAAGGTTCGGGCGTCGAGGCACTCGTGGAGGATTTCGTGGAGCCATATTCCTATAATCATATGTAGTACGTTCTTAGTACCCGTCTTAAGTTATTATCGCATAGTAATTGAAATAAAAATAATAATAATAATAATAATAATAATAATAATAAAAAGTCATTTTGTATATTAGTACTATTAAGTCAATATAATTCATTATGAGTCTCTCCCTATTTTTTTTTAACGCGAGGAGCCTAGAGTTCGTTGTTCTAATATAGCAAGTACACATGCAATAAAAAGTATGACATAAAAACAGTAAGACATAATGACATGAATAATATGTGCTGCATAATATTGTGACATAGCATAACATGAACAAATTGAGCAATGACATAATAAATTTTGCATACCTTAAAGAGTCCGGCGAGATATGGTGGAGGTGGATGTTACTATACTTTTTTTAAAAAAGACATTTTTTTACAAGTCTACGAACCATAAACTCGCTCCGATACCACTTGTAACGACCCAAATTCTCTAACGGTACAAAATTTTAACAAGTAGTGCAATAAGCTTAACTAAAAGAACACAATTTTAAGAAAATAGCATATCATTAAAAACTTGCATCCAAATAAACAAGAGTACTTTTAATTCGAACCCACAAGACAGCCATTCAAAAATAAATGGTAACTAAAATTTGTTAACAAAACAAAATATTCCTAAATTTTGTAAAATAAATAAAACATTAATTTCGCATCCACCGCCTCCAATCCTCGCCTAGACTCCTTAACCTGAAAAATGTTAATGAAAATGGGGTGAGCTTTCAACTCGCTCAATGGGGACACGTTTATCAAAATTAAATACATCAATAGGCATAATCGTAAACATTCAACATATAATTTAACTTTTACTTTGATGCCGATTACTTTATAGTTCATGGGTTCACCCCGAGGATACATCGATCCGGACCTTTTACAACCCCGACTAAATCATGCGGGTTCACCCCGAGGATACTTCCGATCCCTGGATCTTCTACGGCCCCAACTAATATAACATCAAAGCGGGTTCACCCCCGAGGATACTTTTGATCCCGACCTTCTTACATGACCCCAAGCTAACATAATTTATTTTCACATTTGCACATAAACAATTATACATATACGAAGCATTTAATAGCGACAAACAATAAGTGAATAGAATATCCCCACCTCAAATAAATGCGGATGTCCAGGCAGAGAATGCAATAATGTCGTAAATTCTACTCCTTGTTATCTTCGTTTTCTACAATAAATAATAAAATATAATCAAGAATAATAATATAGGATTTGTGTTGTTTAATAAAAGAAATAAAGGAAATTGAAATTTAATAAAGGAGAATAGAATTTTGGACTTAGAAGGCGAATTTCTGACTGTCAAAGAATTTATCAAAATCAAAATTCTCAAATTGAAAACCAAATTCCCAATCCAAATAAAAGAAACAAAAAGCCCACAACCCCCAAAATCAAGCCAAAGAATCGCAATTCACTTTCCAACAACCCATCATTATCTTCTTTCCTTATTCTTTATTCCAAACTCAAATCCTATCTCCTAACCATACGTCCATCAAAATCTCTTCTATTTTCTGATTTCTCAAATCTCTCTCTCTCTGTTTTTCTTTTTTTTTTTCTTTTTCCCCCAACTTCCTAATCTTTCCTTCTTCTCCAAATTTCAACACCCTTAGCAACCACAAAACCCCCCCTCAAAAGGCATGGTTCAACCGTCCAGGTATGAACTTCCCCAGTACAAAATTATTATTATTAATTTTTTTTTACACATCCACTTGCACACCACTAAATTCTGCACTTCCCCTCCATCCCAACAATGGCAGCCGACAGGCAAGGGAGTGGTTCCAAGGTAGCGGCTGGGCGCCGGCAGACGAGCGGCAGCGCCTCTCCCCCTCCCTTTTCCGTCTTCTATTTTTTTTTTCCGGCGAAGGGGCGAATTTGATTTGTTTCGAATTTCCGATGGATTGCCGTGATAAGAGCTAGAGACGGGCTGACTAAACTATTATGATTTGGTGTTGAATAATTGGTATGGATTTTGACAGAGGGTTGAGAAAAAAAAAGAATACTGAATATTTACCTTTTGTTGTGGGACTATGGGTCTATGAAGAACGGTAGGCTCAATTTTGCAGGAGGGTTGATGAAGAACGTGTGTAAGGTTTAATGTGAATTTATAGGATTGTATTACTAGGGTTTGTGAAGGAATCCTATTTGACTTGGACTTTTAAAGTTGGGGGGAAGACTTTAGGCCCATAATGAATTTCAGAAATTAACATTTTGAATTGGGCCTGGATAATTATTTCTACTAGTTGTTATCAAAAATAATATTAATGATAATAAAAAAGAAATTTATTGAAATAATAATTGGATAATTAATAATAATAATAATAATAATAATAATATTAAAAATAATTATAAACATAAAAAAATTCCTGGATATTACAATAATGGACGAAAAATTGTGGGCGAGAGTCACAATTGTTGGAAATATAAGGGACCAAACTACTAGTTTTTTCTTTCCGAAAGGGCCACAGACATTCGATGATGACTTGGCGATTAAATTACACAAAAGTACGCCATTTGGCACCGACTTGGCGCTGCTTCACTTACTCGACGTCTTTTTGTAGACACCTAAATTTATTACCAAATATTGTCAAATATCGGAATCTTCAATCTTGGCTATCAAGGTAAGATCTTGCAAATAAGGAAGTGATTACCAATGTTTTGGTAAATAAATCAAGTCAAATCAAATCAAATCATATTCTTTTGATTATGGCAAGATATGCAAGACAAATAATGATCGGCCAATCAAATCATCCCCTCTTTCATCTAGTAATTATGGCAAAAGCTCCTATTCCACAACTATAAATAGGTGTCTTCTTCACAATTCATAGAAAAAAAAATTCAAAGAGAAGAAATCAAAGCAAGAAAGGCGGTGGAGAAATTTCTCTCAAGTCAAGAGGATCAAATTCAAGAAATCCATGGTGTTCAAGGCATTCATCGCCGAGTCTGCTCAAATCATAGTGTTGATTAGGGAATAAGCTAGCAAGCCCTCGGTCAACGTTATTGAAGGCCAAATCCATCTTAGAGGAAGATTGAAGGATCGATTCCATCAATAAACTTCCAAGTCAGAAAGTCAAAGTTTTTGAAGATTCAACGTTTGATTCGAGAATAAGCTATCAAGCCATTGAAATAACGTTATTGATAATCAAATTCAAAATTGGAGGAGATCAAATAGGTGATTCCAGCTCCAAAATATCAATTCCAAAGTTCTTGATCTTGAAGAGAAGAATCAGAGGATTTTCTAGACAACCCATATTTTCACCCTGATTTATATAAATTTAATTTGTATGATTTTTCTTGTTTGTTGCAGATAAAAATTCGTGTTACAAATTTTTGGCACGCCCGGTGGGACATTCTCTACCTCTCATCTCTTCTCTTCGCCAATCAAGTTCAAAGTTCATGAAGATGAAGGACAAACGACCCATCTTCGCAAACTTCAAATGCATTCCATCAAGCCATCTATCAACTTTTTAGGAATGTACAAGTGGGGCAAATAAATGTGGCATCCCATATCTCCACTCGAATTCTATTCAAATAGAGGCAACTTTTGATATCTCTCCTCAAATTCCACTCCAAAGGGCACATTGAAGTTTCATGTCTTCACTTAAATTCTAGTTCCATGTCTTCAATCAAATCCCACTCAAAAGGGGCAACATAACCAATGTCACCGAAGTCAAATCCTAACTAATTAAGAAGAGGATGTGGATTATCACAACTTCGGTTTTCCAATGGCTCCGGTATGAGGATAAACTATCAAAAATTTTCAAATCAAAGTCTTCTCAAATGCTCCTTGATACGAGCATAAACTATCAATAAAGCTCCTTGACAATAGATAAAAATGTCTATATGACTCCTTGATATGAGCGTAAACCGTCCTATATGGCTCCTGATACGAGCATAAACTATCTATATGACTCCTTGATATGAGCATAAACTGCCTATATGGCTCCCGATACGAGCATAAACTGTCTATATAACTCCTTGATACAAGTATAAACTTTCAAAGATGTCTCAAGTTCAAATGCATACTCCTTGATACAAGTATAAACTTTCATATATCAAGTTCATAAATACTCCTTGACTCCTTGAACAAATCTCAAATTTAAATAAAGACTCCTTGATAAACTATCAATATATCTCAAATTCAAATGTATACTCCTTGATACGAGTATAAACTGTCAACAAATCTCAAATTTAAATAAAGATTCCTTGATACGAGTATAAACTATCTGCATATGTCAAATCTAAATCAAGACTCCTTGATACGAGTTTAAACTATCAACATGTCTCAAATCAAATGAAGACTCATTAATATGAGTATAAACTTTCAAAGATGTCTCAAGTTCAAATGCATACTCCTTGATATGAGTATAAACTATCTACAAATTCAAGAGCTCATTGATATGAGTATAAACTATCTGCATATGTCAAATCCAACTCAAGACTCCTTGATGCAAGTTTAAACTATCAACATGTCTCAAATTCAAATGAAAAATCCTTGATATGAGTATAAACTTTCAAAGATGTCTCAAGTTCAAATGCATACTCTTTGATATGAGTATAAACTATCTACAAATTCAAGAGCTCTTTGATACGAGTATAAAATATCTAGGTGCTTCAAATTGATCCCAAGTGAAACGATTTCGCGATTCATTCACTAGCCATGACATGTTGTCCGTGAACAAATTGCGAGGGGGCATTTGTAGACACCTAAATTTATTGCCAAATATTATCAAGTATCAAAATCTTCAATCTTGGCTATCAAGATAAGATATTGCAAATAAGAAAGTGATTACCAATGTTTTGGTAAATAAATCAAGTCAAATCAAATCAAATTATATTCTTTTGATTATGGCAAGATATGCAAGACAAAATATGATCGGCCAATCAAATTGCCCCGTTTCATCAAGTAATTATGACAAGAGCTCCTGTTCCACAACTATAAATAGGGGTCCTCTTCACAATTCATAGAAAAGAAAAATTCAAAGAGAATAAATCCAAACAAGAAAGGCAGTGGAGAAAAATCTCTCAAGTCAAGAAGATCAAATTCAAGAAGTCCACGGTGTTCAAGGCGTTCATCTTCGAGTCTGCTCAAATCATAGCGTTGATTCGGGAATAAGCTACCAAACCCCCGGTCAACGTTATTGAAGGTCAAATCCATCTTAGAGAAGATTGAAGGATCGATTCCATCAATAAACTTCCAAGTCGAAAAAGTTAAAGTTCTTGAAGATTCAACATTTGATTTGAGAATAAGCTATCAAACCCTCGATTTAACGTTATTGATAATCAAATTCAAAATTGGAGGAGATCAAATAGACGATTCCACCTCCAAAATATCAATTCCAAAGTTCTTGATCTTGAAGAGAGAAGAATCGGAGGATTTTCTAGAGATTGTAACTCATATTTTCACCCCGATTTATATAAATTTAATTTGTATGATTTTTCTTGTTTGTTTATTCGCATACAATAAAAATTTGTGTTACACTTTTATTCAAATAGTCCACTCAATGCTTAAACTTAGTCAAGTTGACTCAACTCTAAGCTCGTCTAGTCCACTAATTAAGCTCTCAAGCTCAATTAAGTCGACTCAACTCTTCAAGCCAGCCGCTCACCTATCATGCTCAATTCATTATGAAGATCTTCTATTCTATTTTACATTCCATCTTATACTCTAGTGAAATGTGTAAATGCCACATGTATAAAAATGATGTCATCATATACATGTGACATTTAGTTTACTTAGTTCATTAGAGTACAAGATAGAACATAAAATTGAACAGAAGATTCTTGTGCTTAGTTAATTCATCTTGAAGTGAAAAAATTGTATAAAAAGATTATACCACGCAGCTAGCCTACAACCCCAAACCCATGCCCGGTCAAGCGACAACGCCCGTGTGTAGGTATTTACAAAATATAGATTTGACCACGAGAAATTACATCGGTTCTTTTTTGGAACCGATGTAAAAAAAGAGGAGGCGGTGGCATAATTGTAATATATTTAAGAAATCTACAATTTGTTTAGTAAATAAACGATGTAAAAAATAATTTCTCATGGTTATTGCAACCAACCGATGTAAACAAAATATTTTACAAATGGTTACTATTTAACAGATGTAGATTTTCTTTATTTTTATAGCGGTTACCTTTTTAACCCGCGGTAATTGAATTTATACATCAATTACTTAATTAATTAAAATTCTGAGAAAAAAAAGTTAATTAATTAATCATGGTGGATCCTCTCCATTTAGGGGTGTAAATTTCTTATGCATTTGGAGAGAAAAGACACATGTGCATCTATACATACACCTATTGTAGAACCCCGAAATTTTGACTACTTGAAATGTATATAACTCTGTATATGGTATTCCCTATAATATTTAAATTTTGAGTCATCCCTAATTTCGTTGTAAATTATATTAAGAATAGTATATATTTTTGTTTAAAGTTAAATTCTATGCCTTAACAGAATGCATATATTTATTTAATACTTAATTTAATATAACTAATGTGTCCAGGGGTTAAAATGTAATATGTACTTTTGAATAGCTGCTTGATCATTCTAAGGGATATAAAATAGATAATATGGATAGCTATGAACATATTTGAGTTATTAATCAAAGCACATGCATGGCTACACGTATCTACATGTCCAACCAATCAAGTTGCATCTCTTTGCAAGAGAATAACCCTTTTAAGTCGGTAAAAAAAAGAAGAAGTGCGGATTAGGGTGATAACTTAGCCGATCTAGGAGATATATCTAGATATAGTGTACTAGCATTAGAGATAGAAAATATATCAGTTAAGCACTTGACACCACCAAGAGGAAATGGAACAGATCAACTAGCAACAATAGAAAAGAAGAAAAGTGAGTGGTTTAACCTTAAATTTATGCTCTAATCATTCTTGTAGAATTTATGATAAACCATAACTTGCTTGTTCTTAATGGTATATTGAAATTTAAGGATATAATTCACATAATATATGACTTGTACTTTGTCTTAACTTAATTGTAACCTGTTAACTTGTACCTTTTCATGAAGAGTGAATAAATATGAAGTTTAATTATTGCAATTAATAGTATAAAGCAGTAACTAACGAAAATATGGTAGTTTATTTTTATGAATAATAAAATTTTCTTTTCAATAAAATGGTAAAAGTAAACTAAACATCTGTAGTGACCTTAATCAAACTTAATAAAATTGTTTGTAGGGAAAAAGGAAAAAAAAAGAGACCTAAATTAGCTTTGATTATCCATTATCAACGTTTTAAAATAGATTATGTCAAGTTAGTATAGCTGAATGGTCTAGTTGCTGTTAATTAGTTCAAAAATGTTTACATATCTGAGTAAAGATTAATTAGTGTAAAATATACTATTATGATATTTTCTAGTTTAGTTTAAATTAGAAAATTTTAGTTAATTTAACCTTAAGGCTTGTTAGTTGTAACCTTCCAAACTCTCATTACAATTGCATCTTGATATAATGGTCCTTCATTGCTCATGTATACTCTCTGAACCTCATTAACCAGGTCATTGTTCTTTCACTGAAGATAGTTAAGTGTATTTAGTATATCCTTTTACCTTACAAAACATGATAGCCTTTGCTTGCATAATTTAAATTAAATGCCAGATGTACATTGCTCTTGAATTTATTGCTAATTAATTATACTTGAAGTGTATTATGTATCATTTATTTGGTAAGTGTCGGGCCCTAGTGTGGTGTGGATAGGGTGAGTTCGGCCAGCCGAGGCACGGGCCTGTGGTCTTAAAAGGTTCTTCGCTATCCACCACCAAATCCCACCGCCTAAGGACGGAGTGTTCCGTGGCGGAAGTGGGTCGTAGGATCGGTATATTCCGGGAATATGACTTCTCCCAAGCCACGAGCCCCATTGTGGAGAGTCGAGCCGTAGTGTGGTGCAATAAGGGGGCAAGGCTTTACGCCAACACAATAAAGGAGTGATAAGGGAGAGCGGGGTCACATACTGCTAATGAATGGTTTCCCCGTTAATGTGACATTTGAATTAATTGTGTTACGTTGATAGAGTGCATGTTGCTATTGAACTCGATAACGATTTCACTTATAAAAATTAACCGAATCTGTCTTAACATTAAATCTTTCTAAAAAGCCACACTGCGCCTCACTCACGGAGGATTTTTCCTCACGTACATATTTTTCTAAAATATATTTCGTGAGAATCCAGGTGACAACGTGGGAGTGGAGGGATTTCACGATCCGATTAGCTAGTGCCGGGACGAGGCATTTTGCTATAGGCCTTGACGACATCCTTGTACATATATATATATATATATATATATATATATATATATGTGTTTTGTTAGAATAATGATTGTAACAATAGTCTTATTTATAGGAGTTGGAGACTTGGTCACTTTTCTTCTTTCTTGTAATTTTGTTACGATGTACGTTTGGCTTGTAATAATTATACGAATAGTATGCTCTTTTGTTAATAGATAGTAGATTTTGATTATTATAATATCGTAAGTTTGGGCGTGATGTAGTGGTATCGAGTGTGGGTTGTAATATGGCTTACACTATGCTTACCAGGATAGGATCCTTGGATATTAGTTATGATAAGTGTAATTTAGTTATAACCTCATGACTTTAATATAATAATCTCTCTAACTTTTAAGATGAAAATTTTAGCAATTTGTTTGATTATTTTACTAACCAAGTTATAATGTGTGCTAAGGTAGGGCATCAGATCCCGAGACATCCAATAGAAACTTTGAATTTAGTTCAACCACCAACGATCAGCTGCGATGGACTCGAGAGAAAATCTCTAACCTGGAAGACATTGTGCGACTTTTGTTAGAAGATAATGAACATTTGTATCGTAGACGACAAAGAACGGGAAGAGCTCTCCTAAACCAGGAGGTGTTCGTACAACAAAGGGGGCAAGCGATTCAACATAGGGGACGATCGGATAAATATACTTCAACATCAAGTCGACAACCTACAGGAACAATTGGGCCAGATGACAGGGTTACGAGATCAGATCCTCCATCAAGCTGATGCGGATCGTGAGGCATACTAGCATACCCTAGCTAATATACGGGCACGGTATTTTGGTCTAGGAGATGAAATTCCAGGGGTTGCAATCGGACCTAATAACCAGTTAGACCAACCAGCACCTCACAACATAGAACCAGATGCAGACTTTGAAGAGGATCTCAAGAGGACCTGCGGACGGAATAGAGATCTAGGAAGGAATGGATGAAGTAGATGAGGATGAACATAGTGATGTAACTAATGAATAGGTCCGTAGCGGATAGGACTTATAAATTTTGTGTACAAATATCGGAGGGTGGAAATGTATGTATAGTAATTGTTAACGAATACAAATAGTAGTACTATCTAGTTGTCGTGTGGTAGGATGTGTGGAATATTGTATATAAGACTACCATCATGAATGTAATCGTCACATTTTGTGTATAAATGATGATTACCTGTGACTATTTGATTTAGTTTAAATGTTGTGTTCTTACATTTTATTGCTTAATTATTAATTTTGCAATATAGATGGCCGATAGACGTGGTCGAGGAAGACCCCGATTGAATCGTCAAGATGGACCTCAACGACATCGTGAGCGAACTCCTGCACATGAAGAACCCCAAGCATAGCCACCCGAGACAACCTAACGGCACAAGCCTTTCAACAAATATTGCTATTTATGCAAACAAGCAAATCACCCCAACATCTAGACCCCCCCGAGGGTATTGGTTGCGCACGATAAGATGTTGGAACGATTTTTAGGTTTGACCCTCCTAAATTCCTAAAGCGAGCCGATGATATCAAAGCCGAGCGTTGGCTAGAGAAAATGGAAATCATACTCTGGTGTTACAATATATGGAAGAGCAACAAGTTACCTTGGTTGTCTTTCGCTTGGAAGCCGCCGCTCGCAATTGGTGGAGAACAATTGAAGAAAAGTGGAATCGAGAGGGAACACAGAGAACCTGGAATAACTTTGTACGAGAATTCAATGATCAATACATACCACCAAAGTGGTTAGAGAAGCTAGAGGGATGAATTTTATCATTTGAAACAAGGAAGTATGACAGTTGCTCAATACGAGTCCGAATTCCATCGTCTGCCTAAAATATGCGCCAAGCTTGGTCAATACGGAAGAGGATAAACTATACAAGTTTATACGTGGGTTGAAAATGGAGATACAAGATAGACTATTATCAGTTGAACTAGATTCGTATATCACATTAGAGCGGCTGACTAGAGTTGAAAGTGGTATTAGTCGTCTTGGGTTACTGAAAAAAGGGTCGCAAGAATTTTAAACCGCCCTCCTTTGATCGATCGGACACAATCAAAAATTTCATTGGGTTAGCTATGGAAGTATGAGTGGAAGTAAACAACAAATACACCCAGAGATACAGGGAAAACCGTGTCCTCATTGTAACAAAACTGGTCATGATCCATCCCAATGTTGGCGTAAACTTGGAAGATGCCTCAAATGTGGAAACACTCAACATCGAGATAAAAGATTGTCCTATGACGACAAACAAGTGACAAGCGAAAACCCATGCAAGGACCAGGAAATAAAAATGATCGTGGGAAAAATGGGCCAAGACCCAGGATACCAACACGCGTATTTGCACTCGAAGGACAACAACCACCAAAAGACACAAATGTAGTAGAAGGTACGATACTCGTGTCAAGACTATGCTAGAGTTTTACTTGATCCAGGATCATCACATTCGTTTGTGGCCCCTCATTATGCACATAAATTGTGCGTTCACCTATAGAACAATTACCATATTGCCTAGAAGTTTCTACACCGATGGGCACTAGTCGGTGGACCGACTTAATATATAAATCATGCGATGTTGTTATTGGCGAAAAACAATTTCGGCTAACTTGGTTGTACTACCAATCCAACGTCATATTAGGAATGTATTGGTTGTCCCGAAGATCACGCCGCAAAATGGATTGTCGTATTAGGAACCTGGAGACCTGAAGTTAGGAGCAACTTATCGTAGCTCCAATTATTTCAGCGCTTTTCAATCAAGGCTATCTTGCCTTTATCATCAATAAGCCAAAGATAGGAAAATATAGATGAAATACCTATAGTATCCGAATATCCTACCGTGTTTCCTGAAGAACTTACTTCGCTACCTCCGCAAAGAGAATTGACTACCATCGACGCTTGCCAGGAACATCTCCAATAGCCAAAACTCCATATCGAATGGCCTCGATTATTTGCGGGAACTAAAGTCTCAAAAAAATTATTGGATTTAGGATTTGTTCGACTTTTCATCCCCGGGGGAGCTCCGGTTGTTTGTCAAGAAGAAAGATGGGTCCCTACGCTCTATGTAGATTGACTATCGAGATTAAATAACGTACCATCAAGAACAAGTACCCTTTCCATGGATAGATATCAACTCCAAGTGCCAAGTGTATTCAAAATTCGATCTACAACAAGGATATTATCAATTAAGAATACGTGAGGGAAGACATATCAAAGACAACATTCCAAACCAGTTTTTGTGGTTATGCCTTTTAGTTTAACTAATGCCCTGCGGCTTTCATGGATCTCATGCATCGAATATTCCATCCTTATCTTGATCAATTTGTGGTCATTTTCATTGATGATATTCTGTATATTCCAAGACCAAGGAAGAACATGAACAATATCTAAGAGCGGTGTTAGAAAGGTTACAACATAATAAAATTTATGCCAAACATAGCAAATGTGAATTTTGGTTAGACAGAGTTGCCTTTTTGGGTCATGTAGTGTCAGTGATGGAATCTCGGTGGACCCATCGAAAGTAGAAACATTGTGAATTGGAAAAGACCGAGAATGTAAATGAGATCGAGTTTCTTGGTCCGGCCGATACTATCGTAGATTTATCAAAGATTTTTCTAAAATAGCCACCATTAACTAGGTTGACTCGTGCGAAGTTAAATTTGAGTGGGACGGTAAATGTGAAGCTAGTTTCCAAGAATCAAGAAAACGACTTACAACAACACCAATTTTAGCACTTCCCGGGAAATGAAAACTTTGTTGTGTATGTGATGCTTCCAAGGAAGGATTGGGAACTGATTTCTTGCGAGAATGGAAAGGTGATCGCTGACGCATCAAGGAAGCTCAAACCTTACGAGATGAACTATCCAACACATGATCTAGAATTAGGTGCTATCGTTTTTGCTTTGAAAAAATGGCGACATTATTTATATGAGCGTCATTTACTGCTTTACTCTCATCATAAAAGTCTTAAGTATTTGTTTTCACAAAAGGAATTAAACTTAAGGCAAAGGAGATAGATGGAACTTTTGGAAGACTATCATTTTTCCATTCAATATCATCCCTAAAACCAATGTAGTGGCGGATGCTTTAAGTAGAAAAGCAAGTTTGGCGGACTAATGATCGAGAGAGTGGAAAGCATTAGAAGAATTGAGTTTTGGAATCCTGAAATAACATGTACACATCTTTTATGTGCTAACTCACAAGAAGACCCACCTTGTTGGAAGAAATAAGGGTGTCACAAGAGAAAGATCTCAAGTTCCAGAATTAAAAGAGAAATTTGTGCAAGGAAAGAGACTCGAGTTTAATATAGGGAATGGCGGAATCATACGATTTAGAAATCGAGTATGTATACCCAATGATGAAACTTTAAAGAAAGAGATCCTTGTCAAGCTCATCGCCGAGGTATACAATTCATCCGGTAGAAACAAGATGTACAATGACTTGAAGCAACATTTCGGTGGGCAAATATGAAGAATCAAGTTGTCAATATGTTTCAAGGTGTCTAACTTGTCAACAGTGAAGGTTGAACATCAACGACCTTCCGGGCTCCTACAACCTCTACCCATACCGAATGGAAATGGGAATATATAACTATGGATTTCACATTCGATTTGCCTCAACTAGAAGTAGTCATGATGAAATTTGGGTAATAGTTGATAGGCTTACCAAATCAAAGACATTTTATTCCTATTAGAAAGACAAGATAGTCTCCATAAACTAGCTCAAATATACATCAACGAGATTGTGAGACTACACGGTATACCTACTAACATTGTCTCGATAGAGATCCAAGATTCGTATCCCGATTCGGAAAAGCCTACATGAAACATTGGGAACTAAGCTAAGCTTTTGATCGCTCATCCTCAAACCGACGGACAATCTGAGAGGATTATCCAAATACTTGAAGATATGCCGAGAGCATGTGCGTTAGATTTTCAAGGAAACCGAGATTCTCATTTGGCCCCAGCGAATTCGCGTACAACAACAACAATTATCAAGCAACAATCGGATGGCGCCTTATGAAGCTCTATACGGAAGAAGTGTAGGTCACCCGCTCATTGGGAGATTGATGATAAATGGACTCCTAAGAAGAAAAGTACTACATCATCGCCAAGTTCAAGCTCGATCTAGTGCAAGAAGCTATCGACAAAGTTCAAATAATCCGAGAACGAATTGCATAACTCAAAGCCGCTTAAAAGCTACACAGATCAAAGAAGAAAAAAGATTTAGAGTTTACAAAAGACGAAGTATTTCTCGCAATTGTCTCCACGAAAGGGGTTGATTCATTCCAAGAAAGGCGGAAAATTAAGTCCCGGATACATTGGCCCTTTTAAAATACTTGAAAGAATAGGAATCGTAGCTTATCGTTTAGAGCTTCCAAAAACTTGCGGGAATGCACAACGCCTTTCACGTCACAAGGCTAAAGAAATATCGTCCCGATCTAGAGCACATAATCAAGGACAACATTCCTCGAGTAATGGAGAATTTGACATACGAGGAAAAATCGCTATGCGAATAATAGATCGTCATGTTCGAGAGCCGAGAAACAAAAACATTCCTTGGTTAAAGTAGTGTGGCAAAACCACGATAGGCTAGAAGAAGCCACTTGGGAAACAGAATGATATGCGAAAACACTACCTTAATCAAGTTTCAAGAAGAGAATTTGGAGATCAAATTCTTTTAAGGAGGGATGGATGTAGAACCCAAATTTTGACTACTTGAAATGTATATAAGTCTGTATATGGTATTCCCTATAATATTTAAATTTTGAGTCATCCCGAATTTCGTATTATAATTATATTAAGAATAGTATATATTTTTGTTTAAAGTTAAATTCTATGCCTTAGCAGAATGCATATATTTATTTAATACTTAATTTAATATAACTAATGTGTCCAGGGGGTTAAAATGTAATATGTACTTTTGAATAGCTGCTTGATCATTCTAAGGGATATAAAATAGATAATATGGATAGCTATGAACATATTTGAGTTATTAATCAAAAGCACATGCATGGCTACACGTATCTACATGTCCAACCAATCAAGTAGCATCTCTTTGCAAGGGAATAACCCTTTTAAGTCGGTAAAAAAAAGAAGAAGTGCGGGTTAGGGTGATAATTTAGCCGATCTAGGAGATATATCTAGATATAGTGTACTAGCATTGGAGATAGAAAATATATCAGTTAAGCACTTGACACCACCAAGAGAAAATGGAACAGATCAACTAGCAACAATAGAAAAGAAGAAAAGTGAGTGGTTTAACCTTAAATTTATGCTCTAATCATTCTTGTAGAATTTATGATAAACCATAACTTGCTTGTTCTTAATGGTATATTGAAATTTAAGGATATAATTCACATAATATATGACTTGTACTTTGTCATAATTTAATTGTAACCTGTTAACTTGTACCTTTTCATGAAGAGTGAATAAATATGAAGTTTAATTATTGCAATTAATAGTATAAAGCAATAACTAACGAAAATATGGTAGTTTATTTTTATGAACAATAAAATTTTCTTTTCAATAAAATGGTAAAAGTAAACCAAACATCTGTAGTGACCTTAATCAAACTTAATAAAATTGTTTGTAGGGAAAAAGGAAAAAAAAGACCTAAATTAGCTTTGATTATCCATTATCAACGTTTGAAAATAGATTATGTCAAGTTAGTATAGCTGAATGGTCTAGTTGCTGTTAATTAGTTCAAAAATGTTTACATATCTGAGTAAAGATTAATTAGTGTAAAATACCTATTATGATATTTTCTAGTTTAGTTTAAATTAGAAAATTTTAGTTAATTTAACCTTAAGGCTTGTTAGTTGTAACCTTCCAAACTCTCATTACAATTGCATCTTGATATAATGGTCCTTCATTGCTCATGTATACTCTCTGAACCTCATTAACCAGGTCATTGTTCTTTCACTGAAGATAGTTAAGTGTATTTAGTATATCCTTTTACCTTACAAAACATGATAGCCATTGCTTGCATAATTTAAATTAAATGCCAGATGTACATTGCTCTTGAATTTATTTCTAATTAATTATACCTGAAGTGTATTATGTATCATTTATTTGGTAAGTGTCGGGCCCTAGTGTGGTGTGGATAGGGCCGAGAGTTCTACCGGCCGAGGCACGGCCTGCGGTCTTAAAAGGTTCTTCGCTATCCACCACCAAATCCCACCGCCTAAGGACGGAGTGTTCCGGTGGCGGAAGTGGGTCGTAGGATCGGTATATTCCGAATATGACTTCTCCCTAAGCCATGAGCCCCAATGTGGAGAGTCGAGCCGTAGTGTGGTGCAATAAGGGGGGTAAGGCTTTCACGCCAACGCAATAAAGGAGTGATAAGAGAGAACGAAGGTCACATACCGTTAATGAACGGTTTCCCCGTTAATGTGACATTTGAATTAATTGTGTTACAGATTGATAGAGTGCATGTTGCTATTGAACTGATAACGATTTCACTTATAAAAATTAACCGAATCTGTCTTAACATTAAATCTTTCTAAAAAGCCACACTGCGCCCACTCACTCACGAGATTTTTCCTCACATACATATTTTTCTAAAATATATTTCGTGAGAATCCAGGTGACAACGTGGGAGTGGAGGGATTTCCCGATCCGATTAGCTAGTGCCGGGACAGAGGCATTTTGCTATAGGCAGGCTTGACGACATCCTTGTACATATATATATATATATATATATGTATATATATATATATATGACGTGTTTTGGTTAGAATAATGATTGTAACAATAGTCTTATTTATAGGAGTTGGAGACTTGACGACTTTTCTTCTTTCTTGTAATTTTGTTACGATGTACGTTTGGCTTGTAATAATTATACGAATAGTATGCTCTTTTGTTAATAGATAGTAGATTTTGATTATTATAATATCGTAAGTTTGGGCGTGACACCTATACATACACATACATATATATAAGTGTATGTATAGATGCACACGTGTCTTTCTCTCTCAAATGCACAAGAAATTTACACATTCTAAATGGAGATGATCCATTTCCCGCCCTTCTATTTCTCTCCTCACGCCGCCCGTCGAGTCGAACTCATCTCCACGGTTTGCCGCCGATTAGAGTCAGCCTCATCTCCACCGAATTGCTACCGGTTATAGTCGATTCCTCTCCCCCTCACCCAAATTTGTGGTAATTTTAAACCCTAACTTCTATTACTAGATTTTTCTTTAATTTTTATTAATACTTGGGCACCAATATTAGTTGGTTTGTCCATTTCGAAGGGTTTAGAATATCAATCGGGTAAGGCAGCAACTTCTCATCGAAGGCGATCGGTGGAGCTCTCCCTCGAATCCGAGCAACGTACAGGTTAGGGTTGTTTCATTGCTCTGTTTTTCTTTTGTTTTTGTTTAAAATACCCTATTTGGTTTGGCTATGCTTTTTGTTGATGGTAGAATGTGGTTATGTGTCAATATGGGGGAATGGAGTTTTTACTGAACTTGTACTTTCATAGTTGTGAAATTTTTACATTCCTCTTCCCTTCTCCTAATAACTTGTTTTTTGCTACGTTTCATTTATGGGCAGCCTAAACAATCTTTATAGCCTGAATATGTAATCCCATAGTTCTTCCCATAAAGAAATAGGAGTGGAGGAATTAAGTGTGGACCATGATGTGTTGCTTGGGGAAATAACTGTATGCTTTATTCAAATCAAGAAACTTGATTCTGACTGATTAACTTATGATGATGTGAGTAGTACTATATATATATATATGTTTATGTGCCCTCCTCTTTCTTGAAAAAATTCTTAAAATGTTGATGTTCTTGAGGTATTTTTTTTTTTGAGAAGACTGTTCTTGAGGTATTGGTTGGTGTTTTTTGTGTAATGGTTGGGAATTAAAGAATGACGATTCACACATTGCAGGTCTTTGGGTAGTATTGTTTTTACTGGTTCGAATAACTATTCCAATATTTCTAATTACTTGGCTTTTATTGTTTTTTTCCTTCTTTTTCATGTTGATATGTAACCATTTTAAAAACCAATACTGTGGGATCTTATCAGTTTGTTTCAGTAATAATTTGTTTCTTGGTTTGTAAATGAGAGCGCATGAAGTATGAATATTTTGGTGATTTGCTTGATGTAGTAGTAGAGACGATGCTTAAGCAAATGATCATTAGTATTTATCTTAACATCAATTATAGAATAACATTTTTCAGCATGATCCATCTCGAAGCAATAACATGTTTTGTTTTACATGCCTGTTTACTGAGATATGTTTTGTGCAGAGTCTGTTCAAAGATATGTTTTCAATATAATCCTTTTGTATACTACTTTTGTTCAGTATTTGGTATTTCGTTTTTTTCTTTTTAAATGCTTTGATGGTATGGATCTTGTTATTCCAACTTCTACTTATACATTTGAGGTAATAAAATAAAATTTGAATAAACAGGTTCAGGATTTGCTTAATTAGGGAGAAAATATATCTTGGGGTTTTTTTTTTTAATTTTCTGAGATTCAGGGATTTTGGGAAATTTTAAAAATTGCGTGGCCATTTTTGGATGAATGGTTGGTAGTTTTGAAAACAGGTAGTTTAGTTTAGGGAGAAATGGTCGGTAGGTAGCCCATGGTTTAGAATTTAGATTCCCTTTTTCCTTTTTTTTGGTTAGGAATAGGAAAAAGGAAATGTAAATATGATATGATATCATAATGAAATGGGATTTTATTATGGTGCTCTTTCTTTTTCAACATTTGCAGCCTCACTTTTGAATGGGAAATTTAAGTTACATAGTTGTAATAATGTTGTCAATTTTTAGTGCTCCTTTAATGATTCTATCATTTTGTTAATAATGTAGTCAACTGAGGGGAAATTCAATTCATATGCTTGACTAGGGGTAAAACACACTATCTCAGTCCTAATGTACTTGTACTTGGATATCACTGCGAATCTAGATAAACAATTAACAAATTTAATTTAATTTACAACTCTTACCAAAACAGATTTTGAAGAACAAATGACAATTAATAATATTCAATACACTTCTAATCTTGTTTTACTTAAACTTCGACAACAGCTTCATATAAAACTCAAGTCCTAATAACCAAGAGGATTAGATCTCCCTTCGCTAAACAAAAATGGATTGGAGTTAGATGAATGCAAGTCGCATAAGCGATGAGTATGAGAAAGGAGTTGAAAATTTTCTGAATTTGCTCGACGAAATCGACCGGAACTTGATGGAAAATACTATTGTCCTTGTTCAATCGTTTGAATGGGAGACAACGTGAAGTTGATAACATACGAGAACATCTTATTTGTGAAGGAATAAATAAGAACTATACATGGACATGGCATGGTGAATTGTTAGATATTCCAACTAAGCAAACTGATGAATATATGGACGATCGGTTAGAGTACATGATTCGTGATTTTGACAAGAGTCTTTTCAGCGAATGAGCACACGTGTATGATACTTTTAAAAACTGATTCGAGATACCTCTCAGATCCCCAAAAATTTCACACGGTTGTCAAGCGGTAAATTTTGTGGTGTGGTTGTGTTCATTGAGACAAAAAGCCCGATTCGCACATCAAAGCCATAGTACAAAAGGTAAAATTTTCTTTTGTAATACGTTTATGTTATGCTTTGTATCATATGTTTGATCGTACATATAATTCACTTTTTTTTAATTAGTGTTATGGCCTCATGTAAATTGTTGGATGGTAAAACCAAGAGATCCAAGAGCCTTCAATGGATTTTCCCTAAAAGTAAGTTGTAATTTATTAGCTTTTACAACAATTATGTCAAATATATATATATATATAAATTTCACATTTTTGCTTTTTTAAAGTGCAATATACAAAAAGAAGACTATGAGTGGGGTTATTATGTGATGCGAGGTATTACCGTTTTTTACTTTAACAAGTTAGATTGATAATAGATTTTTATTCTTATTGTGTTAATTACATCAAATTATATGTTGCAAGTTTTTAATGATCCCGAACCACTCTCTGAAAATATAATTAAAGAAGTTCGGTGAATTAAGGCGAGATACTTTTTAGAAATTAAAAATACTACTCCATCACTGTATATCTAGATTTATTTGCATTCATTTGGGAATGACCTAGTTATCTTATGCATTGTGACTAGTATTTAGGTCTTCAAAAAGTCTGTTTTTTTATTGTTCTATATAATTGTATAAAAAATGAAGTATTTTTTTCCATTCTCTATAGAATAGGTCTTAATTGAGTTTGTTGTGCCTTTTTGTTAATTTGAGTAATTATTTTCAACAGGTTAATGATTTCTAGTCAAGAAATAAGGCGTTATTGCCGGTGTTTCACGATTGCAAAGATTTCATGTTTTTGCGATGTAAGATGGTTGTGAATACAAAATCGAGCATACCTCTTTTCCTAAGAATTTCCTAGTTGCAATTGTTATGATTTCATGAAGTTTTCATTAGTTGCTTTGAGAAATATGTTGATGCTTTTGGAATAACTAGTTATCT
>CM071926.1:159569190-159734190 GCA_016081115.2 Rehmannia glutinosa | reverse complement strand
GTCATATTGGTTTGTCAATATGATATCTTGTCTTGGTGTTCTTGTGCATACACCGTCAAAATTTGAAGATATGTCCTGTAAGGTGTACATCTTGAACAATTGTCCAGATCCATATTCTCGGAGAAACTCCTCACCAATTGTTAATTACATAAATATAATAAATATAACTAAAAGTTCTTAATAAACCTATGCTCTGATACCAATTTTATGGATCGCAAAACCCAGTTGGAGTAAATATAAAAGATGTGATGATTTTGATAAGTAGGAGGTAAAGTGCAACAACTTTAAAGTCCAGAGGGTAAACTGCAAAACGAACTATGGTATCCATATTGGAATTTCCGGGCCCTTTTTCTGACCTTTTCGGCAAAGTGCAAAATTTTTAAAGTTCAGGTGGTAAACGTGTCATTTTTAAAGTTTATAGAGTAAAGTGTAAAAAGTGGTATAGTTCAGAGGGCAAACTGTTTTTTCCCCAATATAAAATTGCACACACCTGTACATGAGCCTCTTGGTAATTTGTGTTGCGGCTGTTGCCCCCACTATCATCCGCCCATGCTTAATTCTTAGTACGTACGAAAAAAAATAAAACATAATACATGTAACAGTACCACTCCATTAAATAATTATTCTTATACTCTTTATTATTATATTTAACAAGGCAACCTACACATTCAACAATATTGCACACAACCAAGTAACACCAAACCTAAAAAGACAAATATTTAGGTAAATAATGCATAAGGTAAACTTGATCCCATGTCACAATCTCAATATATCACCATCAAAAAATCAAATGACTATGGGATCCACAAATAAAGCGACAAGCGGTGGTGCTAAATATTTTTCGAGAATATGTATACCCATCTTCACAGCTTCTTGTAAGTGACCCTCCGCTAGTCGACTATAGTTGAGGATTTGCTCCAACATTTCCTTTGGATTAATTGAATTTTACGTGACCCATTCCTTGTTCACATCCTTCCATTCCTTTTCGACTAGTTCGCCAAATTTAGACAAAGCCTCTTTGTTTGATACACCATGATGTTTCATGTAGCAATCCACCTATTGTCAAGATTTGTCCTTGTTTGTTCTCGCTTCAAATTCAAATATAAGAGTGACCTAGATTTGTTGGAAATATTTAATTTGGACTAACATATGTTAATTAAATGTGCATTGTCGTTGTCTTGCGGTTTAATCCAATTAAAGTGATCTAATAAGGTTTTAATTTTGGATTAAAAGGTATCAAATTGTCATGGGATTAAATGTGTAGATACTATTAGGTGATTTTCTATTTGTTAAGGGACCAAATAGATAATAAATGGGATACTTATCCAAAACGGTTATGGTCCCCGTGCGATGGTTCTTAAATGGATAAAACGTCTGTTTCCCTACAGACGTAAGACACGGAACATGAGATACAGAAAAGAAGAACTGCTCATCTGGAAGACCAAAACCATATCTAGATCCAAAATTCTCAAGCCCTAATTCCCTAATGGATTCAGGAACGCTTCCGCGATTAGGATTAATCTCTTCTCTTTCTTGGATTGTCATGGTCGGATTGTCATGGTAGATCGGTTCAAGCATGCTTTTATGAATTTCGTGAATTAAAGCATGCCTTTGTGATTTTGATTTCTAACAAGTGGTATGAGCCACTCTATTCATGATTTTTCGAGATTTGGGAAGAATTACGTTATTCTTCGTTAAATTGTGATTAGGGTTTTTTCAATTTCGGAATTTTAAGGATTTGACGCTAGGTTTTGATTTCAATGGATTCAAAAATTGTTTGAATTATTGATGGGTTCCTCGCGTTTAATTGTATGGACTGCTTTTTTTCGGATGAATTCAAGATTTTGCTTTTGGTTCGATATGGATTTGATTGAGATTCGCCCGTATAATTCTTACCCGTTATGGTCCTTAATTGAATGGATTATGCTATTGATTGGTCTTGAGGATTCAGTTTAATTATGTATTATGAATGGCTAGATTTAATTATGATTACTACTAATTGTTTTATTTGAGGCTCCAATGCAGGTTTTTGTTTTCTTTTATTACCCCAATCAATAAAAATACATGTATTTTGTGCAAATATATGTTCGATCATTTAATTTTAAATCTGTTTGGTGCATCTCATGTCCCAATTTATTTTGTCTGATATGTAAAATGAATTTATTGAATCAAGAAGTCGCCAAAGTGACCTCTCTTGTGTAGATTTATTCATTGGGAATATTGGATGTTTGTGTTTGTGTATATTTATGCGGGTATTAACCGGCCCTAAGGAAGGTTAATACTTGGCCCGAAATGCACAAACACCTATGGTGGTAAATACGTGACAATTATAAGGTTGTCCATGTAAGTGATTTGTCGGCCCAAAGGAAGACAATACTGCTTGACAGGATTTATTGTCAATATTTGATCACTACAAGAGGTAGCCACTTACAAGTTAATATTACTGTCCAAAGACTTGATATTAATGTTGTGTTAGGTGACTCGAGATGTTACCAACTTATTTAAATTCAATGATTGATTATTCGGTTTAATGTGAGCATGACAGTTAATTTTGGTTTTGTTCTCTGTTCAGCTATGATGTCTGCTACTTCTATTTCTGCTAACACCAACAACATTCCCATGCTCAATGGGTCAAACTTCAAGGATTGGAAAGAAAACATTCTGATCATTTTGGGCTGCATGGATCTAGACTATGCGCTAAGGGTTGAGCAACCCCCTTCTCTTACGGATGCAAGTTCCGCTGAGGAAAAGCGGAACTTTGAGAAGTGGGAGCGCTCAAATCGCGTTAGTCCGATGATCATTAAGAGCGGCATTCCAGAAGCCTTTCGAGGCACAACTTCTGAGGAAGTTACTACGGCCAGTGAGTACCTTGCGGAAATTGAAAAGCATTTTGTCAAAAACGATAAGGCCGAGACAAGTACGCTTTTGGCTAACTTGATCTCACTTAAGTATAAGGGCAAGGGAAACATAAGGGAGTACATCATGGAGATGTCTTACAATGGTTCAAAGTTAAGGGCACTAAAGCTCGAGGTGTCTGAAGACTTACTCGTGCATTTAGTTCTCATATCGCTTCCTGCACAATTCAGTCAGTTTAAGGTCAGTTACAACTTTCAAAGGGAGAAGTGGACTCTTAATGAGCTCATTTCATACTGTGTGCAAGAGGAAGAAAGGTTGAAGCAAGAAAGAACTGAGATTGCTCAACTGGCCAGTACTTCCAAGGATAAGGGCAAAAGGAAAAATGATGTTGAGAAAGCTTGTAGGTCCCAAGGGGTGTAAGTGTAAGGTTTAGAAGGGGGGTTGAATAAACCTTATCAAATTTTCGATTTAGTCCTTTTAAATCTACAGAGTTGATACTACACAGCTGTGTCCTTGATGGACAGTCAACTTAGTCACTTAGTAGAGTTAATCACTCAACAAACTCAACTCGAATTTGTTGATGGAGTAACTCAAATTTAGCTCTAAATTAACTCGATTTTGTGGTTTTGTTTTGCGGAAGACTTAACACCCTTAAGTTTGATTAAGTAAGAATTTAGTGCTTGGTTTAGTACTTATAATTTATCAAGTGGATAGCAAATTTATCACAGATATAAGCGATTAAAATTGCAAGAATTAAAGTGCTTGAAATGTAAATGACACAATGAAATTTTTATAGAGGTTCGAAGATGGGGTAATTCTTCTACTCCTCTCTTCTCCAACTCCGGAGGAATCCACTAAGTAATGATCGGTTTACAAAGTGGTAAGTCCGGATACAAGTCTTGATCACAAGCGGCCGACTTGATCCTTAAGGACTCGATCCGAGATGCCTTGATCACTCACGGTGGCTTCTCGTGACGACTCGCCTTCTTCACAGGCAAAATGCCTTGCTACACATGACTCACTTGCTCAAGCTCTTTGGATTTGATCACGAAGCCCTCCAAAAGCTTAAGACTTGGCTCAACCTTGAACCTTCCTACAATCCTTCGGAATGTAGACCCCTTGTAATCAATAGTTTCCTCTTCAACTAATTGAAGTTCTCTTTCCTTCACAGGTGAGTGTTGGATTGATGTACTTCGTAATGCAGCTTGAGGATTGAGAGTGTTTCGGTTTTTTCGATGTGCTTGTATATCTCACGTGTGTTTCATACATGTATCCCCCATTTTCTCAAACAAACTCCTCGGCCCTTTTATAGTGAACTTTCAAAAATTTGCCCGTTGAAGAGATAGGCTTATTTTTGAAAGTCACTTGCGTCGTTGGCTTGTCTTGTTGCGTTCTTGGAATTGCCATTTCCTCGTATGAATTGTTCTTTCACCTTTCGAGTTCGACACGGTGTAGTGCTTCCCATTGGTTCATTCCTTTTGCACGCTTCGGGATCGAGCACTCCAAGGAAGGTGGTATGGAGATATTACCTGTTTAAGTAAATCTCTTGATTTATGTGCAACCGTTCTTTTTACGATTATCTCGACTTGACTTTTCCTTGCTTTCCCAGGTGACTTAGAGTCACTTCAAATCATTGGATGACTATTTTGTCACTTCAACTTGAGACTTGGCTTTTCTTGAGTTGACTTGATCGATGCTCCACTCACCGCATCTCATCCGCTTCTTGATAGAGTTCCGTCTACTCTTCTTTTGCCATATTTAGTTGTTTCACAAAAAGGTCTTCCTTCCGGTCTTCAGTGTCTTCTTGCATGTTATGGCGTAGGTGCGATTTAACTCGGCTTGGCGGCTCTAATTGTTACAATACATTTTACGCCAAGAATTGGGGTGCCAACTTTCTATTCTAAGTTTTACATGGCATTCATCAAAATCTAAACAATAAAATTCCTAACAATTTCCCCCTTTTTGATGATGCCAAAACTTAAATCATTCAAAAATGCAAACAAAGAAAGATACATACAGATAGTGTATTGACATAGAATGTATGCGTGAGAATAGATTTATTGATCATATCATTCCTGTTCTTTTACACTGTTGTGTTTACAAGGTGTATCGAGCACATATTTGTCTACATCGAAAATAAAGAATTTATAGCTTTATTACGAAGACTTACATTGTATGTATTTACATAAAATACATGAAGGGTTGGACAACAACACTTCATCTCCTTCATTGTCTCCTTCTTTCATCTTGATCAAGATCTTCTCTTCTTCTCTTTTTTCGTCCGTCACCGCCTTCTTTTTTTCTTCTCATATGCCTTCCTGGACTTCATCTTTTCTTATTCTTTCCTGTCTCTCCCGCCATAGCCGAGTTTGTCTCTTGTTTTCTTCTTCTATTCTTTTTGCATACTCGGGCGTTAGTTTTAGCCACTTTCAAATTTGCCACTTGGTCAAGCCCATCCCGGTAGATCCCTCCTTTCTTTCCCGGATCTACGTATTCAATATTCTTGGGCGAGGCCTAGGTCAAGCTTCTTCCTCCACATCGCTTCTTCCTCTACCTGCGGGCGTATCATCTTTGGGGTCTTCTTCTTCCCGGTGAGTGACTAGCAGAGTGACCAAGCAGAGTGATCACGGAAGTCTTTGCTGTCGCCTTCTTCACATAACGTGAGACCCTTTTCCCAAGACAAGTCCCAAGCTTGAGCCATGGACATATTTGCAAAATATCCCACCAGTTCGAGCGTTTTAAATTCATCAACCGATCGTGGCTCGTCTTCCGACATCCGAGATGGCATAGGTGTCTCTGCTCTCACTTTGGAATGCTTCCGTGTTCTTTCAAGATGTTCATGACTCGGGCATCCATTCTTCCTTCCACTTCCTTCATCCCTCGCTTCAATTGTTTTTCTCTTTTCACCCATAGATAAAGAAAGTGTTGGAGTGGCAGAGTCACAGGAGTTTGTCGCTTATAATGTCATTTGTGTGACAGGACCTCGTTGAGGGGTTTGTGCAATCATCAAGGTCATATCTTTTGATCCTTCCCCTCAAAGAGATTTTCCTTTCTTTTGTTTCAAAATTTCCTCACGGTGATTTTCCTTCTCACCGCTCCTTTTTTTCGACTTGATTTTTTGCTTTAAGGTATTCCTCTTCCCCTTTTTGGCATCATCAAAGGATAGAGGAACCCGAGGGAACATCCGCAAGCATGAAGTCGAGCTCTGCGGATAGTCGAAGTTCGCTTCAAGTCTGTTGGCCGTGTTGTAAGCAAAGACGAATTGGGATCGAGTAGCGTTGGATTCATTGAAATCGGCTTCATCTCAGCCATGAGAAGGCTGAATTTTCTTGTCATGTGTTCTTCCAAACGCTGTAGATCATTTGTATTTTGCTCACGCAGCAGCTTTATCTCGGCAGTGTGAGCTTCATGCATATGCTCAATATGTTCTCTCAGCTTTGTTTTTGCATCAGCATTTTCAGCTCTCCATACCAGCAGCTTGTTGAACAGTGTCCTGAAGAATCTAACTTGTTCCACGCGCATTATCGATAGTGCATATCGCCTCTCCATCCGTTCAACCTCAGCAAATAGTGCCTTGAACACTTTCGTACTTGGTGACCGATTCTTCATTGCGGTGATGGCCATACAAACATCAAAGTCATAAGCAAATTTGAACAATGGTATCCAAGAGAAAACGGAGCTGGTCGGTCCGTGATAGCGTACGCGTTCATTCTCTCGACTCTTCATGGAGTTCGGGTACCTCCGGGGGAAAACAAAAGATTCTACAAAAGTTTCATCACCGCCAACCGGGATCTGCTTCAATGATGAGCGGTGCGCGTGAAGTTCTTTTGGGAATCGATCTGCTTTGCTGACTTGAGGAGCCTTTCGGTGGATCTTTGGTTGGTGGGTTTTGTTGTGAAGTAGTCCGGTTTGAGCGAGCTCACTGTCTCAACAACCGTTGGTCTCGATTTCTTTGAGCCTCACTGTCTTAACAAACCGTTGGTCTCGGTGATTTTTCCAATTGCAGTCGTAGTCCTCGGCCTTATCGGTGCGTCATCGGACGATGATGAGATTTCCATTGGTGGCTCATCATCAAAGTTAAAGGTTTGACGAGTAGTCTTGGGATCGACTTACTCGTGCTTGGAACACCGCAGTGAGTCTTTTGGATTTGGCATCGGGATGACTCGACTTCTTCTTCGCTTCCGATCCCGGCAAAGGATACATCGGATTATCCACGGGAATCATGAAGTGCGATTATCTCCTTCTCGGATGGGTCGATTATAGCAGGAGGGATGTTCTCTACCAGACTTCTTTACCCCGGAAGTCTCAACCTCCCGTGGGCCTTCATTACCTCCAGCAGTCTCTCTGCGGCGAGGCCTTGGTCCTCCTTTCGACAGTGTCGGTGTCTTAGGGTCTTCTCGGTGGCATCCATTGGAGTCTCAACCCCATGGATTGCACTTTCATCGCCAGTGTTAACTCCTGGGGCGTTCCATCTGTGCCTCGACCGCATCGGCGTCATTAGCCTTCGAGCAGTTGGCACCTCACCGAGACAGTCTCAACTGCCGAGCTTCATTGATGGCAACTTCTTTGTTTCTTCTTGTGTTTGTGTTTTCTCTACTTCGCCTCCTTGATTCGTTGTGGAGTCATGCAGCATCCTCCGACCTTGCTGCAGTGGAGGAGTTTCCCCTCACTGGCGCACACCGGTGAGTGACTTGTAATGGGGTCACTCGTCTCTAAACTCCCATTTTCGATTGATTGTTCGGCCGTTGGGGGCAGGTGGTAGCACACCTTCAATAGGGGTTGGCTCGACCGGGGTCCCCACTATCCCGGTTCATCGCCAACTCCCTTATTTCTTTTCTCGAGTGAGTGGGGAAGTGGTAGCAAAGAACAACAGTGGCTATTTGTCTGAACCACTCCCATTGGATCGATTTCACCGTGTTCGAGGACTCTCCTGGTCCCTCCATTAGTCTTTGCTCGTGAAGGATTCTTGACTCGTGCAATGCTTGCTGCATTGCAACTCTTCGGGGCGTGAAGCATTCTCCTTCCTCGTCACCGTCGGAGAAGACATCAAGGAGAGGATGTGTGTGTTGCGTGGTGCCTTAGGAGATAGGGCGGATGCTTGCCTTCTCACGTGCTTCGGCTTCTTTAGCTTGCTTTTCTCTCTCCTTGTCCTTGTAGATCTGCAGGATGTCCGTGCGATTGTCTTCATCAGTCAGAGCACAAGAGTTAATCCAAGGAAATTTAGCAGATTTCTTCTTCTTCTATGAACTCGAGCCGTTGGAACTGTTTCCTTGACTTACTCAACTCCATTTCCTCCACTCACGCAGACGATTTTGGATGTCCGGGTAAGGTGGAGATAAGATCATTACATCACTATTCGTTCGCAGTTCTTCTTGTGCTTCATTTTGTGTGAGCTACGGTGTGTCTTCGGGTTGCCTCACGCGATCGCCTTGGCGAGACTTGGCTGTTTCATCAACTACATCTGAGACTCTACTTCTCCAAAAGAGTCTCCGTATTTGTGCTAATGAGTAATCGCTCGGTGGTTTCTCCGGGCCGGATCGCTTGACGATTCTTCTTCGTCTCTGGTTTGTACGGGGAATTTTCGGGTTGAGATGTTGTCTTTCGAGTCTTGTGCGGCTGGGGCCAGTCTTTGGTGTCTTTTCTCGAGGAGCGGGCCATCGTGGCTTCTCGGTTCTCCTCTTCTTGACGATCGGAGAAGGTATTTGTGAGTCATTCTCGACCGCTAGCTGCAGGGCGACTTTTCTTTTCTTGGAGAGGAAACAATTTGTATCTTGGTCGGTGATTCCCCCTCGGTGTCGCTCTCTTGGCGTAAGCTCTCTTCTCAGTGCGCCAGAGAGGTTTGCTCGAACATCCTCTTGTTAACATGGAATGCCTTCCCATGTCTAAGAGGGACTCCTTTCACCTCCAATAGCCGCCAATCACTAGGCCATATCGGGATCCTCCAAATGTGCCATCTTCTTTGAAGGATTTGTTCCCCCCGCGTTCGGCAGAGTCCGCTATAGACAAACTCAGCCCAGATTTATCTTCTTTTTCGCGATGATTGCAGCCATTACAATCGACTTTGCTTTTGTGATTGGTCAAAGTTTTTCGCCAAACTTGATGTCGATACATTTGGCAACTATGTCCAACAGACTTGTGATAGTCCTCCTTGGCAGCTTCTCTTGTTTGTAAACACAATTTTATCAAAAGTCAGGCTTGGCTATTTCTTTCCAGGCGTCGGCCAAGTTTACATCGGCTTCTTTAATCTCGGATGCTCCTTCTGGCGGTAGTGAGCAATGTTCAGCCAAATCCATGGCAGTGATAGTCACCGCTTTCCGTGAACAGGTGACTTGATTCCTTCATCGTGAATCTCAAAGCATTCACGTAGAATTGTGCGACCTCCTCCACATAGGTCATCGGATATTCTAACGTTAGAAATGGTTTTAGACCGAGGCGTTTCTAACTTTTCAGCGATTTTCTTCACTAGGTGTCGTCGGACCCCTGTTTCATCATTAAATTCCGCCGAAATCCACTGTAGAGGGTGTGGATTTGCTTCCCTAACTTGGTAAAGTCATAAGTTGGTGCCATTTCTCAGGATTATTTCAAGGAAAACTCGAAAAATGATTTGAAGATTGATAGGGTTTGAGAGTATTTTGCCTTTGCTTTTGAGAGAAAGAGATGAACAGGTTTTTTGAAGTGTGAGAGAGAAACGGACGAAAATGGTTTAAATATGGTTTATGAAAGGACGTGCGGGTGGTTTTTGAATTGTGATCGAAATCAACGGCTTAGATTTTGCACGCCTATTTAGCATTTCATGTCTCGTATTTAATGAGGCAAACATTTATATCCAATCATAAGCTTGGTGTGCGACTTTTATGTCCGTACACATCATCATTATTCGACGTATTTCTTAAAACATTCCCGCTTAGTCAAAACGACAACGTTTTGTCACTTTGCTCATAAGTTATTCACTTATCCCTTAGTCGATTTAACTCTACTTCTCTCACAGTTCTCTTAGTGACTCAGCTATGTGACTGTAAACTGCTGTCTTTCCGATACTGGTGATTTATGAGCTGATTTGCATTTTGACTCTTTTTCACCCCTTTTCTGTTCCATTTCTCCTTTTTGATTCGTCCGAGTGTCACTCAACTCAATTAACCCCAACTCATGTTTGAGTTCTTCAAATCTTGACTCACATAATGGTTTTGTGAAGATGTCACTAGTTGTTTATCGTTGAGATATATTCCAGGATGATGTCCTTCTTTTCAACATGATCTCTTATGAAGTGATATCTCGACATCAATGTGCTTTGTTCTTGAATGCAAACAGGATTTTGAGTAATTGCAATTGCACTTGTGTTATCACACATGATTGGAATTTCTTTTTCCTCAATTTCATAGTCTCTCATTCTTGCCTCATCCATAGGACTTGGGCACAACAACCGCCCAGCCTATGTATTCGCCTCAGTGTAGAGGTGGCTATTGAGTTTTGCTTCTTGCTAAACCAGAAATCACTGTTTCCTAAAGATTTGACATGTGCCTCAAGTGCTTCTTCCTATCAACTCGCATCCAAAGATAGTCGAATCGAATAGCCAATTAGCTTGAATCCATCTTCCTTTGGATACCATAGGCCTACTTCTTCGCTTCCTTTCAAGTATCTCAATATTCTCTTTTTCTTTGTCATATGGCTCTCTTTTGGAGCAGATTGAAATCTTGCACATACACCTACAAAGAAAGGTGATGTCTGGTCCGCTTTTTGTGAGATAGAGCAATGATCCAATAAGTGCTCAGATCTTGTTTGATCTACATGCTTATCCGCATCCATATCCATTTTGATCGATGTGTTCATTGGTATTTTCACGTAAGACTTCTCTTCCATTCCAAATTTTTTCATTGAATCTCTGGTGTATTTTGTCCGACTTATGAAGGTTCCATCCTTCATTTTGTTTCACTTGGAGTCCAAGGAAGAATGTCACTCTCCCATCATGCTCATTTCAAATTTACTTTGCATGAGGTTTGAAAACTTTTCACACTTGACTCTTTGTTTGTGGATCCAAAGATGATGTCATCAACATATATTTGAACAAGTAGAATACTCTTCTTGTCTTGAATTCTCAAAAGTGTTCTATCTACTTTTCCTTTTGTGAATCCATTTTGAGGTTAGGAATTGTGACAAGGTGTCATACCATGCTCTGGGTGCCTGTTTCAATCCATACAGGCTTTCTTGAGTTTGTATACCTTGTCTCCAAGAGTCTTCTGCTCAAATCCCGGAGGTTGTTCAACATACACTTCTTCTTCCAATAAACCGTTTAGGAATGCACTTTTTACATCCATTTGATATACAATGAAATTCTTGTGAGCTGCATAGGCAAGAAACATCCTTATAGCTTCCAATCTTGCTACAGGGGAAAATGTTTCATCAAAATCTATCCTTCTTCTTGGCAATATCCTTTGGCTACTAGTCTTGTTTTGTTTCTTACCACGAGCCTTCCTCGTTCATTTTATTTCGAATACCCATTTGGTGCCAATAACATTTTGATGCATGGGTCTTTGCACTAATTCCCACACTTTATTTCTTTCAAACCGATTCACTCTTCTTGCATAGCTTGAATCCAATGTGTGTCATCCAATGCTTGTGACACATCTTTTGGCTCTATTTGCAAGATGAAGCATGTGAACATAGCTTCTTGTTGAGTTCGATCTTGTTTTGACACCTTCTCTTATATCTCCAATGACAAGTTTCGTGGATGGTCTCTCACCATCTTACATCAAAGTTGGAGTAAGTTAGCCGGATTCGATCGACTTGCGTACCGTGTTCTTTGGCGGGTCGCCTCTCTCGTAATCACTTAGTTGCAAATTCTCCACTGTTTTTGAGATTCAACTATCTCATCTTCTTCTCGAATTGATGATTCCATTCTTCAAACCACAAGATAGTGGATTCTTCTCGTATGGTTGAATGATTCAAATTTTATCATTTGACTCTTCAATGTCTTCTCCATTTACCTTTGGCTCATCGAATACTACATGAATGGATTCTTCTCAGTAACCATAGTTCTTTTATTGAGTATTCTCAGAGGCTTTGCTTTCACTGAGTATCCTAAGAAGGTACCTTCATCACTTTAGCATCAAAAGCCTTTAGATTGTCTTTGCCATTGTTGTGGATGAAGCATTTACATCCAAATATTCTGAAATATGCAACATTTGGTTTTCTTCCATCCAGATCTCATAGGGAGTCTTTGTCATTTGTCTATTTATCATACATCTGTTTTGGGTGTAGCAAGTTGTGTTGATTGCTTCAGCCCAAAATCTTTTTGGTAACCCCGCTTGACTAACATGGTCCTTTCGCCGCTTCTTTGAGGGTTCTATTCCTTCTTTCTCGCAACTCCATTCTGTTTGTGGAGTCCTTGCTGCCGATAGTTCATGACCAATACCATTCTCAATACAATCTTGAGTTATTATTCCATTGACAAACTCGGTTCCTCTATCCGATCTTATTTTGATAATGGTTTGACTCTTCTCGTTTTGAATCCTCTTCATCACCGTGTGGTAGTTTTTGTAGAGTTTCTTTCTTCTTGCACATGAATATTGTCCATGTATATCTTGAATAGTCATCTACTACCACCAATGTGTATTTCTTTCCACTTATGTCTGGCTGGTTCCTTGGACCAAATAGATCCATATGAAGCAGATGTAATATTCTTGTTGAGGATGGGCATGTCTTTTCTTTGAATGACGATTTGATTTGCTTTCCCTTCGACATGCATCACATATACTCTCCTTCAGATAATCGAGTCCGAAGTCCTTCTACAAGATGACTTCTTGCCGACTTGTTAATAGTTTTGAAATTCAGGTGACTCGGCTTTTGTGCCATTACCAACTTGATTCAATTGTGCTCTTTGCTAGTAGACAGTCTTTGGGTGTTGCGGTTGACCAATCCACTACATACATATTTTTTGTCTACATCCTTGCAAAGACAACTTCATTTGATTCAATATCTTTGATTTGGCATATACCCATGTTGAATCCAACATTGTAGCCCTTGTCACGAGCCGATGATACTCGATAAGTTGAAGTTGAGTCCTTCAACATATGCAACATCCGTGATTTCTAATCCATTCCTCTTGATGGATCCAATGCCTCTTATTTCACCAGGAGCTTCATTTCCTCCAAATATGACTTTTGCTCCTTTGACTTCCTTGAATTTTGACAGATTTCTCTTATTTCTGTCATATGTCCGGAATGACCACTATCCATGTACCAGGTTTCTTGGCACTCATTTGTTCTTGAACCCGCAATCAAGGAAATTAAGTTTTAGGTACCCATACTTGTGCAGGTCCCGAGGGGTTAGAATTGTAAGATGATCCAACCAACCTATAGCCAAATGATTTGACTCTAAGGGGTTGCCATCTATCAATGCCATAATCATAATTAATCCTGGCAAATTGCTTGGGGATTCTAGGTTCATACAAATTGTCTCTTTTGTCCAGTATGCTGCATATGTGTTTTAGCAATTGCCTTCCTTGGGTAATTGTGGTGTTTTTGAGTGTAGTGCCTAGGTGCATATGTGTGTTGATGAAAGCTCTTATGCTTTTGGAATGGCCTTTGCTGAGTTCTAGGCCTTTGCCATTTGGGCTTATATTCCATAAGTCGTCTTTGATAGTTCACATTATTCCAATCAGCTTGGCTTGGATATTTTCTACCATTCCCATCATATGTATTTCTTTTATGGGTTTTCTGGGATTTTGGTAGCTCGCTTCCTTTTTACAGTATTTTTGTTAGGAGTTTTTGAGGACTCGATCAATCTCTTCTCACTGTCATTCTTTCAAAGACACTCAACCGGTCATTTTTTTCCTTTTCCTTTGTAACCAAGGCGGTTTGCTTGTTATTGTGCTTTGGAGTGAATGTGTGTGCAACATTTAGAGTTTTGGATTTTTCGACTCTTCATGACTTGAAGATCCTTTTTCCAAAATTACTCTTGAGGTTTGACATGGCACAGAGGAATTAAATCCTAAGCTTTGTCTTGTCTCCACACTCTCTTTGACTCATAATAAGATCATCCAATGATTTAGATGCCTTAGTGAATGAGGCAATAACATTCTTGAGGTCATTCTCCTCTTTTCTATAGCAAAGCAATTTCTCGCTACTAATTTAGCATTTTCAAGCCTTTAAACTTTCATTTTCATGACTATTTGACTTAGAGTACTCGGCTCCTTAGTCACTTTGAGTTTTGACTTTTGAGTAGTTGTTTTCCTCATTCAATAGTGTGTGTGAGGATTTAATGTGTTCAAAATCTTTCATCATTTTGCCTAATGAATCATAAAGATCAGTGGGTGATGAAGTGTGTGTGTCAATCACTATCACTAGTGTCCGAGTTTGTTGAGTTAGATTGTACCTCATCTTCTTGATCTTGTTCTTTGGCCATCAAGCGGATCAAGGCTTCTTCTTCAGAGTCACTTGAGTAGTCACCATTGCTCTTCAATCATTTGTCTCTCTTGACTTGGTTGTTTCGTGATCTCAAGACCATCATTGCCTTTTTCTTTTCTTGTCTTCTTTTTCACGAAGATCTTCATTTCTTCTTCATCCCTCGTACTTGTTGACTACAGGATATGGACACGATCAATGGCATAGTGACCTGGTTGTCTACAGCCCAACATAGATACTCAACCTTTTGATCGACTCTTTCCATTCTTGGATTGTCACCCTTTGATACTCAACTTTTTGATGATATGTTCTCTTGGTTGGCCTATCATCCCTTGATTTGGAGGAGCCGAGTGTCTTCCGGAAGATTCACCCTTTCCTCTCTTGTAGTTCTTATTAAAGAACTTGTTAAATCTTTTAACCATCGTGGCTATTTCTTCCGGGTCAATGACCTCTTTGACCTCGACTCTCTTCCCATCTTTAACAATTAGAGCAAATTTTGTTTTGGGGTACAAATTGTCTCTTCCTGGTCTTTTCTTCTCACTCAAACTCGTAGGCTTTGAGGTCCGAGAATAACTCATGGTTGGATGTCCTTGATAGGTCCATGGAATGTCTCAGTGCCATGACCTTCATTTCCCATTCATTTGGAAGACTTTTAGGATCTTCATACACATTTCTACGTCGTATATTCCTTTCCAAGTGCGGAGGCATAGTTCATTTGTGATTTACGTGAACCGAGCGTCTAGTTGATCCAGGTTCTCTCCCGAGATCATTTTGAAGTTCTCAAATTTCTGTCTGACCACCGATAGTTTGTTTTTCTTTGATTTGCTCGAGCCTTCACAAATCAATGTCACTTGTCCCATTTCTTTAGCCGTTTTGCATGATTTGACTTTGTTGAACATGGCTTTGTCCAAGGTTTTGTAGAGGATGTCCTTGGCTACATTGTCCAGGTTATATCTTTTTCGTCATCATTTGTCCACTCGGTTCTTGGTTTTTCAACCATGACTTGTCTAGAGCAAGATCTTCTTCTCCTTCACCGCAACTCTTCGCATACTGGTGTGTTCACCTTTAATATTTGCAGAGGCCCATCTTCTATCACTATCCACATCTCATCATGTAATCCGATAGATGAGCCTCGCATACGAATTTTCCAATCATCAAATTCTTCGATAGTGAACATAGGGATGCGTGTCAAATTTGCTTCCATGATAATAACTTTTTTAAAAAAATTTGAAGGTTTAAGTACTAAAGCGGACTTTGAAAAGTTTGGAGATCTAGTTCAAGAACCGGTGCGGAGGGTTCAATGAACCAACCGCCCGATACCACTTGTAGGTCCCAAGGGGTTTAAGTGTAAGGTTTAGAAGGGGGTTGAATAAACCTTACCAAATTTTCGATTTAGTCCTTTTAAATCTCTGAGTTGATACTACACAATTTGTGTCCTTGATGGAAATCAACTTAGTCACTCAAGAGAGTTAATCACTCAACAAACTCAACGAGAAATTTGTTGATGGAGTAACTCATTGTTAGCTCTAAATTAACTCGATTGTGGTTTTGTTTTATTGGAAGACTTAACACCCTTAAGTTTGATTAAGTAAGAATTTAGTGCTTGGTTTAGTACTTATAATTTATCAAGTGGATAGCAAATTTATCGCCAGATATAAGCGATTAAAATTGCAAGAATTAAAGTCTTTGAAATGTAAATGACACAATGAAATTTTTATAGAGGTTCAAGATGGGGTAATTCTTCTACTCCTCTCTTCTCCAACTCGGAGGAATCCACTAAGTAATGATCGGTTTACAAAGTGGTAACAGTCGGATACAAGTCTTGATCACAACGGCCGACTTGATCCTTAAGGACTCGGTCCGAGACGCCTTGATCACTCGGTGGCTTCTCGACGACTCAGCCTTCTTCACGGGGCATCCGCTTTGCTACTACAGACTCACTTGCTCAAGCTCTTTGGATTTGATCACGAAGCCCTCCAAAAGCTTAAGACTTGGCTCAACCTTGAACCTTCCTACAATCCTTCATGGAATGTAGACCCCTTGTAATCAATAGTTTCCTCTTCAACTAATTGAAGTTCTCTTTCCTTCACAGTGAGTGTTGGATTGATGTACTTCGTAATGCAGCTTGAGGATTGAGAGTGTTTCGGTTTTTCTGATGTGCTTGTATATCTCACGTGTGTTTCATACATGTATCCCCCATTTTTCTCAAACAAACTCCTCAGCCTTTTATAGTGAACTTTCAAAAATTTGCCCGTTGAAGAGATAGGCTTATTTTTGAAAGTCACTTGCCGATGTTGGCTTGTCTTGTTGCAGTTCTTGGAATTGCCATTTCCTCGTATGAATTGTTCTTTCACCTTTTCAGAGTTCTGACACGGTGTAGTGCTTCCCATTGGTTCATTCCTTTTGCACGCTTCTGGGACTGAGCACTCCAAGAAAGGTGGTATGGAGACATTACTTGTTTAAGTAAATCTCTTGATTTACGGCAACGGTTCTTTTACTGATTATCTCGACTTGATTCGCTTTTCCTTGCTTTCCCCAGGTGACTTAGAGTCACTTCAAATCATTGGATGACTCTTCGTCACTTCAACTTGAGACTTGGCTTTTCTTGAGTTGACTTGACCGATGCTCCACTCACCGCATCTCGGTCGCTTCTTGAGAGAGTTCCCGTCTACTTTCTTCTTTGCCATATTCATTGTTTCACAGCAAGGTCTTCCTTCCAGTCTTGGTTTGTCTTCTTGCATGTTATGGCGTAGGCCGACTTAACTCAGCTTGGCCAGCTCTAATGTTACAATACATTTTACAGCAAGAATTGGGGTGCCAACTTTCTATTCTAAGTTTTACATGGCATTCATCAAAATCTAAACAATAAAATTCCTAACAATTTCCCCCTTTTTGATGATGCCAAAACTTAAATCATTCAAAAATGCAAACAACAAAGATACATACAGATAGTGTATTGACATAGAATGTATGCGCAGAATAGATCTGTTTATTGATCATATCATTCCTGTTCTTTTACACAACTGTTTACAAGGTGTATCAGAGCACATATTTGTCTACACTGAAAATAAAGAATTTATAGCTTTATTACAGAAGACTTACATTGTATGTATTTACATAAAATACATGAAGGGTTGACAGCAACACTTCATCTCCTTCACTGTCTCCTTCTTTCATCTTGATCAAGATCTTCTTCTCTTCTTCTCTTTTTCTCGTCGTCAGCTGCCTTCTTTTTCTTCTCATATGCCTAATGCAATATCTTACATTTATACCTTGAAATACTTTACATTTCTTTACTTAAAAACCTTTCGCATTCATACTTAAAACATTGTCTTTCTTTTCGTAAAACGTTCTTAGGACGCGAGCTCACTTACATTGTTCTAATCAGGGTCGCAGTGGGCCTTATTATTTGGAACCCGTGATTTTGCCCGAGGGTCCATTTCCATTCATTTTGCTCGAAGGCCTATTTCCATTCGTTTTGCCCGAAGGCCCTTTTCCTTTAACATTAACATTATATGGTCGGAACGCCGGTCCCCCGCGCCCATTTCCCACTCACTCCAGCATCATAGAACAATGTGCACCCATTTCTTTTGAAAAACATTATTAATATAAATCTTAAGACTTGACTTGACTTAATCTTTGTATGCTTGTGAAATGCTATGAACATACATTAACATAAATACATGATGCATGAACCTAAGTGATGCAACTTTTCATTAAATACGAGAATAAACATAAATGCATAGCATAATAATTAGATCACGTTAACTTGAACAATTTTGAGAACAAAACACCACATTCAACTGGTTAGGGAAAACCCTACGTGCAATTAATTAGGAATAATCATATATTCAGTTTGTCAAGAGTAAACCATATATTCATTTAGTTAAGAGAAAACCCTACGTTCAGTTAGTTAAGGGAAAACCCTATATTCATTTAGTTAAGGGAAAACCATATATTCAATTAGTTAAGGATACCTCAACTAATATAACTTCCAACCAACATAATAAATAATAAATAACTAATTAAAATAACTAATCATGTTAATGAGCATAACATAGCTTTTTCTAAATTAATTAACGAAATTGGAATTGATGTGCGTAAACTAATCTTGAAACAAGGTCAACTGTTCGAGTTTGGTTTATGCTTAATTTTATCTAACTGTTAAGAATGATTGAGTCCTTCCAAAAAAGTATAATTGAACTATAAAAGTATCACGATAGAGTCCTTCCAAAAACATAAATAACCTGCTAAGCTAGCTTGTACGCAGTGGAGTAGGAATCTAACAAATTCAATTAGATAGATATATTGATTATAATCACTTTCATGCACGGATTGAGAGGATAATTAGAAGTGTCCATAGCGTATATATCTTATATGTATCTGTTAGACTCAAGGCATTTAAGCATGTCGTTATACGATCAACACCTCTATTATTCAAACTTATTAAAGGAAAATCCCTACATTCAATTCATGGGATAAACTAATGCTCAACTAATCAGGAAAACCTTACGTTCAATTAATTAGTGAACTCTAGATTCAAATATACTAGGGAAAAGTTTTATGTTCATTTAGTTAGGAGAATATCCTACATTCATTTAATTAAGAAAGCATACACTCAAATCATAGGCAAGCCCAATTTATCACATCAATACATAAATATCACATAAAGCGGCAAACCAAATTATCACATCAACACATAAATTCACATAAGGCGGCAAGTCAATACATACACAGAGTCAATTCTTGTAATAGTCAAATATGATAGAACGACAAGCCTTGCAGTCAATTATGATAAAGCTAACATAATGAAAATCATATAACAATATTACAAACCTAAATCTACGTGAAAACTAAGGAGATTACTTGTCTGTTCAACTTATGGATAGTATAATCCTCTTTCGAATCAACCGCGTTAGGGGAAATCACTTTTCTTTTTTTTTTCTTTTTCTCTTTTCTCTTTTTCTTCCTCGCGTTACGCTCCAACGCCGGGGCTTTTTTCACTGCGTTGTTTTTGTGTGTTCTGTATGTGTGTGTTTACGTGTCTTATATCTATATTTTAACCTACTCTCAATTAGACTAGGTTTTGGAAAATGGGCTTATAATTAACTTGCTAACAATATGGGTCTGATTTAGTACTTTAAACTAATTAAAGGTCCAATTATTCATTATAAGGCCCAAATGAAATAAATTAACCAATCCAATTAAAAAGACTCTTTTATTATCTGTAATTTAACAAATTAACTATGTAGTAAAATCATTAATAAATTTCTAATTAATCATTATTATTCTATAAAATAAACAAATAACATGATTAATAAAATTCTTATTAAGGCATAAAAATTCGGGTCGTTACGTCGGGCTACATTTTCTTATTGGCTGGGGGAGCCATTTCATGGAGAAGTGCTAATCAGACACTTGTAGCATCTTCTACCATGGCAGCTGAATTTGTAGCATGCTATGAGACATCCAATCATGGAATATGGCTGCGAAATTTTGTCACTGGGCTGCGCATTATTGGGAATATAGAAAGACCATTAAAGTTGTATTGTGACAATAACTCGACAGTGCTATATTCTAATAACAACATGAGCTCTACTAAGTCAAAGCACATTGACATAAAGTTCCTGGTTGTGAAGGAAAGGGTACAGAGTGGCCAGATAACTATAGAGCATATCGGGACAGACTCAATGATTGCGGATCCGCTTACTAAAGGATTAACACCTAGGGTCTTTCACGAGCACACTGCTCGTATGGGTGTAATACAGTTTCAGGATACTTTGGTTTAGTGGGAGTCTGAAATTTTATTGCTCTATATATTATTTTAGACACATTTTGTGTATTTGGATATTTATGTACAGATATAAAGTATTCAGTTTATTACACTCTGTCATTTTTTGTTATGATTGATCTCACTAAGGAATAAGGTGGACCAATTGGAAATAGACATGTTAGATCACATTACATGTAATTTCCATGCTACGCACCCATGATTGATCTATGTCATTTGGTTGTCTTTGGTGTATATGATTATTGATGGGTTTATTCACGCATAAAGTGATGAAAGTCTCTTTAGTCCTATATTGGTACAATCAATGGACGAGATTGTTAAGAGATACTCTTATATGTGACAGCAAGATTTGAGCTCATAAGGTATTGCACATTTGTTTGGTAACATATGTAGTCCAAGGGAGATTGTTGGAAATATTTAATTTGGACTAACATATGTTAATTAAATTTGCATAGTCGTTTACCAGGTTTAATCCAATTAAAGTGATCTAATAAGGTTTTAATTTTGGATTAAAAGGGTATCAAATTGTCATGGGATTAAATGTGTAGATAATATTAGGTGATTTTCTATTTGTTAAGGGACCAAATAGAAAATAAAAGGGATACTTATCCAAAACGGTTATGGTCCCCGAGCGACGGTTCTTAAATGGATAAAACATTTGTTTTCCTACAGACGTAAGACACAGAACGTGAGATACAGAAAAGAAGAACTGCTCGTCTGGAAGACCAAAACCAGATCTAGATCCAGAATTCTCAAGCCCTAATTCCCTAATGGATTCAGTGCGCGCCGCCGATTAAGATTAATCTCTTCTCTTTCTCGGATTGTCATGGTCGGATTGTCATGGTAGATCGGTTCAAGCATGCTTTTATGAATTTCGTGAATTAAAGCATGCCTTTGTGATTTTGATTTCTAACAAGATTGGCTAGTGTTATTAGATTCAAGTTCTTGAATTTTGAATATTTTTCGAAAAATGATATACACTATAACAGACACTACAAGAAAAATGCTCAACAACAACACCCCAAAGACAACGGATTTTAGCTAAATGGTTGTCCTTACAAGCATTCACAACGGATTTTCGCTAAACCGTTGTGGATGAGCGGATTTTTTGTGAACGACAACAGTTCACTCAAGCCTAAGACAATCACTTGAATGTCATGTTTTGTTTTAGTCAGTTATTTGTTGTTTTCTTGTATTGTGTTTGTTTTTTGCATATATGAACTAAAAAATTATATTACCACAGGTGAAAAAATAATAGACACCAAATATAAATTAGCCATGATCTAAAATTACAACGGTTTTTATGGCTTGTTAAACTGTTGCAATTACTTCAAAACCACAACGGATTTGATCTGTTGTTGAAATACTTACAAAGTACAACGGTTTTAAAGCCTTGTAGAACTGTTGTGATACTTCATAACCACAACGGATATTAACCGTTGTCCAATCCATTGTTGTATCTCATAAATCCAAAACAAATACCAGCCGTTGTCCCATTTGTTGTCTTTCAGCATTAAAAGACAACGGATTATAACCGTTGTCTTCTTATTAACGGCAGCGGATTGTAACTGTTGTCGTTGAGCGGATTTTTTTACAACACCATCTACTACAACGGATGATTATTGTAATACACAACAGATATAATCTGTTGTTGTTGAGCGGATTTCTTGTAGTGAGAAATCCAATTTACCAACAGAAAAATCTGTAAATGAGTATTACACGATAATGTAAAATATAGATAATATCATTTTAGGTAAAATTGTTGTACCGTCTTGTGCATAAAATGATTATTCATAACATAACACTCTTTTTTATTAGCTTAACAAAACAACTATAAACATTCAACAATAGAGGCAACCAGAAACCCAAGAAATAGGAACATCCAAACATGAGGTATATATAAATAACACACACAAGTAGCTTAATTAATCCCAGAGCACATTCAGTTTTGGAAGAAACATTGAGGAAAATCAAATGACGATGGGATCCACAAATATCGCAGCAATCTGTTGTGCTAAGAATTTTTCTGGACACGTATACCCATCTTCACAGTTCTTGTAAGTGACCTTTACGGCTCGGCTATAGTTAATGAGTTGCTCCAACATTTCCTTTGGTATCCAACTTTTGGTGACCCATTCATTGTTCACATTTTTCCATCCATCCTCGACTAGGTCCACAAATTTGGACAGAGCCTCTTGCTTTGAGACACCATGATGTTTCATGTAGCAGTCCACCACCGTGACCATTTTTCCTTCTCTGTTCTCGCGCTTCAAAATGCAAACATATATAAGAGCTAGGGTCTTAGCTAGGTTAATGGACGTCCGTGAAAATAAACATATCACAAGTGTAGTTACATTCAAAATGTATTTTTCTAGAGTAATATATTAATAGGAAAAATAATTCATGAAACTATTTTGAGATTTAGTCCTAAAAAGTAGTCAGTCATCTTTAAATGTTATTTTAAGAATTTGGACATTTAGTTATATTTTGATCGAATTGTACGTGTACTTTTATCTGAAATTGCTGACTATGACCGATCATGTGCAAACATGTCGAAAAAAATTGGTGATTTGGCGCAAAACTTGCCATAAAAAATTTGTATGTCAATTTTTTGTGATCTGATGTGTTAAAATCATGGCGCCGAATCACCAAAATCCCTAGAAATTGCACGTTAATTAGCACCCATTGGTCATAGTTAGCAATTACATTAGAATTACACAACTCCGGTCAACAAACCGGACTAAATGTCTAAATTCTTTAAAGATATTGGACCAAATTAAATTTAAAGATTACTACTTATTTAGATGACTAAATCTCCAAGTAGCCTAAGTCACGTGAACCCAAAAAAACTACTTTTCCTGATTAATAATGCAAAGTTTTTTGAAAACCTTCAGTTTTCAAATTCTAGCATCTAACATTCGTGTAACGTTAAATTAGGCAAATACAACATCAAGGCTAATGAAGTAAAAATGGATTCAATAATACTAAAATCTACCTCTTGACTTCCCAAATCCTGCATGTGTCGACCTATCATAGCAGTGGAAATTAATATTTTGGGCTCACTTTTTAGCCAATCAATGGTTTCTTTGGTGACAGATTTCATGCCTGGGATTGGAGATGTGAGCATTACATAGATGCAACTGGTAATCACTGAATTGTTCATATATTCTTCAAACGAAGGCATTTTCCTTTCCATAATCCATTGTTGCTCTTGATTGTAAGCCCTACCAAGTTGTTTCACCTGTTCCACGCAACCAATATTAGAAGAACCAGATGATGCCATAATTGTATACGTTTCATTAATCCAAGACATTGAAATAGGAAATGGAATATTAGTTCTGAGAAGTTAACAGTTTTGTGATATCAAAAAATGCTATATTATAGCATAATTGCAAAAATGGTCCGTAACTGTTGGGGACTAGCAGTTTTATTTGGCCTGTAAATATTCTAGGTAGCGATATTCATCTGAAAATATTTTGATTCTGTGCAATTTTGATCCCACAAATTCTAATTTAATTTGTGCAATTTTGATCTTACAAGTTTTGATTTTGGTCTCAATTAGGTGTTTTAATATTTCCTTTTTTCTTACAATAATACTCGTATTATTTAGTCAAAATAACCAAAAGACTTAAATGCCTATTACGGCCGTTAATACTTACATGGCTAAAATTGTTATTTTGACTAAATGATAAAATTATCAAAGTCCTAATTAACTGTCATATCAAGAAGTTGCAGGACTAAGATTGTCAACCCTAATAGTTACACGACTAAAATTGCAATTAAGCTCCACATTATACATAAACATTGTGTATTACATATAAATTTACATTTTACGAATAGCGTGCATATACATATTACATGTATATATGTTACACTACCAAAATTTCGTGATGTCAGAAAGTACTGCTTAATAAGAGCAAAATAAAATTATTTCGAGATGTAACTAGTAAAGTTTCAAAATGTTTTTAAAAGTCCGGCTTAATTGCAATTTTGGTCCTATAACTATAAAGGAGTTGCATATTTAGTCACGTAAGTATCTTATGTATTAATCATGGTCCTGTAAATCCAAATGGGTGGCATATTTGGCCTTGTAAATGTCCTATGTAGCAATTTAGGTCCCAAAAATTTAAATTTGTATGCACTTTTGGTCCCACAAGTTCTATTTTTGTGTCATTTTGGTCCCAAATAGGTAAGTCGTATTTCACCCTTTCATGACCAAAATTGTACAAATTTAGAACGTATGATACCAAAATTGCACAAAAATCAATTTTTAGGGGACCAAAATTGCTACATAGCACACTTAGAGAATCAAATATGCCAATTTTTTATATATACGGGACCAAAATTACTACACAATAATTACAGGACTAAATATGCTATCTTCTTATATTTACATGACCAACTACAGTTTAGCCTAAAAGTCCTTGCACGTGCATGAGATATTTTTTTCTTCTTTTTTTTTTCTACTTTTTTTTTTTCAGTTCTCTATAAGGTCAAGCACCTTTTTTGGCCAATAGATAAAATCTTATGGAAATTTCAAAATGTATAATGCCAAATATAGTATAGTTGGCCCTTACTGTTTCTCTGTAATATGGGACTGCAAATGATTTGTCTTCTTTTGCTGCATCACGTTCAAAATCATCATATATACTCATAACAAATTGATAAACAATTTTCATATAATCTGGTAGTCGGTCAATTTCGTTCATATCCCACCTGAGAGGGGGAAAAAATACAATAACAACTTAATTGCATTTATTAAAATATATTATCATGAAATCATGAAAGTTATCGTTTTTCCAGTTCTTTTACTTTAGGATTTATTTGTACAAATATCTCCGAAAGCTTGCATTGAAATGCAGCCCGGCCCAAGATTTGGGATAGACTAGGCTGAGCTGGGCTGGTCTGTGCCATGATTTTCTACGCTAAAAAAAGCTGAGCCTATTTAACCTGGCCCAATTAGCCCGTGGGCCGGGGTTAGCCCGATCCGATAATTTTTGTGTAAAAAATGTATAAATGTGCTGAGTTGGCCCACTCATTTTTGCGGCCCAACCAAAACCAAATATTTTTATATGGCATGGATTTTTTACATGTTAATTATAATTAATATTATTAAATTGAAACATAACATAATTAGTAATTTTGCAGAAAAATTGAATGCCCCTTATTTGGGGTGGTGAGATGGCGATCACGTCAAAGAATCCGGTCAATTTTTTGAATTTTCCACCTAGAGTTGTCCTTAATATGCCGAACTTTATAATTAAAGTCCTAAATTGCAAACTGAAATATAAAAGTCTTAAATGCCACGGCCAAATAATTACAGGATTAATTTTGTAATAATTTGAGAAATAATGCATAAATATAAAAAATAAAAATAAGAACAAAAGTGTGCAGATATCTATACCTTATAGTCCAAATCAAATTAAAGTTAGAGAAAGTATCACCCCATATGTTAGGGCTATAACTGATCATAGGTGGCCGGATGGACCGGAAATCCCTTGGGCAACTTGAAGAGCCAATCACAATGCTATCACTAACCATTGTTGTCTCCTGTAATAACCTAACTCTAATCTTTTTTTGGTTAATATGCTTTTTGATGATGCTGTGAATTGGCAAAACAGCATTCGCCGGGTCAGTCCGGCCCATTGCCATATCTAATTGAAACACAAATAGATAATAATTTTAAAATGGTCTCAGGTTGAGATTCCACATGATTGGGCCGGGAAGTAAAAAAATAGGAATGAGAAGAAAGAAGATATATGACAAAATAAAGCCCATCATCTACAATTTAAGGTCATACATACCTTTCCAAGATATCAGTAAAGAGTTGAGCTTCCTCAAGTGTAGCGTAATTGTCATATATATCATCAATTATTGTAACCAGTTTTACGCTTTTGGCAACGGCTATTCGAACGTGAGAATACTGAGGTTCAAAATGGAAAGCCACTCCCCAAAAAAAGCACTCTATCATTCTGTCTCTTGCATATGACAATTTTGACTTGAGGTCAAATTTGTCCCACCACCTTTATAAACCAGAAAGAAAAAATAATGCTCAATATATTATCATATTATAAACTACTGGTCTAGTCGTCGTTATATTATAAGTTCATGATGATTTATTTTTTATCTCGATATATACTTATGTCGCTTATCGTCATGTACAAGTGTGACAATTCATAGAAATATTACAATTACCTTTTTAAATTTATGATATAATCAAACTTAAGATGGGTTTTTTGCAGTTATAAAACTATCTCTAGATTTTTTTGTAATCACCCCCAAACCCCAATGTTGGTAATTATCCCTATAAAAAAAGTATGAAAAACAAAAAAGGAAAGAAAAGAAAGAATGAAAAGGTCATTAATTACCTCAAGAGTTCACACATCTCTGTCCTGTACAAATTCTGCAGGAAATTGAAATTGAATTTGGCCAGTTTTAGAAGTTGTTCATCCCTTGAGTCCTCTCTTTCATAGATCGAAATATAACGGCGTATTTCGATGATTGGAACACCCCTATGAAGGGATTGCTCCAAAGCTTGCTTCACTTTGTCTTTAATGGGAGACTCTAATTTGGGCACCATAAGACTCAAATGATGCCTTGTGAAATTAACAGCTTCGTCTAAAATGTCTTCCCCATGAATCCGAATATGGGCTGCTTCATACAAATTTAGTAGACCTTCAACATCACTACTAAGGGCTTCTTTGAGTTTATTTTTTGTATCCTTAAATTTGTCAAAAACACCTGTTTAATAACATCCATCAAAACTAGTTTTTAGTTCATATCCAAGTTAATAGCTAGTGAACAAAATTATAGATCATGTTGTGCATATGTACGATACATTAATTTTGAACTATATATGATGAATAAATTACATATGAGAAGTGTATGTACATTTCTAAGGGTTAATTATACTTATCTTCCAGTAATATATATAGTTAATTTACCGCACACGAATATGTAAAACTAAAAAAATCATATAAAAAAACTCAATTTTCTTTTATTTCTAAATAAAATTAAGTAAAACTAAATAAAAATAGGTGGTTGGTGTCCAAGTTGCCCCCAGCCTACGCCATTGAGTATAAATAACAAATAAATTCAATTCAATTAAATAGTACATGCTATGATACAATTTTACACTTATCATAGGTATATTGATTATTTGGTTATGCATTTGGGGAATAATTAAAATATTTAAATAGTCACTAGCACCAAATTTGCACCAACTTAAATTTAAAACTTAAAAGACTAAAATTACACAAATCTAAAATTTATAGGACCAAAATTGCAAAACAAGCAAAGATACAAGATTAATATCGCAATTCATCACTAATATTGCAACACCCCTATAGTAATTTTGCATTTTCCCAATATATAAATTATTATAAATTTGTACATGCATCTTCACGCTTCATATCTTAACAATAATATTTTCATCAGGAAAATATATATGATGAAATTTGAGCTAAAATATTGAGTTCATATAAAATCTTTTGATAATTACATTTTTAGAGAGAATGCATGTAAATATTGATTAATTAATTCTTTTTCTTGTAAGCTAGATTAATTTGGTGGCGAGGTTTTTTTTCTTATATGAAACTTGAAAATATAATATGTAATGAAACCTGCGTGCAAATAAAGAGTGTAATTAGAGCAATAAAGGACATACTAAAAGAAACATGGTAACGATGTTGCCTAAGCAATCGAAATCGAAGTGAAGTAGTGAACAAATCATATTTTTCATCCTCATCATGAAAATTATAAATTTGTTCAAGTTTTTCTTCAATCTCTGACTCAAAATGATATGCCAATCCCAAGCGCTCAATTGTGTCGATTAATTTGATCAGCTCGCTAGATGTTGCAGCCATTATAAGCATGCTTCTTACTTCCTTCTTCAATGCTTCAATGGCTTCTGCATACGCCTCTTGTATCTGTGAAGCCAATATGTTTTTGTACGCTTATCAATACTAGCTAGGATGAAGTTCTTCATTTCATATTAAATATTAAAACTCTTATTTCATAAAAAGATATATTAAAACTTGTTCAAAGGTAGTATAATTGCAAAATAGTCCTGTAACCTTTTGGGTGGTAAAATTTCAGAACTTTTGTTTTTCAATTTGCAATTTTCTTTGGACTTTAAATTAAAAAAACTGATTCATTGAGGACATATTTGGTGGGAGAATTTAAAAATGACTAGATTGCTGGCATGACCACCACCTCACCACCCCAAATTGGTGTCAAGTTTTCGGTGAAACAACTGATTTTGATGCTAACGGGGATACATTGACGTATTTTTTATACATTGACAGGCATAATGAATATTGACATTGTATTTAATATGAACCAGTCTTTTAAAAATTGGCTTATATAGGCGGCCGAATAAGCACCCCTAGGCCGAACTGGTTTTGCCAAAATCTGTGTAAAAAATCGTTTTAGCCGAAAATCGGCCTAGTCGGCAAACAAATGGGCCGAAGCGCTTGCTTGTTCGGCCAAAAAACCGGCCCTGCAAACTTGGTTCACGTTAGTATTTTCGTGGTGGATATTATGGAGGTGGATAGCCAAGCTAAATTAATTACATGACAACTACAGAATTAGCGTGTGATTAGTGATGACTGCTTAATTAAACCTCTATATATCAACTTATCACGCAGACGTACGTACTTTAGCCAAACTAAATTAATCACATGACAACTACAGAATTAGCGTGTGTTTAGTGATGACTGCTTAATTAAACCTCTATATATCAACTTATCATGTGATTTATTTTTGTTTCGTCGCAGCTGGTTTCAGCTCACTGCTGGGGCTCTTGATGGATTCAGGTCAATCTTTATGATCATACATATAAATTTGTTCAAGATAATGTTTAGGCATAATTGCAATATTGGTGCTCTGTAACTTTTGGGTGGTGAATTAATTTTAAAACTTTTATTTTTCGATTTGCAACTTTGGTTTTTCACTTACAAAATTGATACATTATAATGAGGACAATTTTGGCCGCAGATTTAAAAATGATCAGATTGTTGGCATGGTTGCCACTTCAACACCCCAGATTAGGATTTTTAAATTTTCGGCGAAACTACTAATTTGGATGGGACACATATGCATGGATTTTTATATATGTTTATTAATTAATATTAGGGAAAATTTCAAAAAAGAAAACTTGAATTTTGTGCTAATTACAAAAAAAAATCTAGAGATATTATAAAATTACAAAAAAAAAACCCTCAGGTTTTATTATGTTTTGAATATTGATGACACCCGAGCCGAACTGGAAGAAATTGAATCGACACATATCCGAGTAGGCGGCCTACGGGTGACGTCAACGATGATGTACGACGACACATCACGAATTGAAGCCCGCCCTACTCTCTTAAAAAGATGAATATTTCGAGCCCAACCGCTACCGAGCCCAACCACAACACGGCCGAGCCCCGAGCCCAAATTTCAATATGAAACGCATGCGCGACAGATTCATAGAAGTAATCACTTGCCCATGCTTGACACTTTATTGGTATCAGAAACTGCCACATGTCAGAGAATTATGAATGGATTTTTATATATGTTTATTAATTAATATTAGGGAAAATTTCAAAAAAGAAAACTTGAATTTTGTGCTAATTACAAAAAAAAATCCAGAGATATTATAAAATTACAAAAAAAAAAAACCCTCAGGTTTTATTATGTTTTGAATATGAATGGTAACTGTAATATTTCTTTATATATCAGGTTATTTTTGAATTTTTTTCTTGTGAAGGAGAAAATATTAGATGGAATTAAACATCAAAGGATCTATTGTAATTTTCAAAAATCCCAAGAGTTTAGATTTTTATAATTAGCCCAAACCTCAACTATTGTTTTTGTAATTATCCTTTAATATTATTAAATTAAAACATAACTTAATTAGCAATTTCACAGTAAATTTGAAAACCCCTTATTTGATGTGGTTAGATGGTAACCACGTCAACAATTCAACCAATTTTTGAATTTTTCACCTAAAATTGTCCTTAACGTGCCAAACTTTGAAATTAAAATCCTAAATTGCAAATTGAAAAAAAAAAAATCTTAAAAGGTCACAATCAAATATTTACAGGACTAATTTTACAATCAATCATAATATTTATATATAGCAATAACGCATAAATACAAAAAATACCTATCTATCTATATCTATATTATCTTAAAAGTGTGAATGTTTCTTCAAATTTTTGATTGGACAAAAATATCCTTTGGACATAGGAATATTTTAGGATAACTAAGTAATTTGATATTCATTAAGTTTCTATTTGTTCAATTTAAAACAAGTGTCCTTTTATATTCTACACTTTTAAAGTATTTATTCTTTCATTTATAACTCTTAAAATATTTTGAATTTTCAAATAATATTAGCTTCATATTAAACTAGATTTTGTGAGCTTTCTAACCGTATGTCATAAACATATATAAGGACTTCACATGAGAAAATTTTATCATTATAAAGTTCAACATAATGTAAAAATTATTTATATTTAATCATAATAAATTAATTAGAAATTAATTAGAACATATATGTAATGTTTTTCTATAGTTTTACTATTTATTTAAATTTTTTGTTTAATTATATTAGAGATGTTCATTATAGTTAATTTATTTTTTTGAGAATACGAAAATATATTTTTAATCATAACACTAAGAATACTTTAAATTTCTTATAAAATCAATTTCAAATTTAAACTAGGTTTCAAAATCTTCAACCATATGTTCTAAACATATACCCAAGTAGTTATAGAAGAAAATTTAACTATTAAACTTTTAGTATGATGCAAAATTGTGTATCTCTTATATTCTTTTAAATTTTCTCAATAATTAAATATGTCTATTATAATTTATAAGAAAAAGATTTAATTATAATATACATGATAAGAAAAAAAAAAAAAAGATTTTATGTGGTTTTGAAGCTAAATAAAAGGTAGAAAAAATACATAATTCTTTTATGGTCGGAAAATTCTCCATCAATTAGTAATATGCAATTTGAAAATTAATTTATTGATGGTGGTCAAAAAAATAATATTGAAAACAAGAGAGTTTCATATTTTATTTTTATTGAAATTTCATGTATATGTTATTTTAATTAGTCATATCGAGTAAAATAAAATGTACAAATTAAAAGGAATAGCAATAGCATGAAAAAAAAAAAAAGCGAATAAGAACCAAAACAAGTTTGTCGCGGCAAAAAGGTTACCTTTTAAATTTTAACTATATGTGTTAATATGACTTTTAGTTATTTTTTTATATATAACATTATAAGTTTTAGTTTCTAATTTATTATTTATTCAATATTATTATGATTTCAACCTTTCAATTATTTTATATCCTATAAATCTTAGGAACAAGTGCAAAAAAGTGCTAAAAGTTTTATAAATAAATTTATTAAAAAAACTTAGAAGACAAACTCAATAAATAAAATTGTATGTATTAAATTGACATTTATGATAAAACTTTAATGTCATTTGAAAATTACACCCTTAAACTTATAAGTTCAAAATATCAATATGATACATATTTATAACAAAAACATATACCAAAATAATCAAATTTTAATAAAATGGTGTGAAAGAGTGAAACATGAGCTAAAATTGGATTAGTCTAAAGGAACATATATGCTATGCAAAAGAAAAAATAAATAAACTCATTTAATATGTTACAATTTGACATTTACTGAGAAAGTAATATATTACAAATTATATATTAGTTCGGATACTAACATAACATTCATAAAAAGATTAAATAAATTAAATTAAATAATTACAACAAATTAGAGCGAAAACTAAGAATAAAAAATATTAAAAAATAAATGGCTATACTTGAGATTAATGAGTTGAGACGGCCTAAATAATTTTGGGTTTTAATCTCACATATATAGATAGTTTAGGATTAAACCAAATGAATATTATAAAGATATGAAAGAATAAAAGTAAATAGTTAAATGTGGGTCATAGATAGGAATTCTCGGTGTTGCGAAAATCGGGGATTTTACTAAAATCTCCCAAAAAAATTGTTTAGCCCTAAAATTGGGATAGGCTCCCGCCTAGGCGGCTAGAAATCGTCCTAGGCGGAAAAATTGCCAAAAATGTTAAAAACAAAAAAAGGAGAAAAACAATACTATTTTTAGGCGTTGGGCCACCGCCTAGCAATTTCTGCAACATTGGAAATTCTAAAAAATAATTAAATGGCTTATATATGTAGACATTTTCGATAAAATCTCAGTCCATTTTAAAAGCACACATTTAGGACTTATAAAGATTCAAGCACAAATATAATTATTATAAAATTGGGTACAAATTATTCTAATTTTTATAAAGTCGAATATTATTAAAAAGTTGAAACAAGAATAAGAAATGAAAAATCACTGTGTATATGAAATTGTAAAAAATAAATAAATAAACTAAACTTATTTAATATGAAATAGTTTGATATTTATGTCAAAAATTAATATTTCTTAAATTACATGTTAATTTAGGTACCAATATAATATTCAAAATACTATTTATATATCAAATTTATTGTGTTAAACTATATATAATAATAAATCGGAGTGAAGTGATCATGTTTAGTGTCAAGTAATATGAATTCTTCTGGGTATAAGGAGGCGGAAGTGAATAGTTAAGGGGGTTTTTAACACTAAAAATTGGATTGATAATTATATTTTACAATAAATAATATAATTTTATAAACGAGATTAAATGAGGTCAATTTTAAATTTAGAGTCCCATCAAACAAATATAGATTAGTTTCAGTATATTAAGAATAATTGCAATTTTCATAAATATACGGCTCACAAATTTACAACTAAATAAATTTTAATATAACCAAAATAGTCAAATTCAATTGCAAAGTACAAACTTTAATACAATAACGCATTTTTCTAAAACTCTATGCAATTTAAAAAACTATATTAATTTTTAGTTTATTATATAACTTTTAAAAATTTATGTATTTGCAAAAACAAATTCAAACATAAAAGTTAATTAGTTTTATATTTAATTATTAATGATTGACACATGAAAATTGTTCTTATTTTTCCTTTCATAAGACTGTCTTTAGTTTTATTATTTATTAAGTGAAGATATTTTGTGTGCAATTGAATAGAGTTTCAAAACTCATATTTCTACTTATCACTTTTTCATTGTTTTATTAATACTTGACTCTCAATGAAAATAATGGATTAATTGTTTTATATATATTAGGTTAAGGTTTATTATTTTTAAGACACTGGAAATAGGAGGAAGATTAAGTTTAAGTGTTAATGATAAAATTTTGACTTTGTTATTAGAATTCAAATAAAATCTCTCATATATATTATATTACATTTGTTTTTATATTTCTTTAATCGAAGAACTGAGATAGAATAAAAGAAGTAAGCACAAGAAGTATAAGAGTTTGATTAACCTTTATTTTATTTGGATAACAATAACAAATAAAATGATGATATTATGATGGATTTGGGTATAAAATTTAGTTAATTAATTTTTATTAATGTGATAACTTGCATGTGATTTATTAATCATTAGCTTACGATTTATAAGCTAAATTATTTGTCTGGTTATGTAAAATACATCCAATGCTAAAAGAATTCAAAAATCATGTAAGAGAAAATACTTTTCTAGCCATATAAATGAAATAAAAGACCGATGAATGTGATTGTAAGCTAATATAAAATTTATTTCGTTGTTAGACCGATTGTAAAATATTTATGGGGTTGAGTTCTTTAAAATGATTATTTAACAATTCACGTCAATCTATAATTAAAGTAAAGCAAAATATATATTAAATACTGTATAATATTTAAATTTAATTATTTTTTTTCTTTCTAATACTTTTTAATATTTTAATATTAATCAATAAAATTATTAAATAATATAATTAGTTTAGTAAAGTCATGTGTATCACGTCGGCGGCAGACGTGTTTCTTACTAGTAAGAATAAAAGTGGGAAGATATCTATACCTTATTGTCCAAAGAAAAGTTAGAGAAAATATCACCCCATATACTAGGGCTATAACTAATCATAGGTGGCCGGATGGACCGGACATCCCTTGGGCAACTTGAAGTGCCAATCACAATGCTACCACTAACCATTGTTGTTTCCTGCAATAACCCTCTTTATATTTTTTGGTTAATCTGCTTCTTGATGATGATGTGAATTGCCAAGACACCAGTCGCCTATTTATAAGGGCATGCTTTTATTCTATCCAGCAATGATAGTGGTACGGGACACATGGGCACTATTTCAATTGAATAAACGTGATACAAATGGACACTATTTCAATTTTGGGCGACGACAGAGAACAGGGCATCTCTGACAATATAACAAAAAACAAGTGGAAAAAGACACATGTTAAAAATGACCGACCATTATATTTTTGGGGGCTGCTTTCTTTTATAATTTGATGTCAGTCACAAGAGATACTTTACACACAAAAACTATGTGATATTGTCTTACGGATTGATCCTCCTATTTATTCTCTCTCCTCTCACTGGTCTCTTCTTTCTAGAGCTGTCAAAATAGGTCAGGCCCGTTGAGCTGGCCTGTCCCACCCCGCCTAAAGTTAATAGAGGGGTGGGTTAAGTGTTTAGTGGTGCTAGCCCGCCGTGGGTTTGGCGGGGCGGGCCGACGGGCTAGCTCTCCAGAAACATAAAAAAGGAAAAAAAGAAGAAAAATAAGATTAAATAGAAAAATAAATAGTATAATTGATATTTTATAGTTTTATCTCTTATAAAAGTGTATAATATATTTTTATAAAATATGTATTTGTCATCTATTAGTATATTTAATTCATTAAAATTAATAATATGAATAAAAAAATATTTTTTTTTTGTATTTGGATTGGGCCAGCATATTTCTGACCCGCCATAATGGCGCCCCGCCCCCGGGCGGTTTTTCCGGACGGGTTGGTTGGCCCGCCCCGTCAGCCCGTTTTGACAACTCTACTTCTCTCTCTCTCTCTCTCTCTCTCTCTCATGTTCTTTCGTTTCTGTTTTCCCCTTCTTTTTCTCTCTCTCTCATTCGTCCCCTCATTCTCTATCTCTCACGTCTTCTCCCATAGTCCCCTACTCCCCGTCTCTCTCTTTCTCATCTCATTGGCTCCCTTCCTCTCTCTTCACTTCGCTTGGTCCTCCCTCTATATATCTCTATACACACATGTTTTACATATAAAAACCTTCTCTCGTGTTATTTCTTTTCCCCTTCTTCCCCTTCTTTCTCTCTCCTCTCATTGGTCCTCCCTCACCTCTTTCTCTCATGTCTTCTCCCATTGTCCTCTTCTCTCTCTTTCTCATCTCATTCGTCTCTCTTCTTCTCTCTCTTCACTTGATCCTCCCTCTTTATCTCTATACATACAGGTTTTATATATAAAAATCTTACAAAATCCACATTCTTTAGAAAGCAAATACCAAATTGATACTTTAAAAACATATACTTTTTATGGTATAATTGATTATTTTATTAAAAAAATGATACTTTTTTTAATAACGAAGTAATATTTATTTAATAATAAGTGATACATTTTTAATAAAAATAATTTTTGTTTTAATAAAAAGTGATATTTTCGTAATAAGAAATTATATTTTTTCTATAAAAATTGATACTTTGTTTTAATGAAAAATAATTTTTCCAATAAAAGTGATAATTTTTTAATAAAAAGTTATACTTTTGAATAAAGATTGATACTTTTTTCGAAAGACTACTCTTTCCATAAGAAGTGTTTTTAATAAAAGTGTTTCCATATGAAGTGTTTTTAATATCGTGCCTTATTTAAATAAGGCACTATCGTGCCTTGTATATAAATGGCACTATCGTGCCATGTTTTAATTTTGTGTTTAAGTTTTTTTTTTTGATGAATTTTTTTAATATTTTGACAGGTATCAAGTATGAACCTCTCACAGTGTAGTGTTGTTTGTCCAACCAATAATGAGACGAATCAAGTACAAGACTTAAGTATTGTTACGGATTACATAGACATTTTCACAACTTACGAAATTTTCTCATCTCGTGAGAAGTTATTTGAATGGGTACGGGAGCGGGGGAATTAACATGGCATGGTAATAGCAATAAGTAGGTCTGATAGTGGTGTTGGTAAGAGGAGACCTCATATGTTATTGGCCTGTGAACGTAGTGGAAAATACCGCGAATATAGTGGAAAATTAACCCGAGGAAAGCATCAAGAGGAAAATGCTGAAAAAGATGATGTTCCCTCGAGCAATTTAAAAAAAAAGGTCGTGGGAGAGAAACCGGAACAAAGAAATGTGGATGTCCATTTCGTTTAAAGGGTAAGGAAATCTCCATTGACGAATGGGTTTTGAATGTTGAATGTGGTGTTCATAATCACCCGATTGCCCAATATTTGGAAGGTCACTCATATGTTGGTCGATTGTCCAAGAACGAGAAGGAATATGTCATGGACATGTCACAGGGTAATACTCGGCCCAAAGACATTTTGTTTGGTTTGAAAAAGAAATTTGTAGATAATAAGTCCACAATACGGACTATCTACAATGTTCGTATGAAGAATAGAGTTGTTGAACGAGACGGTCGATCTCAGATGCAACAACTTATGTGGAAATTGAAGGAGCATAAATATTTCTATCATCATAGGCGTTGTGAAATGACTAACACCGTGAAGGGCCTATTTTTTGCTCACCCGATGAGCGTTGAGTTGTTGCGTGCTTTTCCGAAGGTACTTTTTATGGATTGTACGCACAAGATAAATAGGTACAAGTTACCCTTGTTGGAGATTGTTGGCGTTACGTCAACACATATGACATTCTCTATCGCAGCCGCTTATTTGGAGTTTGAGCGGGAGGACAACTACATATGGGCAGGTACCATTTTAAAATCCTTGATGGACCCACTTTTCCTCCCTACTGTGATTGTTACTGACAGAGAATTGGCTCTAATAAATTCAATTGAAAGAACATTTTCCAATACGAGATATTTTCTTTGTCGGTGGCACATTAGTAGGAACATTTTGACAAATTGCAAGAAAATACTTCGCACGAAAGAGAAATCAGAATCCTTTATGTTGTATTGGAATTTATTAGTCCTCGCAGATACCGAGTCATTATTTTATGAATTCCTCGGGGATTTGATCAATTTGTAGAATATCCAATTTGCCGTGCAATATACAATGGAACAATGGGTAGGGCCTTACAAAGAAAGATTTGTGTATGCTTGGACGAATAATATCATGCATTTCGACAATACCACTACGAATAGGTAAAGTTCACACCAATGTGATTAAAATTGCTTTCTATATTTTAATTAGATATATAAAAAAATAATTGAATGCTTACATTTTATTTCAGAGCGGAGAGTCACCATGCTGCGTTGAAAAGACAACTTGGGTCGAGTCGAGGGTAACATGGAGACATGTTTGGGACATATTCACACCCTTCTTGAGACATCACATAACGCAATCAAACACTCGTTTAAAAAGAGCGAGTTAAATGTAGTCCAACATAAATTCAAATCAATTATATTCATGTCTTTGCGAGGCGGTATGGTGTCTATACATGCATTGAATAAAATATATGATGAAATGGATGGTATAACAGAGGGTGGTGTTGATCCCTTATTGTGTGGGTGTGTGTTGAGAAAGACATGTGGATTACCTTGTGCTCATGAGATATCTGAGTATGTGAGGTTGGATAAGCCAATTCCCCTTGATCAAATTATTGCGTTCTGGAGAAAATTAGATATGTACACCGACCGGAGGGGATGATGTTGGTGTTGGGCATGAAGTTGGCAGTCGATGGACTCAGTGTGTGGGTGATTTATACACAAAATTTGAACAAGCCCCTGAAGCAGAAAGACTGTTGATATTGAAAAGATTGTTGGTAGTTGCCAATCCAACAATAACCTCACTGATTGAGCCCGAGATTCATACTCGCACTCGTGGGCATCCTAAAGTGTCAAAATCTAAACAATCTAAATCTACGAAACGTGACCCGAGCAAATTTGAGTATGTGGAGTCCATTAAAGATATTTGTTCGCCAGTTGATGAAGTAATCTACCATGTTGGTCCAACAAATGATACTCCTATGTTCACATTAATTCCAAGGCCAAAACTACTGGTAAATATAGTATTATTTTATTAGTTGCCATTCTTTTAAACAATTCTTGTGCGATTGGTCTGACTTTAGTGTTTGAATAGGTTGTTCGTCGACCTGGTTTTAAGGAATCGCTGCCATCTTACTTTCATAATTACATTGTTCGTATTAAAGATGTTGAGAGTGATAGTCATTGCGGTTTTCGTGCCATATCTGACCTACTTGGCTACGGTGAGGAATCGTGGGGTCGTGTTCGAGGAGATCTCTCTCATGAGCTAACATCAAATCGAGATTTGTACACACATGCATTCATTAAACATGGTTGTGTTGATGAAATTTTGAATAAACTCGATTGTTATGATTATATTGCAAAAAAAAAACATTGGTTTTGTTTGCCAAAAATGGGTTACTTAGTTGCATCGGCATATAATGTTGCTCTTGTATGTTTGGATAAGAGAATGTCCCTCACATATCTACCCTTGAGAACAGAATGTCCGACCAATCCGAAATTGCTATGTATCATATTTGTGAATGGGAACCATTTTATTGAGGTACACGCTTCATTTATTCACATTATTTATTTTATTTTATATGGATGCTTATGTTGATATTGTTTAATTTATAGGTGTTTCTTACCGATGGTCATCCATTACCTCCTGTGACTTCCATTTGGTTTACAATTCGCAACGATTGTGCAGTAGGGTGGAATGATTACTATAGTCAACAACTTCAAAAATACAGTGAAAGCGTTGGAACTAGTCAGATTCGTAGTACTAAGTCTATAACTTTGGGCTAGTCATTTGTTGTAATTTGGAGATATTTAGAGATATTTTAGCTTCTTTTTTTTTCAGATAAAAAGCTTTTTTGCTTTTGTTTTCATAGCAAAATTTCACAATAATCGAAGAGTTATACAATGAGCATATATTAATTAAAGATGTATTATATTCATAGCAAAATGTTTGTTCACACAAGTTATTCTTTGAAGCTTTAGTTACATTCTTACAATCATTTGGATTGATGTGTAGATGGTTTGAATGGGATGTTGCTACAAGCACAGGCAAGCATAATTTAAGCTTGAGATCATTTGAGAAAGTCCTTGAGTCTTTGGCAAAAAAAGATGGAAACATCATTTTTTTCGGAAAAAAAAGTTGTAAACTTCATTTTTTTGGGGGCAAAATAAGCTGGAAACAGCTTTTTTTGGCCAAAAAAGCTGGAAACATCATTTTTTCTCGGAAAAAAATTTGGAAACACCAAGATTTTTCCAAAAAAAGCTGGAAACAACATTTTTTCAAAAAAAAAGCTGGAAACTTCATTTTTTCGGAAAAAAGTCAGAACTTCATATTTTTTGGCCAAAAAAGTCAAACTTCATTTTTTTTCAGGAAACAAAAAAGCGTGGAAACAGCTTTTTGGCCAAAAAAGCTTCATTTTTCGGGCAAACTAAGCTGAAACCGCTTTTTTGGCCAAAAAGCTGGAATCTTCATTTTTTCGGGGAAAAAAAAAAGTTGTTCCAAAGACAAAATACTCATCATCATCACATCTCAGCAGACATTTCTAAAGACAGGAAATACTCATCAAAGACAAAATACTCATCATCAACAGCAACACATCTCATCATCAGAAAGCACAAAATACTCAACACACCAACAAAACACACCAACAATCAATTAATTTCTAAAGACAGGAATCCTCATTTTATCAACAAAAAAGCTGGTATAATTACAAACATACAAATGAAAAATACTAATCATCTTCAGGTGGTGCAACCCAAGTGCTACTATCCGTCTTTGAATCTATATATAGTCAATTCTATATGTCTACGATATTCATTCCTCATACGCTCTTGCGTAACCACCTACTTTATCTAAATTTTTGAGTAGAAGAGTCTCCACCATTTTCAATGCAAAAGGCCCAGAACTATGATTATCGGTTTGCTTATATGTTTGTTTCTCAGTAGCAAACGTAACTTTCCACGAGTGGAGTGTAGGGACGATATCTTGACGCTCATCCCAATACCCTGCATGATGCAATACTAGAGGAATGAGGCGGGCAAAGGGCGTCAACATACGTTGCCTTTCGGTCAAAATTGCTTTATTGTGGTGATGGTAGTATGAGTCAAAAACCCTGATCGAGCACGACTTTAGAAAAATCATACATGCAACCCAATGCTCCCCGTAGTTGTGAATAAAAATCACCTGGCCAAGTAGTAATACATTTGTCAAAAGTTCGCAATAAAAGTTAAAAAATGGTTTATTAATATAACTTAAATAATATGACTTAACAAGTCCACTAACAAGTCCACTAACTTGCTCCAATGATACATCCCCCCATGACGGCCTCTCCCCGTGGACATACTTAACAAGTCCACTAACTTGCTCCAATGATACATTCTCTATCAAATTAGGATCATGACACATGTCTTCTGGGTCCTTGCCATGCAAATCATTCCACACTTTTAAAACCAATAACACATAGTTTCCTCACATATCTTGGTGAATATGTGCATTCACCATGGCAGGCATGCAATGTAGTACAACAAGGTATGCATTGATTTGCTGTAAATGCAAAAAAACTGAAATTGCCGCAATTGTTTTAAGATAAATGAGAGAAATATTATAAGAAAAATTAAATTACCTCAGCTTCCATATCAGTGTTTGGTTCCTCTATCTCCTTAAAAAAGGTAGGACCCATTGTGCAAAGTTTATACCCTATATTGCGACTAAGATACAAAGACAAATATTAAATACAATTTTATGCAGTGTAAGGTTTATTATGCTTAATTATTATAAGTTACCTTTCAGTTGATTCCAAAAAACGTCTGTACTCCATCTCCGTTGTATCATCCCTGCGATTCTCGTTAGTCGTGAAAGAACTACGTAGATACCTAGATTGTACCCTCGGTCGACGAAGTTGCATAGAAGAAAATGGGGCATCATGTGTCGACAAAGGAATCTGGGGTTCTGGGAAACCATGAGCTCGCAAATGGGTATGCATATCAGGAAAAGACGATGCCACGATGTCATCATCCGATCTCGCCGACGGCTGGGTGTAGGTTCCATGGGGTGTGAGTGTAAGGTTTAGAAGGGGGGGGTTGAATAAACCTTACAAACTTTTCGATTTAGTCCTTTTTAAAGTTCAGAGTTGATACTACACAGTTGTGTCCTAGGTGGATAGCCAATTTAGTTAATCAGGAGAGTTAGTCACTCAACATACTGATCGATTTTGTTGATAGAATAACTCAATTTGTTAAGATCGAATTAGCTCAATGCATTTGTTTTCATTGGAAGACTTAACACCCTAAAATTTGGTTTAGTTATGATTTAATCCTTGGTTTTAGTACTTAGGGATTATCAAGTGGATAGCAAATTTATCAGTAGAGTTAAACAAATAAGATGCAGGAATTAAAGTGCTGAAATGTAAATGACACGATAAGATTTTATAGAGGTTCGAAGATGGGGTAATTCTTCTACTCCTCTCTTCTCCAACTCCTGGAGGAATCCACTAAGTATTGATCAAGATACAAAGTGGTAATCCGGATACAAGTCTTGATCACACACGGTGACTTGATCCTTTGGGACTCGGCCCCGAGATGCCTTGGTCACGGTGGCTTCTCGTGACGACTCAGCCTTTCTTCACAGGCAGTGCGCTTGCTACTATAGCTCACTTGCTCAAGCTCTTTGGATTTGATCACGAAGCCCTCCAAAAACTCGAGACTGGTTCGACCTTGAACCTTCCTACAATGTAGACCCTTTTTCTTCAAAAGTTTCCTCTTCAACTGATTGAAGTTATCTTTCCTTCACAGGTGAGTGTTGGATTGATTTCCTTCGTAGTGTAGGCTTGAGAATTAATCTTAAATGATCTTTGAGAATATTTCGATTACAGTTCAAATGTTAGCTTGAATGTTCGTGGGTTCAGTAATCAAGGTCTTGTTTTCTCAGAGTCATTCCTCAGCCTTTTATAGTGTTCTTTCAAAAATTTTCCCGTTGAAGAGATATGCTTATTTTTTAAAGTCACTTGTGGTCGTTGGCTTGTCTTGTTGCAGTCCTTGGAATTGCCACTTCCTCGTATGAATTGTTCTTGACTTTTCGTAGTTCGCACGGTGTAGTGCTTCCCATTGGTTCATTCCCTTGCACGCTTCTCGACCGAGCACTTGAGTAAGGTAGCATGGAGGTATACTTGTTTAAGTAATTCTCTTGATTTACGTCGGCAACGGATCTCTTCGATTATCTCGACTTGACCGCATTTCCTTGCTTTCCCCAGGTGACTTAGAGTCGCCTTTCAATCATTGGATGACTCTTCCGTCACTTCAACTTGAGACTTGGCTATCTTGAGTTGACTTGACCGACATTTTTACTGTTGCATCTCATCTCACCGCACCTTGATTGAGTTCCGTCTTCTTCTTTGCCATACTCGGTTTGTCTTGCAATGTGAGTCTTCCTTCTAGTCTCCGGTTGTCTTCTTGCATGTTTAGGCATAGTGACTTAACTCACTTGACCAAATTTCTATTTGTTACAATGCAGTTTACAACAAAAATGGGGTGCCAACTTCCTAGTTTAAGTTTTACATGGCATTCATCAAAATCTAAATAATAAATTTCCTAACAATTTCCCCCTTTTTGATGATGCCAAAACTTAAAACATTCAAAATGTAAATAGCATAGATACATACAGATAGTGTATTTATAGAGAATGTATGCGTCGAATCAATCCTTTTATTGATCATAGCATTCTTGTCCTTTACACACTGTTTACAAGGTGTATCGAGCAAACATCTATATCTACGCAAAAATAGAGAATTTCTGATTTATTACGAAGACTTACATAGTATGTATTTACATAGTAAAATACATGAAGGGTGGACAACAACACTTCATCTCCTTCACGCCTCCTTCTTTCATCTTCTTGATTCATCATCTTCGGTCTTCTTCTCTTTTTCTCATCTTCACCGCCTTCTTTCTTCTTTTCATATGCCTTAGGGAAGCTTCATCTCTTTTTAGTTTGTCTCTCCTCCCAAAGTGAGTTTGTCTTTTATTTTCTTCTTCGATTCTTTTCACGTACTCAAAGATTGTTTTTAGCCACTTGGATTGGCTACTTGGTCAAGACCACCCAAAGAGATCCCTCATTTCTTGCCGGATCTATGTACTCAATGATTTTGGGCGAGGCCCAGTCCAAGCCTCTTCCTCCACCACTACTTCTTTCTCTACCTCTTCCTCCGGGCGTGTATTGTCTTTGGGGTCTTCTTCTTGGTGAGTGACCAATGGTGAGTGACCAGAGAGGATTCCGGTCCCGTCGTCAGGTCGTGCATCAAGACGAACTTGTTCACAATCGAAAGACAGCGCAAAAGCACGCCCCATCGCGCCTGGTCGCGTAAGCGTCAAGTTGAAACTTTGTCATTTTTGTTCGCATCCGAGCACGAGCGAACGCATGTCCCATGCATCGGGTCGTGCATCAAGTCAAAACTTTGTCATTTTCATTCACATCCGAGCATGGGCACACGCACGGGCGTGCGCCAGGTTTTGCGTCGATGCGAAAGACTGAACAGATGCACTTTTTACAGTAAACATGTCTTTCCGAGCCAAAAGACATGATCTTTCCATATGGGCACCTAATGCTTAGAAGCCTATGCAGATGATTTTAGATACGAAAAAATACAAGATAATAATCGAGTCATTTGCATTATCATCATATTGATTTCCCCCTGTTTAAAAGCTTGAAAGTCCAACACTTTTAGTTTGTAGTTCCGGTTTTCGCAAGTGCTGCTAAACCGTAATAGTTAAAGTTGTTGTATCTTAGAGACGAACGCCGAAACCATAAACACTTAGTATACAAGGCGTTATTCGTCTTGCAGAGACTGAATCTAATTCAGGACTCGACTCAATCCAAACACTAAGCCATTCTCCTTAAACAGTAAACCTCCAGAATTTTACCCAATACAACAATATATTTATTATATATGCATAGAAATTGTCTAAACAAAAATGTTTATACTATAATCAAATTAAATTATATCACATTTTAATCTTGCAAATTTCTCTTGAAGTCAAACTGTGATGTATAATATTAACAATATTAAAAGTATAATTAAAATAAAATGCATTATATTAATAAATTATTTTAAATTAATTAGCAAAATAATATGGTTCACTTGCAACGCACGTGCACCTTATTAGTTGTGAAAAATAGATGAATCATTTTCCTATTTTTTTTAACTTCTAGCATATATATACACATAAATGGGAAAGACCTTTTCATAAATCAATCCATACATCAACCCTATATACTAAAAAGAAAAACAAGCCGCCACATGTCTTCACTTGAGCGAGTTTCATTACACGTGTCAACACCTTATTCCTCCAAATCTATGTGTCACTTTAATATTTAGCCACGTGTCAATCCATGCCACCACCTTATTCTTCCAATTATAAATTGATTTACTATATCAATTTACTATCAATCTATCATCAACTTAATAATTAAATTTCCTATTTCCGTATATAACTATTAAAATCCAATCAAACATTTAATCAGCAAAGTTATCAATTTTGCAAAATCAATGTTACCGCAAAATCGTATATTTAATATATTTATATATGTATATGTATGTATATCCAACACATTTTTTGAGGAATTTTCCTTATAATGTATTAATTAATTTAAGATATTTAATATATTTATATTTGTATATTTAATATATTTATGTAAAAACAAGCTGCCACATGACTTCACCTCTGCAATTTGGTACAAAGAAAAAACAAGCTGCCACATGTATTCACCTGAGCAGTTTGGTACGCGTGTCAATACCTTATTCTTCCAAATCTATGTGTCACTTTCATATTTAGCCACGTGACAATCCGTGCCACCACCTTATTCTTCCAATTATAAATTTGATTTACTATATCAATTTACTATCAATCTATCATCAACTTAATAATTAAATTTCCTATTTCCGTATATAACTATTAAAATCCAATCAAACATTTAATCAGCAAAGTTATCAATTTTGCAAAATCAATGTTACCACAAAATCGTATATTTAATATATTTATATATGTATATGTATTTATATCCAACACGTTTTTTGATGAATTTTTCTTATAATGTATTAATTAATTTAAGATATTTAATATATTTATATTTGTATATTTAATATATTTATGTAAAAACAAGCTGCCACATGACTTCACTTCTGCAATTTGGTACACGTGTCAACACCTTATTCTTTTAAATCCATGTGCCACCTTCATATATAGACACATGGCAAACCATGCCACCACCTTATTCTTCCAATTATTTGATTTTCTATATCAATTTATCATCAACTTAATAATTAAATTTCTTATTTCCGTATATAATTATTAAAATCCAATCAAACATTTAATCAGCAAAGTTATCAATTTGGCAAAATCAATGTTACGGCAAAATCGTATATTTAATATATCTACATATGTATATGTATGTATATCCAACACGCTTTTTTGAGGAATGTTCCTTATAATGTATTAATTAATTTTTTTAATCCAATTAAATATATGTATATATACGAGAGTTTAATCCAATCACTATTTAATCTAATCAAATATTTAATCGGCAAAATCATTATCAATTTGACAAGATCAATATTTAACTACTGACTCCATTGATTTTATCAAAAAATAATCCAATCAAATATCTATATATTAATTAATTTTTTGTAATTTCGCCTAAGATCTATTGACTTGATTGATTTTCCGCATATAACTATTAACCCAATATTCTTCCAATTATAAATTAATTTATTATCAATTTACTAATTAATTAAATATCCATACTTCCATATATAACTGTTGACTCAGTTAATTTTTCTTATAATGTATTAATTAATTTAAGATATCAACCCTATGTACTAAAAGAGAAAATAAAGTTGACACATATCATTACCTCATTAATTTTGATATGTGTTAACTCCTCATTCTCTCATATCCACATGTCTACTTTATAATTATCCATATGCAGTCTTATCTACAAATTAAAGGTTTTTTAAAAGATTATAAATTAAAAATATAATAACAATTTTATGAAATAAGAAGTAATCTAAATATCAAGAATTTATCTACACTATCATTTAAAAATATTATCTTTCAAAAATATATTTGGTTTATATACACCTTTTAATTTCCGATTTATGCTAACACCAACGTACATTTCAAAATACTCTTATTAAATCCAATTTTGACCATTAACAAATTATATTCACAATTAAATAAATAATCTAAACCAAATTATAATCAAATTAAATAAGCCCAACAACCCTATATACTAAAAGAAAAAATAAAGTTGACACATGCAATTAGCTCATTAATTTGGATATTTGAAGGCAACAAAGTGTTATACCTAAAATTAAAAGATAACAAATTTATTGAAGATTATAAAAGATAAACTATAATCCAAAAATTAAAGGATTTGCTTACAATTAGTTTAAAAAAGTGTATGTTGATTCAAATATTTTAAATTTGTTATACTAAAATTTTATTATTGGATAAATCCCGTGTAACACACGGGTGTTATTCTAGTGTATATAATATATCCACAAACTCTCTTTTCACTACTTTATATTAATTAACCACCAATCGGAAAGAAATATCCAACTTCTCTAGATAAGACGAAAATAACTTCTCAGTCAGTAGCGAATCCAGAAATTAGTAGTAGAGTGAGCTAAAAAAACAAAAAATCAACTACAAATATATATATATATATTTATAAGAAAGATTTTTTTAATATTCAATGAATTCTTGGCAAAACTTCAAAGTGTAAAATTCATCAATAATAGAATATACATTTATACTGTTTTTAAAAAATCTCGTTCAATGAAGAGTATCAAACAATTTTAAAGAAATTCATTCCCCATATTATTACAAAGTGACGTCTTCACATGTTTCATTATTGAAATGTTCTTTCAATTGTGGCAGTAGAAACATGTAGTGTCAAAATAAAATGAATTAATATCGTTTTTGTATCTTCAAAAGATCTAAGGGAAAAATAATAATTAGAGAAAAGAAATACATATTTTATCCTACCCAATAAGTAGACAATGACAACAAAATTAATTAATAAAATTAAAAATTACAACAATAAGAAAAGTTTCATTATTAAATCTTGGAAGTAGGTCTAGAATGTACACTGGTCACACAAAAATTGAGAAATTAGGAAGAAGAAGCTCCAAGTTTTAACTCTTTGCTATTGCCGTTAGGTTTCTCCATTCACTTGAAAATTGAAAAAGTGAATTTGTCTATATATTTTTTCTTATTTTGAGACCATTGAAATTAAAACATAATTGGACATTTATTGGAACATGAGGTAGTTGGAAGACACTTGGTGTGAATAAACCACTGCAGTATCTGCATGGCACTTCTTCATTTGGTGTAGCCTTTGTAAGAACTGCTGCCCACCAATCATAATTGGCATCTGTGTATAGAACCAGTTCATCCTCGTCTTGTGGAATGACAAGTTTTGGAAGCTTTTTACAAACTTCCTTTAGTTGCTTTATCCCTTCTTGATGTTCGTCTTCCCATTTGAATATAGCATCTTTTTTCAGTAATGGGCTGAACACCTTCCTGTAATGGGCCAGATTGTTTTTATGAACATTCCAGCAAATTCACAACTCCAAGAAAACTTTGAAGTTGTTTTTTGTCTTTCAACGTATCTGGAAATCCTTGTATCTTTTCCACAATATGGCTTTGTAGGACGATTCCAGATTTATCGATTTCAATTCCAAGGAATTCAATCTGTCTTGTAGCAATCTTTGCGCTTCTTCTCAAAGAAGCACTAATCCTTGTGGCAAACATCTGAAAATATTTCCAAATGTTTAAGATGCTCCTTCATGTTCTTTGATGCGATTAGAATGTCATCGATATACACGAACATGAAACTGAAATAATCTTTGAAGAGATTATCCATTTTTCTTTGATATACCTGGGGTGCGTTAGCCAATCCCATAGGCATCACGTTCCAAATATAATGTCCTTGTGGTGTAGAGAAAGCTGTGAACTTCTTGCCTTCTTCATCTATCTTAATATGGTAAAACCCCAGATTTACAGTCGAACTTTGAGAATATCTTGGAACCTTTGATACAGTTAACCAGATGTTCTCTGCTTGGGATATAGTATCCGTCGAATTCCAAAATGTTATTAATCCCCTTGTAATTAATAACAAGTTTTGGCTTTCCTTTTTTAATTTCTCCATGGTTTATGACTAAGAATCTTGGACCGCTATATGGAGAAACTCTTGGTGAAATCAACTTAAGGTCAAGATGTTCCTTAAGTATTTTATGCATATCCTCACGATCCTCCTGGTTCATAAGGATTGGTTTGAATCTCATGAACTCGTACTCCTTTCCTGGTTTGACTTTCAAGGATGCTTTGAGCTCGTTCTTATCCCACCATGCCAAAGGATCTTCATTATAATTCCTTTGAATCTTCTTCTTGATATCTTCGAGTGATATTTGCTCTTCTATGGTAACATCACTCTGTGGATTCTCCATTAAGATCATCATCAATTCTGCAATGACTTCTGGAGTTACTCGTTCTTCTCCTTGTATTCTGAATGAATATAAGTTATTATCCCATATTTTCTTATCCTTGTAGTTCGAACCAAATTGTCTATAGGATAATAATGCTTCACCAAATTTTCTTATCCCAGATTGTATGCAATTATAGGATAGACATTAAATGCCAATTTCCCAGCATACAAAATTTCTGAACCGCTCCAAGGCATGAATTCTTGAGATGTGAGATTCGCTTGTCAAAGATAGCAAGATTGAGTGGCGAATTTATTCCTTCCTTGAATGTCGCCTAAATAATAACTCTTATGGCTCCATTATGGATCCATGAAAGTGTGTTGGCAACGTCTCTTTTGATTGTGCTTTTGATCTCTTGGATTTCTCTGTAAGGGACCAACTGCATCTCGATCAGGTTCCCGGTAAACTCCATTGGAATGGCAAATTCTCCTGTTGTTACCATGTGGATAATTTGGTGTTTTCTATTACGAAAACTAATTTTTTCCAAAGCCTTTTCCATAGCTCCGATTGTAAATCCATCATATATCTGAAGGTTTGGATCTTCCTTCATAATTCTCATAAGAGTCTTATGAGAAACCTTAGTGTGAGAGAGGAATCCTGACATATCCTCCCTAACCGTTTGCTGAAGAAATTCTTCTTCACTCCGATTCTGAACTGGATTCACTTCCATCCTCAGAATAGATCTCTTCTTCATAGATGCTTTCATCTGAGGGTAGATCCTCAAATTGATATACATGGATCACATCTTGATAATAGACAGCTTCTTCAAATTATGGTGTTGCTTCGAACTTTCTGATTCCTCGTTTCTGGTTCTCTGGGCAATCTATTGAAATATGCCCTCTTGCTCCGCATGTCCAGCAATTACAATCTTTGAAACTTTCATTAGCTCTACTATGAGCTCGCCTGAAAGTTCTTCTCCCTATGGTTCTGCTGGTACTTGCTTGATTTGAACCTGATGATCAGGCTCTACTCCTGCTTGGTGCTGGTCTTTGCCCTGATTTGTAACTTCGGGCTTTTTGCTTTGACCAGAACATTGTAGGTCTCCATGAAGACCTACTTTTTTTGCTGTTGCTTCCCCGACGGTATGGATGACTTTTCTCCTTCTTCTTCTTATGCCGCCTTGGTTGACCTCCCATCATTGTTGGGATATCATCGTCTACGCAACATAGAGGAACTGATTTATTAATTCCTCGTAAGCTCTTGTAATTTCGGTATAATGCGGCCTGATAGCACCATTCAGATAGCTTGGCTTTTAGGAAAGACATTTTTCTAGCCACAGTATCCAAATCAGTTGTATCCTTGTATTCCCTGATAAGCATTTCTCTCCAGGGACTCAGAATTTTTGCAAAGAAGAGCGGTGAACAACTTGATATATTCGTCAATATGACAAATATCATGTAACTGGAGGCTATAGAGGGCTTGTTTATATCTTTTTCTTTTTTCTTATTCTAATCCCTCAAAGTAACCTGTGTCGATAAAATGAATTTTAAATAATTTTTCCATATCATCGACAATCCCTTTTAGTGATTCTCCTGCTGTGACCGCACTTTTCATACTTGCTTCGGTCATATCCCATGCAATCCTTATGGATCCCTCAAGACTCATTTCAAGGAGTAAGATGAAGGAATCTTTCGTAAGATCAAGGGTACCTGCTGCAATCCTCATAGTTGATGCCCATTCATCAATTAGAACTTCTCGATTTTTAAAATCTGGGATATCCAGATTTAACATCAACCCATATGGATGTATTGGGTCGAGATGTGATCTTCCATAAGGCGTTTGATAAATATTTGGCCTTCTAGAAGGTTGTCGAGTTCCCGCAAGAGGTGGTCGAGCTCCTGTTCCTGAAAGTGTTTCATTCCCTGCGGTGAAATCTCCAACATGATGCATTCTCTCGTCCTGGGTTCCATGATTTGAACGCGCACTTTCTGCGACGTTGGGATTTACTGGTGGTGGTGGTGAAATTGGTCTACCTTGTGGGTCATAGCCCATAGGTAACCAAAGTTGTTCCATCTCCTGTGTTCATCTTTAAATCTACAATTCCTAATCCTGTGAAGGATTCTGCAAGGTCATGTAGATCTTTAAGATTCATTTTCTCCATATCCATCACTTTTTAATGTGTAACGGTTTCCTCTTTTGGTGTAAATAGGGTACTGTCCCGAAATTAATACGTTTCTTTCCTCCGGAAGAACTTGGTATGTCCTCCAGGTTCTTGACTCGTTTCTGAATATCATGAAGGATTTCAAGAGAATCCTTCTGATATTTCACCATCATCTCCATCTAGCTCTGGATCTGATGAACTTGTCTTTGGTAGATGAATATGGCGGTTGCCATAATTTCGCGACGCATTGTCTTCGGATCTCTCTAAGATCTGCTGAGATCTTAGATGTATCTGGAATTATCTCGTTCCATTCTGGTACTCCATCAGGAATCATTATTCTAATGGGCATTCTCATGAACTGCTTCTTGGTGATTCATCAGATCTACATATAAGGTCTGGTTTACTGTCCAAAAACTCATATGATATACCACTCGCATTTCGCATTGCCTTAGGGTTTTCCTGTCGGCTCCTGCGCGTTCTTTTTCGTCATATTGGTTTGTCAATATGATATCTTATCTTGGTGTTCTTGTGCATACACCGTCAAAATTTGACGATATGTCCTGTAAGGTGTACATCTTGAACAATTGTCCAGATCCATATTCTCGGAGAAACTCCTCATCAATTGTTAATTACATAAATATAATAAATATAACTAAAAGTTTTTAATAAACCTAGGCTCTGATACCAATTTTATGGATCGCAAAACCCAGTTGGAGTAAATATAAAAGATGTGATGATTTTGATAAGTAGGAGGTAAAGTGCAACAACTTTAAAGTTCAGAGGGTAAACTGCAAAACGAACTATGGTATCCATATTGGAATTTCCGGGCCCTTTTTCTGACCTTTTCGGCAAAGTGCAAAATTTTTAAAGTTCAGGTGGTAAAAGTGTCATTTTTAAAGTTTATAGAGTAAAGTGTAAAAAGTGGTATAGTTCAGAGGGCAAACTGTTTTTTCCCCAATATAAAATTGCACACACCTGTACATGAGCCTCTTGGTAATTTGTGTTGCGGCTGTTGCCCCCACTATCATCCGCCCATGCTTAATTCTTAGTACTTACGAAAAAAAATAAAACATAATACATGTAACAGTACCACTCCATTAAATAATTATTCCTGTACTCTTTATTATTATATTTAACAAGGAAACCTACACATTCAACAATATTGCACACAACCAAGTAACACCAAACCTAAAAAGACAAATATTTAGGTAAATAATGCATAAGGTAAACTTGATCCCATGTCACAATCTCAATATATCACCATCAAAAAATCAAATGACTATGGGATCCACAAATAGAGCAGCAAGTAGTGGTGCTAAATATTTTTCAGAATATGTATACCCATCTTCACAGTTCTTGTAAGTGACCCATCTGCTAGTCGACTATAGTTGAGGATTTGCTCCATCATTTCCTTTGGATTAATCGAATTTTACGTGACCCATTCCTTGTTCACATCCTTCCATCCATTTTCGACTAGTTCGCCAAATTTAGACAAAGCCTCTTTGTTTGATACACCATGATGTTTCATGTAGCAATCCACCATTGTCAGCATTTGTCCTTGTTTGTTCTCGCGCTTCAAATTCAAATATAAGAGTGACCTAGATTTGTTGGAAATATTTAATTTGGACTAACATATATTAATTAAATGTGCATAGCTGTCTTGCGGTTTAATCCAATTAAAGTGATCTAATAAGGTTTTAATTTTGGATTAAAAGGTATCAAATTGTCATGTGATTAAATGTGTAGATACTATTAGGTGATTTTCTATTTGTTAAGGGACCAAATAAAAAATAAATGGGATACTTATCCAAAACGGTTATGGTCCCCGGGCGATGGTTCTTAAATGGATAAAACGTCTGTTTCCCTACAAACGTAAGACACAGAACGTGAGATACAGAAACGAAGAACCGCTCATCTGGAAGACCAAAACCAGATCTAGATCCAAAATTCTCAAGCCCTAATTCCCTAATGGATTCAGGAACGCTTCCGCGATTAGGATTAATCTCTTCTCTTTCTCGGATTGTCGTGGTCGGATCGTCATGGTAGATCGGTTCAAGCATGCTTTTATGAATTTCGTGAATTAAAGCATGCCTTTGTGATTTTGATTTCTAACAAGTGGTATCAGAGCCACTCTACTCATGATTTTCTGAGATTTGGGAAGAATTACGCTATTCTTCGTTAAATTGTGATTAGGGTTTTTTCTGAATTTCTGGAATTTTAAGGATTTGACGCTAGGTTTTGATTTCAATGGATTCAAAAATTGTTTGAATTATTGACGGGTTCCTTCGTTTAATTGTATGGATTGCTTTTTTTGGATGAATTGATATTTTGCTTTTGGTTCGATATGGATTGATTGAGATTTCGCCGTATAATTCTTACCCGTCATGGTCCTTAATTGAATGGATTATGCTATTGATTCAAAGTGCTTGAGGATTGATTTAATTATGTATTATGAATGGCTAGATTTAATTATGATTACTACTAATTGTTTTATTTGAGGCTCCAATGCAGTTTTTTGTTTTCTTTTATTACCCCAATCAATAAAAATACATGTATTTTTTGCAAATATATGTTCGATCACTTAATTTTAAATCTGTTTGGTGCATCTCATGTCCCAATTTATTTTGTCTGATATGTAAAATGAATTTATTGAATCAAGAAGTCGCCAAAGTGACCTCTCTTGTGTAGATTTATTCATTGGGAATATTGGATACTGCTTGACAGGATTTATTGTCAATGTTTGATCACTACAAGAGGTAGCCACTTACAAGTTAATATTACTGTCCAAAGACTTGATATTAATGTTGTGTTAGGTGACTCGAGATGTTACCAACTTATTTAAATTCAATGATTGATTATTCGGTTTAATGTGAGCATGACAGTTAATTTTGGTTTTGTTCTCTGTTCAGCTATGATGTCTGCTACTTCTATTTCTGCTAACACCAACAACATTCCCATGCTCAATGGGTCAAACTTCAAGGATTGGAAAGAAAACATTCTGATCATTTTGGGCTGCATGGATCTAGACTATGCGCTAAGGGTTGAGCAACCCCCTTCTCTTACGGATGTAAGTTCCGCTGAGGAAAAGCGGAACTTTGAGAAGTGGGAGCGCTCAAATCCCGTTAGTCTGATGATCATTAAGAGCGGCATTCCAGAAGCCTTTCTAGGCACAGCTTCTGAGGAAGTTACTACGGCCAGTGAGTACCTTGCGGAAATTGAAAAGCGTTTTGTCAAAAACGATAAGGCCGAGACAAGTACGCTTTTGGCTAACTTGATCTCACTTAAGTATAAGGGCAAGGGAAACATAAGGGAGTACATCATGGAGATGTCTCACATTGCTTCAAAGTTAAGGGCACTAAAGCTCGAGGTGTCTGAAGACTTACTCATGCATTTATTTCTCATATCGCTCCGCTTTCTGCCGCTTTAAGGTTTAAGGTCGATTTACATAATCAAAGGGAGAAGTGGACTCTTAATGAGCTCATTTCATACTGTGTGCAAGAGGAAGAAAGGTTGAAGCAAGAAAGAACTGAGATTGCTCAACTGGCCAGTACTTCCAAGGATAAGGGCAAAAGGAAAAATGATGTTGAGAAAGCTGCTAATGATAAGGGTCCAGCACAAAAGAAACAGAAAGGTGAAACTCAGGATGGTTGTTTCTTTTGTGGCAAACCTGGACACAAAAAGAAGGATTAAACTAGGTATCGCGCTTGGCGTGTAAAGAAAGGTACATTTCTTGCTTTGGTCTGTTCTTAAGTTAATTTAGCTTCAGTACCTGGAAACACTTGGTGGTTAGATTCTGGTGCTACTACTCACATAAGTGTTTCAATGCAGGGTTGTCTGAGCTACCGAAAGCCAACTGATGGTGAAAGATACATCTTTGTGGGTGATGGCAAATCGGTGGAAGTGGAGGCAATAGGGCATTTTAGGTTGTTATTAGGAACTGGTTTCTTTTTGGATTTGAAAGACACTTTTGTTGTACCGTCGTTTAGACGGAATTTGGTATTGGACAAATTTGGTTTTACTTGTTCATTTGGAAATTGTCAGTTTAGTCTTTCATTTAATTCCAATATTGTTGGTACCGGTTCGTTAAGTGCTTATGACAATCTATATATGCTTGATACTATTGTTTCGTATAATGAATCCCTGCATGTTGAATCAAGAGGTACTAAGTGAAAATTAAATAAAGAAAATTCAGCTAAATTATGGCACAAGCGTTTAGATCTTATCTCAAAAACCAGAATTGAGAGACTTGTGTCAGACGGTATTTTGGATACACTTGACTTTTTGGATCTTGATGTTTGTGTTGAGTGTATTAAAGGAAAACAGACCAAAATAAAGAGATTAGGTGCCAACAGGACTTCAGACGTCTTAGAATTGATACATACGGACATTTGTGGACCATTTCCTAAGACTTCTTGGAATGGTCAACAATATTTCATATCATTCATAGACGATTACTCACGCTATGGGTACCTATATCTAATTCATGAAAAATCAGAGGCACTGGACATGTTCAAGGTTTTTAAGGCTGAAGTTGAGAATCAACTCAACAAAAGAATTAAAACTGTCAGATCTGACCGTGGAGGTGAGTACTACGACAGATATGATGGTTCAGGAGAACAACGTCCAGGGCCTTTTGCTATCTTCTTAGAGGAATATCGAATCGTCCCACAGTACACTATGCCGGGGACGCCTAACATGAATGGTGTTGGTGAGGAGTATGATTAGTTATTCATCATTACCAGAATCACTCTGGGGAGATGCACTAAAGACTGCAGCTTATATTCTCAACAGGGTACCAACTAAAGTAGCTGCTAAAACACCTTTTGAGATTAGGACTGGGCGAAAGCCGAGTCTAAACCACTTTCACATATGGGGATGTCCAGCTGAGGTTAGGCCTTATAGGCCAAATGAAAAGAAATTGGACTCCAAAACAGTTAGCAATTACTTTATTGGTTATTCTGAAAAATCAAGGGGTTTTAAGTTTTATGATCCCACTAGAAGGTCTATTTTTGAGACGGAAAATGTGGTATTCTTTGAGGATGTTGAGTTTGGGAGGAGAAATAAGGTTAGAGACATTACCTTTGAGGAGGAGTCAATCTCGACACCTACTACTGCTTCTGATGATGCTCGGGTTTCTATTCCTGTCATTAGCCGAGAAGTAGATTCGGAACCTCAATAGGATAATGTTGAAGAACTCCCCACTCAGGTTGAAACTATTCAGGAAGAACAAACTCAACAACCTCAAGAACTAGTGCTATTAAGGAGGTCCACTAGAGAAAAGAGAAATGCTATTCCGGACGATTATGTGGTATTTCTCCAAGAAAATGAGGATAATAATGGATTGATGGAAAATGATCCTATCAATTTCTGTCAAGCCATGCAGGATCCAAACTCTCAAAAGTGGATTGATGCCATGAATGAAGAGTATAAGTCAATGCAAGACAATCAAGTTTGGGATCTTGTCCCATTACCTGAAGGTGTGAAACCTATTGGTTGCAAATGGATTTTTAAGACCAAGAGGGATTCAAAGGGTAATGTGGAAAGATATAAGGCTCGTCTTGTAGCTAAAGGCTTTACTCAGAAAGAAGGCATTGATTTTAAAGAGACTTTCTCTCCAGTTTCCACGAAAGACTCTTTCAGGATAATTATGGCATTAGTTGCACATTTTGACCTTGAGTTACATCAGATGGATGTAAAGACGGCGTTTCTCAATGGCGACATTGATGAGACAATCTATATGGTGCAGCCAAAAAAATTTGTGTTTGGAGACCCAAAGTCTATGGTTTGCAAATTAAAGAAATCCATCTATGGGCTCAAGCAAGCTTCTCGTCAGTGGTATCACAAGTTTCATCAAGTAGTAGTCTCGTTCGGTTTTGAGACTAATGCTGTTGATGATTGTGAGTATCACAAGTTCAGTGGGAGTAAGTGTATTTTTCTGGTCTTGTATGTGGATGACATTATGCTTTCCACTAATGACTCAGGATTGCTGCACGATACTGAGAAATTTCTATCAAAGAAATTTGAGATGAAAAATCTTGGGAAAGCTTCTTTTGTTCTGGGGATCCCGATACACCGGGATCATTCTCGGGGTATTCTTGGAATATTATCACAAAAGAACTACATAGAGAAAGTGTTGCAAAGATTTGGCATGCATAACTGCAAACCAGGAGACACCCCTATAGCTAAGGGAGACAAATTTAGTCTCGAACAATGCCCTAAAGGAAATCTGAAAATTAAGGAAATGCAGAAGATTCCCTATGCTTCAGCTGTTGGGAGTCTAATGTATGCTCAGGTCTGCACAAGACCTGATATAGTGTTTGTTGTTGGTATGTTGGGCAGATATTTAAGTAACCCTAGTATGGATCACTGGAAAGCAGCCAAACGGGTGATGAGGTATTTACAGAGAACAAAAGATTACATGCTCACATACAGAAAATTAGATCAGTTGGAGATCATGGGGTATTCTGATTCTGATTTTGCTGGATGCCAAGACAGTAGGAAATCCACTTCGGGTGTAGTGCCCTTTCTAGCTTACTTGAATTTTAATGCGGAAAATAAACAATTAAATAAAGGAAATACTTTAATAGAGTGCTTAAAAATATGAAATATTAAAAATCTTACTTCGTTTGAAAACTTTGCAGCGTAATTAAAAGCTAATAATTGAAATAAATACTTGTCCAAAAACATTCGTACTAAAATAAAATGACATTCGACATTTAATAAACTAAAAAGTCAAAACTTTGAAATAATAAAAATTCCATTGGCATGGGTCCCCGAGTCATTGCGCCCGGCCATCTCATTCCTCTTCTGCATTCTAATCTGAAAAATTTTACATTCGTGGAATGAGCTAAAGGAGCTCAACAAGTAATCTCATGCATGGATGCATGCCTAATGCAATATCTTATATTTATACCTTGAAATACTTTACATTTTTTACTTAAAAACCTTTCGCATTCATACTTAAAACATTGTCTTTCTTTTCGTAAAACGTTCTTAGGACGCGAGCTCACTTGGTAACACATTGTTCTAATCAGGGTCGCAGTGGGCCTTATTATTTGGAACCCGTGATTTTGCCCGAGGGCCCATTTCCATTCGTTTTGCCCGAAGGCCCATTTCCATTCGTTTTGCCCGAAGGCCCTTTTCCTTTAACATTAACATTATATGGTCGGAACGCCGGTCCCCCGCGCCCATTTCCCACTCACTCCAGCATCATAGAACAATGTGCACCCATTTCTTTTGAAAAACATTATTAATATAAATCTTAAGACTTGACTTGACTTGACTTAATCTTTGTATGTTTGTGAAATGCTATGAACATACATTAACATGAATACATGATGCATGAACCTAAGTGATGCAACTTTTCATTAAATACGAGAATAAATATAAATGCATAGCATAATAATTATATCACGTTAACTTGAACAATTTTGAGAACAAAACACCACATTCAACTGGTTAGGGAAAACCCTACGTGCAATTAATTAGGAATAATCCTATATTCATTTAGTTAAGGGAAAACCCTATATTCATTTAGTTAAGGGAAAACCATATATTCAATTAGTTAAGGATACCTCAACTAATATAACTTCTAACCAACATAATAAATAATAAATAACTAATTAAAATAACTAATCATGTTAATGAGCATAACATAGCTTTTTCTAAATTAATTAACGAAATTGGAATTGATGTGCGTAAACTAATCTTGAAACAAGGTCAACTGTTAGAGTTTGGTTTATGCTTAATTTTATCTAACTGTTAAGAAAGATTGAGTCCTTCCAAAAAAGTATAATTGAACTATAAAAGTATCACGACAGAGTCCTTCCAAAAACATAAATAACCTGCTAAGCTAGCTTGTACGCAGTGGAGTAGGAATCTAACAAATTCAATTAGATAGATATATTGATTATAATCACTTTCATGCACGGATTGAGAGGATAATTAGAAGTGTCCATAGCGTATATATCTTATATGTATCTGTTAGATTCAAGGCATTTAAGCATGTCGTTATACGATCAACACCTCTATTATTCAAACTTATTAAAGGAAAATCCCTACATTCAATTCATGGGATAAACTAATGCTCAACTAATCAGGAAAATCTTACGTTCAATTAATTAGTGAACTCTAGATTCAAATATACTAGGGAAAAGTTCTATATTCGTTTAGTTATGGGAATACCCTACATTCATTTAATTAAGAAAGCATACACTCAAATCATAGGCAAGCCCAATTTATCACATCAATACATAAATATCACATAAAGCGGCAAACCAATTTATCACATCAACACATAAATTCACATAAGGCGGCAAGTCAATACATACACAGAGTCAATTCTTGTAATAGTCAAATATGATAGAACGACAAGGCTTGCAGTCAATTATGATAAAGCTAACATAATGAAAATCATATAACAATATTACAAACCTAAATCTACGTGAAAACTAAGGAGATTACTTGTCTGTTCAACTTATGGATAGTATAATCCTCTTTCGAATCAACCACGTTAGGGGAAATCACTTTTTTTTTCTTTTTCTCTTTTCTCTTTTTCTTCCTGTGCTCTGAACGCCAGGGGCGTTCTCTTTCTCACTCTCTGCGTTGTTTTTGTGTGTTTTGTATTTGTGTGTTTACGTGTCTTATATCTGTATTTTAACCTACTCTCAATTAGACTAGGTTTTGGAAAATGGACTTATAATTAACTTGCTAACAATATGGGCCTGATTTAGTACTTTAAACTAATTAAAGGTCCAATTATTCATTATAAGGCCCAAATGAAATAAATTAACCAATCCAATTAAAAAGACTCTTTTATTATCTGTAATTTAACAAATTAACTATGTAGTAAAATCATTAATAAATTTCTAATTAATCATTATTATTCTATAAAATAAACAAATAACATGATTAATAAAATTCTTATTAAGACATAAAAATTCGGGTCGTTACATCGGGCTACATTTTCTTATTGGCTGGGGGAGCCATTTCATGGAGAAGTGCTAATCAGACACTTGTAGCATCTTCTACCATGGCAGCTGAATTTGTAGCATGCTATGAGGCATCCAATCATGGAATATGGCTGCGAAATTTTGTCATTGGGCTGCGCATTATTGGGAATATAGAAAGACCATTAAAGTTGTATTGTGACAATAACTCGACAGTGCTATATTCTAATAACAATAGGAGCTCTACTAAGTCAAAGCACATTGACATAAAGTTCCTGGTTGTGAAGGAAATGGTACAGAGTGGTCAGATAACTATAGAGCATATCGGGACAGACTCAATGATTGCGGATCCGCTTACTAAAGGATTAACACCTAGGGTCTTTCACGAGCACACTGCTCGTATGGGTGTAATACAGTTTCAGGATACTTTGGTTTAGTGGGAGTCTGAAATTTTATTGCTCTATATATTATTTTGGACACATTTGGTGTATTTGGATATTTCTGTACAGATATAAAATATTCAGTTTATTACACTCTGTCATTTTTTGTTATGATTGATCTCACTAAGGAATAAGGTGGACCAGTTGGAAATAGACATGTTAGATCACATTACATGTAATTTCCATGCTACGCACCCATGATTGATCTATGTCATTTGGTTGTACTGGTGTATATGATTATTGATGGGTTTATTCACGCATAAAGTGATGAAAGTCTCTTTAGTCCTATATTGGTACAATCAATGGACGAGATTGTTAAGAGATACTCTTATATGTGACAGCAAGGTTTGAGCTCATAAGGTATTGCACATTTGTTTGGTAACATATGTAGTCCAAGTGGGAGATTGTTGGAAATATTTAATTTGGACTAACATATGTTAATTAAATTTGCATAGTTGTCTTGCGGTTTAATCCAATTAAAGTGATCTAATAAGGTTTTAATTTTGGATTAAAAGGGTATCAAATTGTCATGGGATTAAATGTGTAGATACTATTAGGTGATTTTCTATTTGTTAAGGGACCAAATAGAAAATAAAGGGGATACTTATCCAAAACGGTTATGGTCCCCGGGCGACGGTTCTTAAATGGATAAAACGTTTGTTTTCCTACAGACGTAAGACACAGAACGTGAGATACAGAAAAGAAGAACCGCTCGTCTGGAAGACCAAAACCAGATCTAGATCCAGAATTCTCAAGCCCTAATTCCCTAATGGATTCAGGTACGCTTCCGCGATTAGGATTAATCTCTTCTCTTTCTCGGATTGTCATGGTCGGATTGTCATGGTAGATCGGTTCAAGCATGCTTTTATGAATTTCGTGAATTAAAGCATGCCTTTGTGATTTTGATTTCTAATAAGATTGGCTAGTGTTATTAGATTCAAGTTCTTGAATTTTGAATATTTTTCGAAAAATGATATACACTATAAGAAATCCAATTTACCAATAGAAAAATCTGTAAATAAGTATTACACGATAATGTAAAATATAGATAATATCATTTTAGGTAAAATTGTTGTACCGTCTTGTGCATAAAATGATTATTCATAACATAACACTCTTTTTTATTAGCTTAACAAAACAACTATAAACATTCAACAATAGAGGCAACCAGAAACCCAAGAAATAGGAACATCCAAACATGAGGTATATATAAATAACACACACAAGTAGCTTAATTAATCCCAGAGCACATTCAGTTTTGGAAGAAACATTGAGGAAAATCAAATGACGATGGGATCCACAAATATCGCAACAATCTGTTGTGCTAAGAATTTTTCTGGACACGTATACCCATCTTCACAGTTCGTGTAAGTGACCTCTACGGCTCGGCTATAGTTAATGAGTTGCTCCAACATTTCCTTTGGTATCCAACTTTTGGTGACCCATTCATTGTTCACATTTTTCCATCCATCCTCGACTAGGTCCACAAATTTGGACAGAGCCTCTTGCTTTGAGACACCATGATGTTTCATGTAGCAGTCCACCACCGTGACCATTTTTCCTTCTCTGTTCTCGCGCTTCAAAATGCAAACATATATAAGAGCTAGGGTCTTAGCTAGGTTAATGGACGTCCGTGAAAATAATCATATGACAAGTGTAGTTACATTCAAAATGTATTTTTCTAGAGTAATATATTAATAGGAAAAATAACTCAAACTATTTTGAGATTTAGTCCTAAAAAGTAGTCAGTCATCTTTAAATGTTACTCCGATAAATTTTTAAGAATTTGGTCATTTAGTTATATTTTGATCGAATTGAGTAATTTTATCTGAAATTGCTGACTATGACCGATCATGTGCAAACATGTCGGAAAAAAAATTGGTGATTTGGACCAAAAATCCTTAGCACAAATCCTGCATGTGTCGATATATCATAGCACAAATACAATATGATCAAGGCTAATGAAGTAAAAATGGATTCAATAATACTACAATATTCTACCTCTTGACTTCCCAAATCCTGCATGTGTCGACCTATCATAGCAGTGGAAATTAATATTTTGGGATCACTTTTTAGCCAATCAATGGTTTCTTTGGTGACAGATTTCATGCCTGGGATTGGAGATGTGAGCATTACATAGATGCAACTGGTAATCACTGAATTGTTCATATATTCTTCAAACGAAGGCATTTTCCTTTCCATAATCCATTGTTGCTCTTGATTGTAAGCCCTACCAAGTTGTTTCACCTGTTCCACGCAACCAATATTAGAAGAACCAGATGATGCCATAATTTTATACGTGTCATTACAGTGAAATAGGAAATGGAATATTAGTTCTGAGAAGTTAACAGTTTTGTGATGTCAAAAAATGCTATATTATAGCTTAATTGCAAAATTGGTCCGTAACTGTTGGGGATTAGCAGTTTTATTTGGCCTGTAAATATTCTAGGTAGCGATATTCATCTGAAAATATTTTGATTCTGTGCAATTTTGATCTTACAAGTTTTGATTTTGGTCTCAATTAGGTGTTTTAATATTTCATTTTTTCTTACAATAATACTCGTATTATTTAGTCAAAATAACCAAAAGACTAAAATGCCTATTACGGCCATTAATACTTACAGGACTAAAATTGTTATTTTGACTAAATGATAAAATCATCAAAGTCCTAATTAACTGTCATATCAAGAAGTTGCAGGACTAAGATTGTCAACCCTAATTAGTTACACGACTAAAATTGCAATTAAGCTCCACATTATATATAAACATTGTGTATATTACATATAAATTTACATTTTACGAATAGCGTGCATATACATATTACATGCATGTTACACTACCAAAATTTCGTGATGTCAGAAAGTACTGCTCAATAAGAGCAAAATAAAATTATTTCGAGATGTAACTAGTTAAGTTTCAAAATGTTTTTAAAAGTCCGACTTAATTGCAATTTTGGTCCTATAACTATAAAGGAGTTGCATATTTAGTCATGTAAGTATCTTATGCATCAATAATGGTCCTGTAAATCCAAATGGGTGGCATATTTGGCCTTGTAAATGTCCTATGTAGCAATTTAGGTCCCGTAAATTTAAATTTGTATGCACTTTTGGTCCCACAAGTTCTATTTTTGTGTTATTTTGGTCCCAAATAGGTAAATCGTATTTCACCCTTTCAGGACCAAAATTGTACAAATTTAGAACGTATGATACCAAAATTGCACAAAAATCGATTTTTAGGGGACCGAAATTGCTACATAGCACACTTAGAGAATCAAATATGCCAATTTTTTATACATACGGGACCAAAATTACTACGCAATAATTACATGACTAAATATGCTATCTTCTTATATTTACAGGACCAAAACTATAATTTAGCCTAAAAGTCCTTGCACGTGCATGAGATATTTTTTTTCCTTCTTTTTTTCAGTTCTCTATAAGGTCAAGCACCTTTTTTGGCCAATAGATAAAATCTTATGGAAATTTTAAAATGTATAATGCCAAATATAGTATAGTTGGCCTTTACTGTTTCTCTGTAATATGGGGCTGCAAATGATTTGTCTTCTTTTGCTGCATCACGTTCAAAATCATCATATATACTCATAACAAATTGATAAATAATTTTCATATAATCTGGTAGTCGGTCAATTTCGTTCATATTCCACCTGAGAGGGGGAAAAGAATACAATAAAAACTTAATTGAATTTATTAAAATATATTGTCATGAAATCATGAAAGTTATCGTTTTTCCAGTTCTTTTACTTTAGGATTTATTTGTACAAATATCTCCGAAAGCTTGCATTGAAATGCAACTCGGCCCAAGATTTGGGATGGGCTAGGCTGAGCTGGGTTGGTCTGGGCCATGATTTTCACGCTAAAAAAAGATGAGCCTATTTAACCTGGCCCAATTAGCCCGTGGGCCGGGATTAGCCCAATCCGATAATTTTTGTGTAAAAAATGTATACATGTGCTGAGTTGGGCCACTCATTTTTGCGGCCCAACCAAAACCAAATCTTTTTATATGGCATGGATTTTTTACATGTTAATTATAATTAATATTATTAAATTGAAACATAACTTAATTAGTAATTTTGCAGAAAAAATTGAATGCCCCTTATTTGGGGTGGTGAGATGGCAGTCACGTCAACAATCCGGCTAATTTTTGAATTTTCCACCTAGAATTGTCCTTAATATGCCGAACTTTATAATTAAAGTCCTAAATTGCAAATTGGAAATATAAAAGTCTTAAAATGCCACGGCCAAATAGTTACAGGACTAATTTTGTAATAATTTGAGAAATAATGCATAAATATAAAAAATAAAAATAAGAACAAAAGTGTGCAGATATCTATACCTTACAGTCCAAATCAAATTAAAGTTAGAGAAAGTATCACCCCATATGTATTGTTAGGGCTATAACTGATCATAGGTGGCCGGATGGACCGGAAATCCCTTGGGCAAGAAATCCCTTGGGCAACTTGAAGAGCCAATCAAAATCCTATCACTAACCATTGTTGTCTCCTGGAATAACCTAACTCTAATCTTTTTTTGGTTAATATGCTTTTTGATGATGCTGTGAATTGGCAAAACAACATTCGCCGGGTCAGTCCGGCCCATTGCCAGATCTAATTGAAACACAAATAGATAAGAGGAAATTACACAAAATGCCCTCATTTTTCAAAAAAAGACAAAAATGTCACCCTATTCCAAATCTACCCGACCCGCTGTTTTTTTTTCCCAAAAATACCCACCCACTTTAGGCTGCTATCCAGTTTTTACCCCTCCACTTTCTTAACCTAGGTAAATCAAAATTCTTACTGGTTGTCTTCTTCATTCCATTCTTGAGTTCACGCCCGTTTTTCTTCCGATTCTTCAGGTGTTCGTGGCCACAGTCTCCATTAGTACTTTCAGTTTCATTCGTCGTTCGAGCTTCATCCTTCATCACGTTATTCCTAGGGTTAGTTTGTTTTTCAAAGCGCTGGTATTCGTGTTATTAATGGCTCCTAAAAACGCTCCAAAAAACTCACCTCATAAGAGAGTTTTGAGAAGTTCTTCGAAGATAGCAGCAGATTCCTCGAAAAAGAGGAAAGTTCAGAAGGTTGCCGCTGGTTCTATGGATTCTAAGAAGAGGAAAATAGAAAAAGTTTTTGGGGAAGAAGCGGTTCTGAATGTTAAATCTCCTTCCAAAGTTGTGAAATCGAATGCCGGTGTGAAAACTGCTGGGAAGAAGAAGGTTTCCTTTGAAGAAACCGATGTTGCTGAGGTATGAGTTTTGTGTATTTTGATTTGTACTCTTTTTTTTTTGTTTCGATGTTGTTTCTTATTTGTTTCTGTTATGTTTCATTTGTTTTTTATGCGTTTTAAGTTGAAGTGGTTGTTGATTTTGTGTTTCTTTTATGTTTCTGTTTTGTTTCATTGTTGTTTCTAGGGTTTCAAGTACGTTCTTGACCTGCCCGTTCGGGTTCGATGCTCGAGTAAAATCGCTTTTCGTTTGATGTTATTAAGAATATAAAGATCACCTTAACTGACAACCAACTGGAGGCATTTAAGAGGAACTGTTTCGGATATTTCCTGGAAATGAAAGAAGTTTATTTTAATCGCCTTGTTCATTCTCTGTTGAAACGTCAAGTCGTCCCCAAGAAGGACGAAATTGTTGTTTCGTGGGTGGGAAGTTGTTGCGGTTTGGGTTGGGTGAATTTGCTATTGTTACTGGTTTGAATTGTGTTGGTGTTAAGCCTTCTTCCTCCACTCCCTAAGGATTGCAGGGAATTGTTGTTACAAAAATCCTGATAAATTGTGTAATCACCTGAACAGATTTGTCTTAATTTTGGTACTTTTAGTATTATGGGATATTTGGTATTTATAATAGTTTTCCTTGGATGATTTTGATCAGTATTGACTGTTTTGATTATCGATTAGATTTTCTTGGTTGTATGTTTTTGAACAATTTGCAGACGAGTTATGAGATGTTTTTCAATTAATGTATTGATGTTCCTTTGCTCGGGATTCAAATTATTGTGCGTTTTGGGTTACGTTTCTTATGGTTCCATCTGGTAAATGTTTTCGTTGTACAATAGAAACATATCTGAAACACATTCGAAACAAACATTTGTTTTGCCATCTTAATGTAAGAAACATATTTGAAACAACATAGAAACAATTTGCTTTTGATTTTCTATATGTGGAAGCTGTATCAATTACACGTATATTCGTAATAGTAATATTCTACTATGAGTCCTATTTTGTTTTTGGTTGATTCCTACATGTTTTCTATTATGACAGGATCCCCACATCTACCACATTTGCTTTTCCCAAGCGCTTTTCTCCCAGGTCTTCTTGTGTTTCTTTGGCCTTGGCCTGATTTTGCCTTGCCCTCCGTGATAGAATCACCATTGTGTTGATTTCTTCGGCGGGACCCACGCACCTTCATGTGGGATTGGGTACACTTTGTTTCCAAATAAGCCGCTTCCATTGTTTCCTTCATGTAGTATGACGAGCGGTATTGATACGGATCTGCATTCAAATCTTTTACTACCGCTAAAGCATGTGGGCAAGGAATTTCATCCATTTGAAACTTGTTGCGTGCAAGTCCTTTTTCCGGATCCACAACAAATATCTTCTCGCCTTCGTGACTTTGAAGATAAAGTCATTTGATCGCTTCAACGAAACATAAATGAAACATATAAGAAACATGTTTGAAACAATGTAGCAACGATTTAAAGTTTGCATTAAATTACCCTTAAATTTAGTGAAATGGTGTAGTTTTTCCCATATACTCTTCAACTCTTTTTGTCATCCTTGTGAATGTTGATTTTGCTTCAACTGATGTCCGCATGTCCAATCTTGAACTAAAGATCTCAAGTATTCGAGCAAAGTTGTTGGGGAGGTCTCTCCCGCCACCGCCGCATTGCAAGTGATTTCTGCGATGTTTGAGGTCATGACAAAGTATCATTTACTCGACGGTGGAGTCGTGTCCATTTCTCGTGAGCCGATGTTTGACAAATAGGGTCTAATTTCGCCGCATTTTACGTTTGTCAGTGCGTATATTTGCTTTTGGAACTCTTCATTCGTGTATGCTTTTGTTCGCTGCTATGAACGAATCTCGTATTTTTATTTGTTTTTCCTTTTGAAGTTTGCCTTCAAATTGTTCAGTAGATGATACGTGCACAACCCGTGAGAGACCTCAGGATATACCTGATCGTTAAAATAATATACTTGTGAGAAATTTTTGAAACTATATGTGAAACATGAAAGAAACATATATGAAACAAACATGAAACATCATATAAAGAAATATTCTACATTGTGTACCTCCTTTATTGCTGTCTCGATACTCACGTGTCTGTCTGAGACTATGCACATCCCTTCCCTGAGTCCAAAGGTTTGTCTTATCTTTGTGAAAAACCACACCCAGCTCCCATCGTTCTCAGAATCCACTACCGAAAAAGCCAATGGGAAAATGCTCCCATTGCCATCCTGTGTGCAGGCAGACAACAAAGTTCCCCCATAGCTTGCTTTGAGGAACGTACCGTCAACAACAATAACAGGCCTGCAATGCCTCCATCCTTTTATCGATGCACTGATAGCCATGAACAAGAAGAGGAACATGTCATCCTCCTTTCTTACTATTTCAGTGATCGATCTGGGATTCGTTTCCTCCAACATGTACAAGTAAGCCGGTAGTTTCTGATAAGACTCATCCGGCCTTCCCCTTATTACCTCCAGCGCTTTTTCTTTCGATCTCCACGCCTTTTTGTAGTCGAGACTTATTCCATGCTCGTCTTTCATGTCTCTAATTATATCTGTTGGCGTGTAGACTGTTTTGATGTTGTTGAGGTACTTTGATTTGATAAGGTCCCCAACTATTTTTGCCGTGGCGTGCCTATTGTCGCTCATCCTCTTATCGAGCGTACATGTGTGTGTTCCTTCGTGCTCTCTTACTATGAATGTTTTTGTACCTGATGTGGAAGATGCTTTCCAATGCCAATTGCAATTTTCATCTATACAGTTTACGTAGTATTTCTTCTTGCACGACCTATTCACCTTATATTGGAAATGATTTTTCAAGGCATAACAAATAAGCTGCTTGATCAATTCCTCCTTGGTGTTGTAGATATCTCCCTTTTGGAATTCTTCTTCAGCATGTGTAGTTTCTTGAATTTCCATCGTGTCTTCTTCTCTGACCACATTTCTGCTAATGAGGTTTGCATTGTCAATGTAGTCAATCGCGTTCTGGCCCATGTTTTCCTTCAGTGAGCTCTCTATAGACATGCTGTTGGTTCCTTCTGTTATATTTTGTTGTGTTGTTATTTCCAAGCTCAGTTCGTTTCTTACTATATCTATGTACAAAGGGAACTTCATCCAGTCCGTTTCTTTGCCTTTCACTTCCATGTAGAATTTGAGATTGTAATCACTTTCTATTTTCAATGGTGGCAGAGTCTCTGTCAATTTGTATCTAATCTGCATATCTTCCATATCTTTTTTGTATTGAATTTGTTGTTCTAAGATCCCCCTTAGTGTGATGAATGTGTTGTCCATTGGAATGAATATTCCTGTTATCTCAAAGTTCCTATACTCTATATTTTCTCTCCATTATCCATTGTGGTATACTACAGCTGGGATTTGCTCCATTCAACTGTGGATTTCGATGAATAGTTGGCTAAGTGAAACATAAAAGAAACATATATGAAACATGAATGAAACAATGTTTATGTACGTCAAGAAGCAATGTGCTGTATTAGGCGAACGAAACAATTGTGAAACATAAACGAAACATTTGTGAAACATGAAAGAAATATATTTGAAACAAAACCACGTAATGTACTGCATTCAGTGTTTTCCAGATTGACACGTTTTATTCGTAGATAATCACGAGAAGCAATTTTTGTAGAATTTTGGATCATATTTCGAACAAAATAAGCATTTTGAATCTCACAACCGCTGCCCAGGTTTTGGATTTGCATGCAAAATTCTTGGTTCAATTCAATTTCAATCTCATCAATACACATTGAATCCTAAATTTCAATCAGAAATCATGAAATATATCTAAACAAGGTATTATCAGAAGAATATAAACAAATCGCGTTTTGTTACATGTTTTGTTCTTCTTCCTCCTCTTGATTTTGATCTTGAATTGTGATCTCGAATGTACCCAGTTTTTCGCTTCGATTTGTTTTTCTCGTATCTTTGCGTTCGTCTGTTTTGGTTAATATTTGGGATGAGAGGATCGTATTTTTGATCGAGAGATCTTCTTTGTGATCGAGCGTGATTTTGGAGGAAAAATGCCGCAATTCACCAAGATCTTCAAGATCGGGTACATTTGTCCGGAATTTGTTTGAGCTGGGTATTTCTGTGAACAATTGGGCCAAATCGGGTATATTTGTGAAACAGGCGGGCCGGGTGGACATTGTGCTGGTATTGGGCATCCAAAATCGGGCATTTATGTCCTTTTTCCAATAGATAATAATTTTAAAATGGTCTCAGGTTGAGATTCCGCATGATTGGGCCGGGAAGTAAAAATATAGGAATGAGAAGAAAGAAGATATATGACAAAATAAAGCCCATCATCTACAATTTAAGGTCATACATACCTTTCCAAGATATCAGTAAAGAGTTGAGCTTCCTCAAGTGTAGCGTAATTGTCATATATATCATCAATTATTGTAACCAGTTTTACGCTTTTGGCAACGGCTATTCGAACGTGAGAATACTGAGGTTCAAAATGGAAAGCCACTCCCCAAAAAAAGCACTCTATCATTCTGTCTCTTGCATATGACAATTTTGACTTGAGGTCAAATTTGTCCCACCACCTTTATAAACCAGAAAGAAAAAATAATGCTCAATATATTATCATATTATAAACTACTGGTCTAGTCGTCGTTATATTATAAGTTCATGATGATTTATTTTTTATCTCGATATATACTTATGTCGCTTATCGTCATGTACAAGTGTGACAATTCATAGAAATATTACAATTACCTTTTTAAATTTATGATATAATCAAACTTAAGATGGGTTTTTGCAGTTATAAAACTATCTCTAGATTTTTTGTAATCACCCCAAACCCCAATGTTGGTAATTATCCCTATAAAAAAGTATGAAAAACAAAAAAGGAAAGAAAAGAAAGAATGAAAAGGTCATTAATTACCTCAAGAGTTCACACATCTCTGTCCTGTACAAATTCTGCAGGAAATTGAAATTGAATTTGGCCAGTTTTAGAAGTTGTTCATCCCTTGAGTCCTCTCTTTCATAGATCGAAATATAACGGCGTATTTCGATGATTGGAACACCCTATGAAGGGATTGCTCCAAAGCTTGCTTCACTTTGTCTTTAATGGGAGACTCTAATTTGGGCACCATAAGACTCAAATGATGCCTTGTGAAATTAACAGCTTCGTCTAAAATGTCTTCCCCATGAATCCGAATATGGGCTGCTTCATACAAATTTAGTAGACCTTCAACATCACTACTAAGGGCTTCTTTGAGTTTATTTTTTGTATCCTTAAATTTGTCAAAAACACCTGTTTAATAACATCCATCAAAACTAGTTTTTAGTTCATATCCAAGTTAATAGCTAGTGAACAAAATTATAGATCATGTTGTGCATATGTACGATACATTAATTTTGAACTATATATGATGAATAAATTACATATGAGAAGTGTATGTACATTTCTAAGGGTTAATTATACTTATCTTCCAGTAATATATATAGTTAATTTACCGGCACACGAATATGTAAAACTAAAAAAAAAATCATATAAAAAAACTCAATTTTCTTTTATTTCTAAATAAAATTAAGTAAAACTAAATAAAAATAGGTGGTTGGTGTCCAAGTTGCCCCCAGCCTACGCCATTGAGTATAAATAACAAATAAATTCAATTCAATTAAATAGTACATGCTATGATACAATTTTACACTTATCATAGGTATATTGATTATTTGGTTATGCATTTGGGGAATAATTAAAATATTTAAATAGTCACTAGCACCAAATTTGCACCAACTTAAATTTAAAACTTAAAAGACTAAAATTACACAAATCTAAAATTTATAGGACCAAAATTGCAAAACAAGCAAAGATACAAGATTAATATCGCAATTCATCACTAATATTGCAACACCCCTATAGTAATTTTGCATTTTCCCAATATATAAATTATTATAAATTTGTACATGCATCTTCACGCTTCATATCTTAACAATAATATTTTCATCAGGAAAATATATATGATGAAATTTGAGCTAAAATATTGAGTTCATATAAAATCTTTTGATAATTACATTTTTAGAGAGAATGCATGTAAATATTGATTAATTAATTCTTTTCTTGTAAGCTAGATTAATTTGGTGGCGAGGTTTTTTTTTCTTATATGAAACTTGAAAATATAATATGTAATGAAACCTGCGTGCAAATAAAGAGTGTAATTAGAGCAATAAAGGACATACTAAAAGAAACATGGTAACGATGTTGCCTAAGCAATCGAAATCGAAGTGAAGTAGTGAACAAATCATATTTTTCATCCTCATCATGAAAATTATAAATTTGTTCAAGTTTTTCTTCAATCTCTGACTCAAAATGATATGCCAATCCCAAGCGCTCAATTGTGTCGATTAATTTGATCAGCTCGCTAGATGTTGCAGCCATTATAAGCATGCTTCTTACTTCCTTCTTCAATGCTTCAATGGCTTCTGCATACGCCTCTTGTATCTGTGAAGCCAATATGTTTTTGTACGCTTATCAATACTAGCTAGGATGAAGTTCTTCATTTCATATTAAATATTAAAACTCTTATTTCATAAAAAGATATATTAAAACTTGTTCAAAGGTAGTATAATTGCAAAATAGTCCTGTAACCTTTTGGGTGGTAAAATTTCAGAACTTTTGTTTTTCAATTTGCAATTTTCTTTGGACTTTAAATTAAAAAAACTGATTCATTGAGGACATATTTGGTGGGAGAATTTAAAAATGACTAGATTGCTGGCATGACCACCACCTCACCACCCCAAATTGGTGTCAAGTTTTCGTGAAACAACTGATTTTGATGCTAACGGGATACATTGACGTATTTTTTATACATTGACAGGCATAATGAATATTGACATTGTATTTAATATGAACCAGTCTTTTAAAAATTGGCTTATATAGGCGGCCGAATAAGCACCCCTAGGCCGAACTGGTTTTGCCAAAATCTGTGTAAAAAATCGTTTTAGCCGAAAATCGGCCTAGTTGGCAAACAAATGGGCCGAAGCGCTTGCTTGTTCGGCCAAAAAACCGGCCCTGCAAACTTGGTTCACGTTAGTATTTTCGTGGTGGATATTATGGAGGTGGATAGCCAAGCTAAATTAATTACATGACAACTACAGAATTAGCGTGTGATTAGTGATGACTGCTTAATTAAACCTCTATATATCAACTTATCACGCAGACGTACGTACTTTAGCCAAACTAAATTAATCACATGACAACTACAGAATTAGCGTGTGTTTAGTGATGACTGCTTAATTAAACCTCTATATATCAACTTATCATGTGATTTATTTTTGTTTTCGCAGCTGGTTTCAGCTCACTGCTGGGGCTCTTGATGGATTCAGGTCAATCTTTATGATCATACATATAAATTTGTTCAAGATAATGTTTAGGCATAATTGCAATATTGGTGCTCTGTAACTTTTGGGTGGTGAATTAATTTTAAAACTTTTATTTTTCGATTTGCAACTTTGGTTTTTCACTTACAAAATTGATACATTATAATGAGGACAATTTTGGCCGCAGATTTAAAAATGATCAGATTGTTGGCATGGTTGCCACTTCAACACCCCAGATTAGGATTTTTAAATTTTAAAGCGAAACTACTAATTTGGATGGGACACATATGCATGGATTTTTATATATGTTTATTAATTAATATTAGGGAAAATTTCAAAAAAGAAAACTTGAATTTTGTGCTAATTACAAAAAAAAATCTAGAGATATTATAAAATTACAAAAAAACCCTCAGGTTTTATTATGTTTTGAATATTGATGACACCCGAGCCGAACTGGAAGAAATTGATCCACGTCATCAGTCTGACACATATCCGAGTAGGCGGCCTACGGGTGACGTCAACGATGATGTACGACGACACATCACATTCAGGCCAGCCCGCCCGCTACCGAGCCCAACCACAACACGGCCGCCGAGCCCCGAGCCCCGAGCCCAAATTTCAATATGAAACGCATGCGCGACAGATTCATAGAAGTAATCACTTGCCCATGCTTGACACTTTATTGGTATCAGAAACTGCCACATGTCAGAGAATTATGAAGAGAAGTCGACAAGTGGCAAGTTTTGGCTGACAATGCACAATTATAGAGGGACATGTGTCGTTTTTTTTAACTATTTTATTAATTAATGAATAGTTAGTGCAAAGATGACTATTGTAAACCCACTTACTCAAAGGGGTATAAAGAGTCTGAAAAGGAGAAAACAAAGGGACAATGGTAACAAAACTATCAAAAAGACCGACCCCAATAATCCGGCTCGGCATAATACAAAAAAGGCATAATTAGCCAGAAATAAACATACGTTACGCACGTTTTGATTTCCACGTGTTAAATCTTTTACATATTTCGCTTGTTGACCAAAACGCACGTCAACAAATTGGCGCTAGAAGGAGGGCCCGTATTGGTCCAGTCAGAATTCCAAGCACAGGCAAGTTAAGTAAAAACCAGGTAAAATTTAACGTTTGGCTTTTTCATAACGGACAAAATGAGTCACCGGTCGAGAAATGCTCGTTTGATCAAGAGCAACATCTCGAACAACCAAACCGCCGACTACTAATGGCCAAAATATACCCCAAACGGGAGGCGGGGAGACTACTCTGTTTCCCTTCGCTCGCCTAATTGCCAACCCAACTTTTGTACAACAAATGAACCAACTCATATCACAAACTCTAGCTACCACGAACTCTCAAGCACTCCCTCCACTCCTTGCAAATACTAACCCAATCAACCCACAACTAAATGTTAACATTAATCCTCAAATTCCGGGCTCCTCATCACGAAGCCCAAGAAGCCGATTCGGGTAATGAACAACATGTCCGTCGTCGTGTATAGGGCGGAAAATGAGAAGATAAAGAGGAGCAAAGTCGTATAGCGAGAATCATTATCGGAACCAACGCGACATCATCGTGCCCACTCGGTGTTCGCCGGACGACCGAGAGTTGATCCTTTTCTCCCGGCTCGATCGATAAGTTCCGGCTCGGGTTTCCGGATGAGCGGGAAGCGTGCAGGTCAATCAAGTCAAGGCCCTAGCTCATGGCGAGAACGGATGCGAAATACACGCGCAAGGCGTCGTTTAAACGAATTGGAAGGTGGTCCGGATGGCGAAACGATTGCGAAGACCGCCCCAAGTAATGAACCACTCTTTGTTCGCCGCCATTTTCCTGGAATTCTCGGCGACCCCATTACCGCCAAAGTTGAAAATCCCCGGTCGGTCTCTACGGTGGGAAACCGACCCGACCACTCACGTTCACAAGTACTTAGCATGGATGGGTACATACCCAAGTGATGCCATCCTCTGCGCAGGCCTTCCCACCGACTTTGGGCGACCGAGCCCACCGTTGGTTTAGGACCCTACCACGGGGATCCATTCGGGCATGGGGGGATCGGCCTCCGCTTTACGACGCATTTCTTAACGTCCAAAGTCCGAGCCGCACCTAAGGACTCCTCGTGAACATCAAACAAGGAAGGACGAGCCCCTGAAAAGCTATATTTCTCGGTTCAACAAACAAGTTCGAGAGATGGAACCGGTGTCGGATGACGCCATTTTAATCGCGGCCATGACCATTTCGGATCGCCCCGAGACATGGTTTAATTATTCCATCCACGAATCGGGAGCGACCTCGTGATCGGGAATTTACGGTCCGCGCAGTAACGCCATATTTGCGCGGAAGAAGCCATGGCAAAGTAACCGCCCCGAACATCGGCCGGGCGTGAGAAAGGATGGAAGGAAAGAACCAGCAGTGAGAGGGCGGGAGTCGGGATTCCGGCCGTTCTCGGAAAACTCAACCACCGGATTTAGAGCTCGCCAAGAGGCGAGAGCCGAAGTCGCCGTATTTGAGAGTACTTTGACCCACACTCCATCGGCCATATGGAATGAAGTACATGTGGTCGAATTTATTGCCCCGGCTCGACCTTTGAAAATTGAGCGGCAAAATTAGACTCACGTCGATTCTCAGTGCCTATCATAAATCAATAGGTCACGATACCGATGAGTGCCGAGACTTGATTAGGGAAATAATGCGTATTGTTCGCCAGGGCGGTCTCAAAAGGTATGTTCATGAACTACCACCCCCACCGACACTGGCTCAAGGTCACAATCCGGAGCGCGTAACCAATCCAGCTCTCATGCCGCCACCTCCTGCCGAAAACCAGGGGAGGGAGATCCTCATGATGTCGAATGTCAATCGAATCAATACTAACACACAGCTGAGGATAGCCGCTCCAATAGAAAAAGGAAAGCTGATATTAGACAGGCAACCAACGCGAAAGACAAGTTCGGGTGGCGGAAATCAGGAAGGCCAACCCACCGCCACTTTGTGTTCTCGGATGCGGATGCCGACCAGGTGGTCCATCCTCATTCGACCCTCCTGGTCATTCTTCGCACCAATTTTGGGTATTCCGGTCCCAGAATTTTGATCGACACCAGGAAGCTATTCGTCGATCATTTATGTCCGAGCATTTCGAAGATTGAACGTGGACGATAGTTATATCCGTCCATGCAACGATAGTATTCTGGGGTTTGGAGGAGGAAGGATAGTCCCGCTCGGAGAAGTTGATTTGCCCATCCAAATGGGACAAGGTTTGCATAAGCGGACCGTCATGACAACATTCAAAATAATCAATGCCGATTCGAGTACAATGCTATCATTGGGAGGCCATTGCTTTATCATATAAAAGCAAATTGTTTCAATATATCACTTTTGTATAAAATTCCCAACGCCCGATGGCGAAGCTATACATAAAGGGAATCAAAGGAGTCACGAGAATGCTCTCTTAAACTCCGTAGGTAGAGATTAACGTGGCGGAACAAGGACAAACTAGTGGAACCCACAGACGATCCCCCGCAAGAAGGAGTCCGAGCGAAAAATGGTTATTCGGAGGATAATCCAGGTCATCGGCGGGAAGGAGCCAATGCGGAAGCGAAAGGTGTAATCGAGAACGAGCCGATCATTGAAGATTTAATTGCCCCCGCAAATCAAGGAGGGGCAAAGCAAGAAAAGAAAACAGGCGGAACCGAGAGAAGGTTGATACGATCCAATGTTGGAAATGCGAGCGAGGGCGTCAACTACGTATTGGTCATGATCTCCCTTTAACCATATCGAACCGAGATGATTGAGTTTTGGAAAATAATCTTGATGTCTTCGCGTGGACTCGTGCGGACATGCCCGAATCGACCCTAAGTATGCATGCCACCGCCTCAATATTGATCTAACATTCCGCCTTGATTGTCGAGAAAAGGCGTAAGCTCCTCGGCCCCAGCATAAGCAAAGACTGAGGCCGAGGTAAACAAGTTGATAGACAATCGATTCATCCGGAAGCCCTCTATCCGATGGGTTGCCAATCTGTTTTGGTGAAGAAGAGCAATGGCGAGTGGCGCCTGTGCGTGGATTTTACCGATCTTAACAAAACATGCTCTAAGGACTGTTATCCATTGCCAAATATTGATTATATGGTGGACGCCACGGCAGGACACGAACTAATGAGCTTCATGGATGCATACTCGGGTTACAACCAAATACGGATGCACCCGGAAGATGAAGAAAATACCTCGTTTTTCTCTCGCTTCTGGGGAATCTCTTTTGTTATAAGATGATGCCCTTCGGATTGAAAAATGCTGGTGCGACCTATCAAAGGTTAGTAAATAAGATGTTTGAGAAAATGATAGGTCACACTATGGAAGTCTATGTAGATGACATGTTGGTAAAATCACTGTACATGTCCGATCATCTTAACGATCTTAATAAAATGTTTGATGTTTTGAGAGAGTACAAAATGATGTTAAACCCGAAAAAGTGCACATTTGGGGTCGGCTCAGGTAAATTCTTGGGATATATGGTCAGTCAAAGGGGATCAAGCTAACCCGGACAAAATAAAAGCCATCACCGATCTAGAATCCCCAAACTCGAAAAAAAGGTACAAAGCCTAACAGCCGATTGCCGCCTTAACTTAACCGATTTGTTTCTCGGTCCACGAGACAAGTGCAAGCCTTTCTTTGAAATTATAAAGAAAAGAAAAGATTTCGAGTGGACCGAGCGAGCCTGATTGCCTTTGAATCCCTCAAACAAAGACCTTTCTTCAATCCCTATATTACAAAACCAACCTGAGGAGGACTTGTATTTGTACTTGGCGGTATCCGAGCACGCCATCAGCTCGGTATTAATCAGGCTAGATGGCTCTATTCAACACCCGATTTATTACACCAGTCAAGCGTTACATGACGCGAGCTCCAGTACCCACCAATGGAAAAGTTGGCTTATTCATTAATCACAAAGTGGCGCGAAAACTCCGCCCATATTTCCTAGAACACAAGATTATAGTATTGACGAACTACCCACTGAAACAAGTATTACACCGACCGATCTTCCGGCCGGTCGGATGATTAAGTGGGCGTCGAACTCGTCGATTTGACATTATATACGAACCACGCACCGCAATAAAAGGGACAGGCTTTAGCCGATTTTGTGGCGAATTCACACCTTCCATACGATTGGAAGTTGTGGAAGACCAAGAATGGAAATTATTCGTTGACGGCTCTTCCACCGCAGCCGAGCAGGGGCGGAATCGTGATAATCGATCCAAATGAAAATGCTCTTGCCGACCGACGATTGCGATTCCCGCAACGAACAACGGTGAATATGAGGCGCTCTGGCGTGCTTGGATATGGCGTCTCTATGGGCCTAAAACAACTATTGGTGCACAGCGATTCTCAGTTGGTCGCTCATCAAATCAACGGAAGTAGTACGAAGCAAAAAAGCAAAAATTGCACAATATTTGGATTTGGTCAAGAAAAGATTATCACACTTTAAGACAAAAGTCTTACATGTGCCCCGAGCCGAGAACATGCAAGCAGATGCCTTAGCTCGGCTCGGCCCGATCCCAGGGACGGATGCCATCACGGATGTCACTTCACACAACCTGCCCCGCCTGGCAGTCACTTGGTGCAAAGAAAATATATACAACCGAAACCGCCGAATGGACTTGGATGACCCCAATCATTCAAGTATTTAGAGAAAGGAGTTCAACCCGAAAACAAAGTCGAGGCCGTAACACTACGAACTCAAGCGGCTCGGTTTACACTAGTAGATGGCGTCCTATACAAACGAGGATACTCCGTTCCACTCCCTACGTTGCCTTTCCGAGACGGATGCGGATTATGCACTTCGAGAGGTTCATGAGGGAATATGCGGCAACCACGCTTTGGGAGCCAAACGCGTTGCCTATAAATTGATACGGCAAGGGTACTACCGCCATCCCTAAGAAAAGATGCGACCGACCTCGTCAAAAGATGAGAGAGATGCCAAAGGTTCGCGCCGCAGTTAGATATCATCCTCGAGCAACTTACCTCGTCAGATTTAGCCCATGGCCGTTTGCCAAATGGGGAATGGACCTCATCGGACCACTCCCCACTGGCAAAGGGGGCGTCAAGTATGCCATTGTGGCGGTGGATTATTTCACAAAATGGGCCGAGGCGGAGCCTCTGGCAAAAATAGATGAAGAAAAGATTGTGAGCTTTGTATGGAAATCTATTATCTGTAGATTCGAATACCATATTCGATTGTTGCATAATGGGAAACTTGATTCGACAACCGAAGGTTTCAAAATTTTGTGAAGGTTTCCACATAAAAACTATTTCTCAACTCCATACCACCCCCAATCGAACGGACAAGTTGAGGCCATTAATAAAATACTCAAGTACACCTTGAAAGCGAGATTGGAAGAGTCTAAAGGCAATTGGCCGGAGGAACTACCCGGTGTATTATGGTCATACAGAACGACACACCGAGCGGCCACTGGAGAAACACCTTTTTCTTTAGCCTATGGTGCCGAGGCGGTGATTCCTGTTGAGATCGGAGCCCCTACCTTCAGAATCGCAAATTTTGAAGAAAACTGTAATGAGGCTGCACTCCGAACCGAACTAGACCTGCTCGAAGAAAAAAGGTGCAGTGCCGAGATGAAAAATGCAGTGTATAAACAAAGGAGTGAAAGGTACTACAATTCGAAAGTAAAGGAAAGAAGATTTCAGGTCGGCGATCTTGTGTTAAAAAAGATAACGGGTGTTCAACCCAACCCATTGAAGCCGACCTGGGAGGGCCCATTTCGGGTCAGCCACGTCTTATCTGGTGGGGCGTACCAGTTAGAATATTTGAGTGGAGAAAAATTTATGCACCCATGGAATGTAGCCTACCTGAAACGGTATTATCAATGAAGATCTCGGTTTATGATCCAGATAAGATTCTAAGTAATTATCCTTTCATCTGATATTTCGTGAGCTCTCTAAAGGGAAACGAAGTTTTTACTCAGCTCGGCTATGTGCCGAGGACGGTAAAAATCGCCTCGGCTTAAGCTGAAGGCCGAAAAGTCAGCTCAGGAACAACACGCCCACAAGGCGGATCTATCCTTACAATACAAAGACTTGGTTACGTACCGAGCAGAATACAAAGACTCGGCTACGCACCGAGCACAATACCAAGACTCGGCTACGCACCGAGCACAATACCAAGACTCGGCTACGCACCGAGCACAATACTAAGACTCGGTTACGCACCGAGCACAATACCAAGACTTGGTTACGCACCAAGCACAATAAAGACTCGGTTACGCACCGAGCACCAAAATATCAAGACTTGGTTACGTACCAAGCATAATACCAAGACTTGGTTACGCACCAAGCATAAAATAAAGACTTGGTTATGTACCGAGCACTGAAATCAAGACTTGGTTACGCACCGAGCATAAAATAAAGACTTGGCCACGTACCAAGCACAAAATAAGGACTCGATTATGCGCCGAGCGCAATAAAGACTCGGTTCATAAACAAAATTTCAAAAACAAAATAAAGGACAGGTTTATATACCGAGTACAAGAATCAATTAAGGCGAGCAAATTCCCTTATTCAGAAGCGCTGAAAACCGAGCCCCGTACTTGGGAATATAAAAGGAAAAGAGAAGACAGGCAACAATCTTATAAAAAGGAAAGAGCCGAGCATCTACAAAAAGCTTGAAACACATACACAGGTAAGGAAAATAACAATTCATTTCTACTTCAAAAATATTTACATAAGGGAGGCCGGAGCCCATTACATCTCGAGGCACGAAGCCAAATTACCTACCTAGGGGTACATATGAAAGCATCAAGACTGAGCAGGGGGTGGAATTTCGACGGCACCGCTAGAGGCGACTTCTTCCACGTCTGGAGGAGGAGAGCCCTGCGCATTAGGAGCTCTCCTCTGCAGTTCGGCCGAAGGGTATCGAGATCGGCCCTCCGGAGGGCCAAATCTTCTCAAGCCGAGCAACAAGACGCCCGCCCTTAAGTAAATCAAGAATTTCTTGGAGTCCGGTCGCATGGCCACGAGTTAACATGAATGCATACTCCTGAGTCTTTGTAAGCTTTAACGGCCTCTCACGAATTTCCTCGGTTTGCCGACGGGCGGTTTCTTCAAACCTCTCTGTGTACATCGGCTAGACGTCTCTCCATTTCCTCGGCCCGGCGGTGGCAAAGACGTTCCAGGTCGGCGACCTTAACCCCGAGCTCTTCTTCAGCCTTGCGGGCCCGATCTCGCTGCCGCTCGGCCCTCGCGCAGCCGACCTCTCTCTAATTGGCCCGAGCCGTAGCCTCATCCGCTGAGTCTTAAAAGATTCATGTACCCCTTGAAGGGTAGCATAGGCTTCCCGCAGATCCCCGTGCCGCCTTTCCAGTCGGCATATTTTTTCTCTAGCTCGCGAGTCCCCCCAACCGCATGCCATAAGAGCTCAATCATCCGCCGCATATGGCCATGGCAGCATCTGAATTTGTTCTTGCCGCGATCTACGGCGGGAATTGCTCGATGCCTTTTGTCCGGCACGAGCCGATCATTGCGGCCCGACCGCCTCCGGTAAGACCTCGATTGCTCCTCTCTGTCGGCGTGGCACATCGAACGAATTCCACAAACCACCGAGGGCGTAGTCCAACCATTCCTCGCAATATTCATCTCTTGCTTGGTTTGGAGGAATGAAATGACCTTCCTGCCGAGGTCATCCGAGAAAGTTCGCGGACCTTCCCTTCCTGGGGGCATTCAGATGTTCGGCGCCGCTCTACCAACCCTTTCACCGATCGGGCTCCTCTATCACAATTCCCCCTCTTCTCCTTTGAAGAGAGGCCGCATGCGCTCCCGGCACTCCATCAGCCAGGACGTTTACCGGCCCGAATATCTTCTCTCCGAGCCGCCTCCACATCCGCAGGTTGATCGGCAGCCGCCCGAGTTCGCCGTGCGTTGTGTTCCTCACACTGCGAAGGCGTGCACGCAAATCCAAGCCACGCCCTGCATAAAGCAACCACCAATTAGAAGAAAGATCAAAAGAAAACAAAAAGACAATTCAAAAGGAAATGTGAAAATACAAGTGTTTACCTCGAAGCAGCGCACCGCACTGGCGCTCCGGGGTGGTTCGCCGCCTACGGGCGCATGATGATCTCGCCCACGGACTAGTCGTCACAGAGGCGGCGCAGCTCGCTCGATTCGCCCGCTTGCTCCCGGAGAATGGGGACTTACTTCTTCATTAACGAGAGGATTCTCGCTGAGGCCCTCTCTCGACCTCCACCTCCCGCTCGGCCGCTCGCCCCGAGCCGCCCCGGCCGGGGTCGGCGGGCGAGCAGCCTCAAAAACTGGGCAGCCAAGTTGGCCTCGGTGGCCAACCTCTCAATCCGCTTGTCCATGATTCCCGGCCTCGGATGTTCTCCACCTTCGAATAAAAGTGGGCGACAGAGGCCCTTTGATGCCCGGTTCCCTATAAAGGTGGAAAGAAAAGACAATTACGAAAAGGAAACTTGAAATGAAGCAAAAGCGAGAGAAAGGATATAGACTTACTATAACCAAAAACAAAATCAAGGAGGATAAAGGACGATCTCCCTTCCTTCGTTCTCCACGCGAGATTGCCACCGCTCACCCGAGCCATTTTTCTTTCGATCCTTCAACGATGAAGGAAGACCTTCCACTAAACTATCCGGATACCCCAATCGGGTTTGTACATAATACCATCCGGACGGCCGACCTTTTGATGAAGGAGTCGCCGCTCGCCGGGACGAAGAGTTCATTCATCTCTTTGAACTTAGGGCGAGGTACTTCTCAGGTGGAACATCACCACGAGGCCAATAATCCTACCCCACGTAATGGGATGCACTTGGGTTGGATGTATACCCCACTTGCAAAGCCACCGCGTGAGAAAAACCGGCAGCGAAACCGCATCCGAATAGAAGGTCTGGCGGTATGTATACCCACGCAACCCACGGGCGGGTACTGGGGGACCTCGGTGCCATCCTGCACCTTAAATGGATACCACTTGAATACGATACCTTCGGAGCTCTCCCATCTCTGAGCATCAAAGCATGCTTGGGATATCGTTTATATCGCTCGGCGCCCACCGAGACTCAACACGGGCGAGGGCCTCCTCCTGCCCGGCCGCCGCCATTGCGATGATCCATAGGCCCTTGTTGCCTCTCCGACCTCGAATCACCGGGAGGGTTCGTTTACCCGTTCCTCGTTGTCACGCTCGGTTCCGATGGGTCCATATTTTCTTCTTCTTGCCGGGTAATCGTCTAGAATCAACACTTGGCGATTCTTCGTTAGAACTTGCTTGTGTCAACCGGCCGATATACCGTTCCTCTCTAAAGACGGTCATCAAGGCGTCGGATTGAAGATAGTATGAGTCCGCCCCAAAGACGTTCCACTTCCTAGAGAATCCGGAGAAGATATCTGAATAATGCTCGGGCTATGAGACGGAGATCGTCGTGCTGGTGAGAAAGAAATGAAGGTTCAGAGGGAGGATCTTCAATTTCAACCTCTACACTATAACTACGACTCCTACTATCCTCAAAAGAAGACATTTATAGGTAAAGGGAGAGTATTTCGAAAAATACCTAAGTTCAAGTCTCCGAACTTGGGAAGTCGACCAAATTTCGCTCGGTTTTAGTTACTTTAGCTCAATGGTTAATGGTTGCGAAAGTGAAAAATGGGGGGAAACAAAGGTATTTATAGGTGGGGTTCCTCGATAAACGAGATGTCTATTCGAAAAGACACGCCTTTTAAAAACTCAAAAGCCGTCAAACATGTCGAAAACGCCACGCCCCCACGACCACGACATTTAATCGACGTACATTTTCGGTTCTGCGCAATATTGGTCCAACCACAAGATGCCACGTGTTCCGTCATTATGGCAACCCAATTAATGCGCCGTTTCAAGCATTAATCACTACGCGACAGTGCCGGAAAGAACAAAACCTTTGAGAAATCCGTTTCCTCATTAAATGTTCATCATTAGCATTAAAGTTTAACTCCGACTTGAGAAATTCTTCTCTCGGAATCAAACTTGGGGCCTTTGATGACACCCGAGCCAGTGGAAGAAATTATTCCACGTCATCGATCGACACATATTCGAGTAGCGCCTACGGGTGAAGTCAACGATGATGTACGACGACACATCACGATTAGGCCCGCCCGCTAATCGAGCCCAACCGCTACCGAGCCCAACCACAACACGGCCGCCGAGCCCCGAGCCCCGAGCCCAAATTTCAATATGAAACCCATGCGCGATGATTCATGAAGTAATCACTTGCCCATGCTTGACACTTTATTGGTATCAGAAACTGCCACATGCCAGAGAATTATGAAGAGAAGTCGACAAGTGGCAAGTTTTGGCTGACAATGCACAATTATAGAGGGACATGTGTCGTTTTTTTTAACTATTTTATTAATTAATGAATAGTTAGTGCAAAGATGACTATTGTAAACCCACTTACTCAAAGGGGTATAAAGAGTCTGAAAAGGAGAAAACAAAGGGACAATGGTAACAAAATTATCAAAAAGACCGACCCCAATAATCCGGCTCGGCATAATACAAAAAAGGCATAATTAGCCAGAAATAAACATACGTTACGCACGTTTTGATTTCCACGTGTTAAATCTTTTACATATTTCTGCTTGTTGACCAAAACGCACGTCAACAAATATGAATGGTAACTGTAATATTTCTTTATATATCAGGTTATTTTTGAATTTTTTTCTTGTGAAGGGGAAAATATTAGATGGAATTAAACATCAAAGGATCTATTGTAATTTTCAAAAATCCCAAGAGTTTAGATTTTTATAATTAGCCCAAACCTCGACTATTGTTTTTGTAATTATCCTTTAATATTATTAAATTAAAACATAACTTAATTAGCAATTTCACAGTAAATTTGAAAACCCCTTATTTGATGTGGTGAGATGGTAACCACGTCAACAATTCAACCAATTTTTGAATTTTTCACCTAAAACTGTCCTTAACGTGCCAAACTTTGAAATTAAAATCCTAAATTGCAAATTGAAAAAAAATAAAAATCTTAAAAGGTCACAATCAAATATTTACAGGACTAATTTTACAATCAATCATAATATTTATATATAGCAATAACGCATAAATACAAAAAATACCTATCTATCTATTATTATCTTAAAAGTGTGAATGTTTTTTCAAATTTTTGATTGGACAAAAATATCCTTTGGACATAGTAATATTTTAGGATAACTAAGTAATTTGACATTCATTAAGTTTCTATTTGTTCAATTTAAAACAAGTGTCCTTTTATATTCTACACTTTTAAAGTATTTATTCTTTCATTTATAACTCTTAAAATATTTTGAATTTTTAAATAATATTAGCTTCATATTAAACTAGATTTTGTGAGCTTTCTAACCGTATGTCATAAACATATATAAGGACTTCACATGAGAAAATTTTATCATTATAAAGTTCAACATAATGTAAAAATTATTTATTATTTAATCATAATAAATTAATTAGAAATTAATTATAACATATATGTAATGTTTTTCTATAGTTTTACTATTTATTTAAATTTTTTGTTTAATTATATTAGAGATGTTCATTATAGTTAATTTATTTTTCAGAATCTGAAAATATATTTTTTTAATCATAACACTAAGAATACTTTAAATTTCTTATAAAATCAATTTCAAATTTAAACTAGGTTTCAAAATCTTCAACCATATGTTCTAAACATATACCCAAGTAGTTATAGAAGAAAATTTAACTATTAAACTTTTAGTATGATGCAAAATTGTGTATCTCTTATATTCTTTTAAATTTTCTCAATAATTAAATATGTCTATTATAATTTATAAGAAAAAGATTTAATTATAATATACATGATAAGAAAAATAAAATAAAAAAGATTTTATGTGGTTTTGAAGCTAAATAAAAGGTAGAGAAAATACATAATTCTTTTATGGTCGGAAAATTCTCCATCAATTAGTAATATGCAATTTGAAAATTAATTTATTGATGGTGGTCAAAAATATAATATTGAAAACAAGAGAGTTTCATATTTTATTTTTATTGAAATTTCATGTATATGTTATTTTAATTAGTCATATCAGTAAAATAAAATGTACAAATTAAAAGGAATAGCAATAACATGAAAAAAAAAAGCGAATAAGAACTAAAACAAGTTTGTCGCGGCAAAAAGGTTACCTTTTAAATTTTAACTATATGTGTTAATATGACTTTTAGTTATTTTTTTTATATATAACATTATAAGTTTTAGTTTCTAATTTATTATTTATTCAATATTATTATGATTTCAACCTTTCAATTATTTTATATCCTATAAATCTTAGGAACAAGTGCAAAAAAGTGCTAAAAGTTTTATAAATAAATTTATTAAAAAAACTTAGAAGACAAACTCAATAAATAAAATTTGTATGTATTAAATTGACATTTATGATAAAACTTGAATGTCGTTTGAAAATTACACCCTTAAACTTATAAGTTCAAAATATCAATATGATACATATTTATAACAAAAACATATACCAAAATAATCGAATTTTAATAAAATGGTGTGAAAGAGTGAAACATGAGCTAAAATTGGATTAGTCTAAAGGAACATATATGCTATGCAAAAGAAAAAATAAATAAACTCATTTAATATGTTACAATTTGACATTTACTGAGAAAGTAATATATTACAAATTATATATTAGTTCGGATACTAACATAACATTCATAAAAAAGATTAAATAAATTAAATAATTACAACAAATTAGAGCGAAAACTAAGAATAAAAAATATTAAAAAATAAATGGCTATACTTGAGATTAATGAGTTGAGACTGGCCTAAATAATTTTGGGTTTTAATCTCACACATATAGATAGTTTAGGATTAAACCAAATGAATATTATAAAGATATGAAAGAATAAAAGTAAATAGTTAAATGTGGGTCATAGATAGGAATTCTCGGTGTTGCGAAAATCGGGGATTTTACTAAAATCGCCCAAAAAAATTGTTTAGCCCTAAAATTGGGATAGGCTCCCGCCTAGGCGGCTAGAAATCGTCCTAGGCGGAAAAATTGCCAAAAATGTTAAAAATAAAAAAGGAGAAAAATAATACTATTTTTAGGCGTTGGGCCACCGCCTAGCAATTTCTGCAACATTGGAAATTCTAAAAAATAATTAAATGGCTTATATGTGTAGACATTTTCGATAAAATCTCAGTTCATTTTAAAAGCACACCTTTAGGACTTATAAAGATTCAAGCACAAATATAATTATTATAAAATTGGGTACAAATTATTCTAATTTTTATAAAGTCGAATATTATTAAAAAGTTGAAACAAAAATAAGAAATGAAAAATCACTGTGTATATGAAATTGTAAAAAATAAATAAATAAACTAAACTTATTTAATATGAAATAGTTTGATATTTATGTCAAAAATTAATATTTCTTAAATTACATGTTAATTTAGGTACCAATATAATATTCAAAATACTATTTATGTATCAAATTTATTGTGTTAAACTATATATAATAATAAATCGGAGTGAAGTGATTATGTTTAGTGTCAAGTAATATGAATTCTTCTGGGTATAAGGAGGCGGAAGTGAATAGTTAAGGGGGTTTTTAACACTAAAAATTGGATTGATAATTATATTTTACAATAAATAATATGATTTTATAAACGAGATTAAATGAGGTCAATTTTAAATTTACAGTCCCATAAACAAATATAGATTAGTTTCAGTATATTAAGAATAATTGCAATTTTCATAAATATACGGCTCACAAATTACAACTAAGTAAATTTTAATATAACCAAAATATTCAAATTCAATTGCAAAGTACAAACTTTAATACAATAACGCATTTTCTAAAACTCTATGCAATTTAAAAAACTATATTAATTTTTAGTTTATTATATAACTTTTAAAAATTTATGTATTTGCAAAAACAAATTCAAACATAAAAGTTAATTAGTTTTATATTTAATTATTAATGATTGACACATGAAAATTGTTCTTATTTTTCCTTTCATAAGACTGTCTTTAGTTTTATTATTTATTAAGTGAAGATATTTTGTGTGCAATTGAATAGAGTTTCAAAACTCATATTTCTACTTATCACTTTTTCATTGTTTTATTAATACCTGACTCTCAATGAAAATAATGGATTAATTATTTTATATATATTAGGTTAAGGTTTATTATTTTTAAGACACTGGAAATAGGAGGAAGATTAAGTTTAAGTGTTAATGATAAAATTTTGACTTTGTTATTAGAATTCAAATAAAATCTCTCATATATATTATATTACATTTATTTTTATATTTCTTTAATCGAAGAACTGAGATAGAATAAAAGAAGTAAGCACAAGAAGTATAAGAGTTTGATTAACCTTTATTTTATTTGGATAACAATAACAAATAAAATGATGATATTATGATGGATTTGGGTATAAAATTTAGTTAATTAATTTTTATTAATGTGATAACTTGCATGTGATTTATTAATCATTAGCTTACGATTTATAAGCTAAATTATTTGTCTGGTTATGTAAAATACATCCAATGCTAAAAGAATTCAAAAATCATGTAAGAGAAAATACTTTTCTAGCCATATAAATAAAATAAAAGACCGATGAATGTGATTGTAAGCTAATATAAAATTTATTTCGTTGTTAGACCGATTGTAAAATATTTATGGGGTTGAGTTCTTTAAAATGATTATTTAACAATTCACGTCAATCTATAATTAAAGTAAAGCAAAATATATATTAAATACTGTATAATATTTAAATTTAATTATTTTTTTTCTTTCTAATACTTTTTAATATTTTAATATTAATCAATAAAATTATTAAATAATATAATTAGTTTAGTAAAGTCATGTGTATCACGTGCGGCGCACGTGTTTCTTACTAGTAAGAATAAAAGTGGGAAGATATCTATACCTTATTGTCCAAAGAAAAGTTAGAGAAAATATCACCCCATATACTAGGGCTATAACTAATCATAGGTGGCCGGATGGACCGGACATCCCTTGGGCAACTTGAAGTGCCAATCACAATGCTACCACTAACCATTGTTGTTTCCTGCAATAACCCTCTTTATATTTTTTGGTTAATCTGCTTCTTGATGATGATGTGAATTGCCAAGACACCAGTCGCCTATTTATAAGGGCATGCTTTTATTCTATCCAGCAATGATAGTGGTACGGGACACATGGGCACTATTTCAATTGAATAAACGTGATACAAATGGACACTATTTCAATTTTGGGCGACGACAGAGAACAGGGCATCTCTGACAATATAACAAAAAACAAGTGGAAAAAGACACATGTTAAAAATGACCGACCATTATATTTTTGGGGGCTGCTTTCTTTTATAATTTGATGTCAGTCACAAGAGATACTTTACACACAAAAACTATGTGATATTGTCTTACGGATTGATCCTCCTATTTATTCTCTCTCCTCTCACTGGTCTCTTCTTTTCTACAGAAATGTCAAAATAGTCATTGGCCGTTGGTGTCTGTCCCACCCCGCCTAAAGTTAATAGAGGGGTGGGTTAAGTGTTTAGTGGTGCTAGCCCGCCGTGGGTTTGGCGGGGCGGGCCGACGGGCTAGCTCTCCAGAAACATAAAAAAGGAAAAAAAGAAGAAAAAAATAAGATTAAATAGAAAAATAAATAGTATAATTGATATTTTATAGTTTTATCTCTTATAAAAGTGTATAATATATTTTTATAAAATATGTATTTGTCATCTATTAGTATATTTAATTCATTAAAATTAATAATATGAATAAAAAAATATTTTTTTTTTGTATTTGGATTGGGCCAGCATATTTCTGACCCGCCATAATGGCGCCCCGCCCCGCCAATCAAGCTTTTTTTTGGTTGGCGGGTTGGCCGCCCCGCCGTCGGCCGTTTGACAACTCTACTTCTCTCTCTCTCTCTCTCATGTTCTTTCATTTCCTGTTTTCCCCTTCTTTTTCTCTCCTCTCATTCGTCCCTCATTCTCTATCTCTCACGTCTTCTCCCATAGTCCCCTACTCCCCGTCTCTCTCTTTCTCATCTCATTGGCTCCCTTCCTCTCTCTTCACTTCGCTTGGTCCTCTCTCTATATATCTCTATACACACATGTTTTACATATAAAAACCTTCTCTCGTGTTATTTCTTTTCCCCTTCTTCCCCTTCTTTCTCTCTCCTCTCATTGGTCCTCCCTCACCTCTTTCTCTCATGTCTTCTCCCAGTGTCCTCTTCTCTCTCTTTCTCATCTCATTCGTCTCTTTTCTTCTCTCTCTTCACTTGATCCTCCCTCTTTATCTCTATACATACAGGTTTTATATATAAAAATCTTACAAAATCCAGATTCTTCAGAAAGCAAATACCAAATTGATACTTTAAAAACATATACTTTTTATGGTATAATTGATTATTTTATTAAAAAAATGATACTTTTTTTAATAACGAAGTAATATTTATTTAATAATAAGTGATACATTTTTAATAAAAATAATTTTTGTTTTAATAAAAAGTGATATTTTCGTAATAAGAAATTATATTTTTTCTATAAAAATTGATACTTTGTTTTAATGAAAAATAATTTTTCCAATAAAAGTGATAATTTTTTAATAAAAAGTTATACTTTTGAATAAAGATTGATACTTTTTTCGAAAGACTACTCTTTCCATAAGAAGTGTTTTTAATAAAAGTGTTTCCATATGAAGTGTTTTTAATATCGTGCCTTATTTAAATAAGGCACTATCGTGCCTTGTATATAATAAATGGCACTATCGTGCCATGTTTTAATTTTGTGTTTAAGTTTTTTTTTTTTTTTGATGAATTTTTTAATATTTTGACAGTATCAAGTATGAACCTCTCACAAAGGTGTAGTGTTGTTTGTCCAACCAATAATGAGACGAATCAAGTACAAGACTTAAGTATTGTTACGGATTACATAGACATTTTCACAACTTACGAAATTTTCTCATCTCGTGAGAAGTTATTTGAATGGGTACGGGAGCGGGGGAATTAACATGGCATGGTAATAGCAATAAGTAGGTCTGATAGTGGTGTTGGTAAGAGGAGACCTCATATGTTATGGCCCGTGAACGTAGTGGAAAATACCGCGAATATAGTGGAAAATTAACCGAGGAAAGCATCAAGAGGAAAATCTTTGAAAAAGATGATGTTCCTCGAGCAATTTAAAAAAGGTCGTGGGAGAGAAAGGAACAAAGAAATGTGGATGTCCATTTCGTTTAAAGGGTAAGGAAATCTCCATTGACGAATGGGTTTTGAATGTTGAATGTGGTGTTCATAATCACCCGATTGCCCAATATTTGGAAGGTCACTCATATGTTGGTCGATTGTCCAAGAACGAGAAGGAATATGTCATGGACATGTCACAGGGTAATACTCGGCCCAAAGACATTTTGTTTGGTTTGAAAAAGAAATTTGTAGATAATAAGTCCACAATACGGACTATCTACAATGTTCGTATGAAGAATAGAGTTGTTGAACGAGACGGTCGATCTCGGATGCAAAGAACTTATGTGGAAATTGAAGGAGCATAAATATTTCTATCATCATAGGCGTTGTGAAATGACTAACACCGTGAAGACTGTTTTTTGCTCACCCGATGAGCGTTGAGTTGTTGCGTGCTTTTCCGAAGGTACTTTTTATGGATTGTACGTTCAAGAAAAATAGGTACAAGTTACCCTTGTTGGAGATTGTTGGCGTTACGTCAACACATATGACATTCTCTATCGCAGCCGCTTATTTGGAGTTTGAGTGGGAGGACAACTACATATGGGCAGGTACCATTTTAAAATCCTTGATGGACCCACTTTTCCTCCCTACTGTGATTGTTACTGACAGAGAATTGGCTCTAATAAATTCAATTGAAAGAACATTTTCCAATACGAGACATTTTCTTTGTCGGTGGCACATTAGTAGGAACATGTAGAAAATACTTCGCACGAAAGAGAAATCAGAATCCTTTATGTTGTATTGGAATTTATTAGTCCTCGCAGATACCGAGTCATTATTTTATGAATTCCTCAGGGGATTTCAGTCTGAATTTGTAGAATATCCAGCTGCCGTGCAATATACAATGGAACAATGGGTAGGGCCTTACAAAGAAAGATTTGTGTATGCTTGGACGAATAATATCATGCATTTCGACAATACCACTACGAATAGGTAAAGTTCACACCAATGTGATTAAAATTGCTTTCTATATTTTAATTAGATATATAAAAAAATAATTGAGTGCTTACATTTTATTTCAGAGCGGAGAGTCACCATGCTGCGTTGAAAAGACAACTTGGGTCGAGTCAGGGTAACATGGAGACATGTTGGGGACATATTCACACCCTTCTTGAGACATCACATAACGCAATCAAACACTCGTTTAAAAAGAGCAGAAATGTAGTCCAACATAAATTCAAATCAATTATATTCATGTCTTTGCGAGGTATGGTGTCTATACATGCATTGAATAAAATATATGATGAAATGGATGGTATAACAGAGGGTGGTGTTGATCCCTTATTGTGTGGGTGTGTGTTGAGAAAGACATGTGGATTACCTTGTGCTCATGAGATATCTGAGTGTGTGAGGTTGGATAAGCCAATTCCCCTTGATCAAATTATTGTGTTCTGGAGAAAATTAGATATGTACACCGACCGGAGGGGATGATGTTGGTGTTGGGCATGAAGTTGGCAGTCGATGGACTCAGTGTGTGGGTGATTTATACACAAAATTTGAACAAGCCCCTGAAGCAGAAAGACTGTTGATATTGAAAAGATTGTTGGTAGTTGCCAATCCAACAATAACCTCACTGATTGAGCCCGAGATTCATACTCGCACTCGTGGGCGTCCTAAAGTGTCAAAATCTAAACAATCTAAATCTACGAAACGTGACCCGAGCAAATTTGAGTATGTGGAGTCCATTAAAGATAGTTGTTCGCCAGTTGATGAAGTAATCTACCATGTTGGTCCAACAAATGATACTCCTATGTTCACATTAATTCCAAGGCCAAAACTCTTTTTGGTAAATATAGTATTATTTTATTAGTTGCCATTCTTTTAAACAATTCTTGTGCGATTGGTCTGACTTTAGTGTTTGAATAGGTTGTTCGTCGACCTGGTTTTAAGGAATCGCTGACATCTTACTTTCATAATTACATTGTTCGTATTAAAGATGTTGAGAGTGATAGTCATTGCGGTTTTCGTGCCATATCCGACCTACAGCTACGGTGAGGAATCGTGGGGTCGTGTTCGAGGAGATCTCTCTCATGAGCTAACATCAAATCGAGATTTGTACACACATGCATTCATTAAACATGGTTGTGTTGATGAAATTTTGAATAAACTCGATTGTTATGATTATATTGCAAAAAAAAAACATTGGTTTTGTTTGCCAAAAATGGGTTACTTAGTTGCATCGGCATATAATGTTGCTCTTGTATGTTTGGATAAGAGAATGTCCCTCACATATCTACCCTTGAGAACAGAATGTCCGACCAATCCGAAATTGCTATGTATCATATTTGTGAATGGGAACCATTTTATTGAGGTACACGCTTCATTTATTCACATTATTTATTTTATTTTATATGGATGCTTATGTTGATATTGTTTAATTTATAGGTGTTTCTTACCGATGGTCATCCATTACCTCCTGTGACTTCCATTTGGTTTACAATTCGCAACGATTGTGCAGTAGGGTGGAATGATTACTATAGTCAACAACTTCAAAAATACAGTGAAAGCGTTGGAACTAGTCAGATTCGTAGTACTAAGTCTATAACTTTGGGCTAGTCATTTGTTGTAATTTGGAGATATTTAGAGATATTTTAGCTTCTTTTTTTTTCAGATAAAAAGCTTTTTTGCTTTTGTTTTCATAGCAAAATTTCACAATAATCGAAGAGTTATACAATGAGCATATATTAATTAAAGATGTATTATATTCATAGCAAAATGTTTGTTCACACAAGTTATTGCTGAAGCTTTAGTTACATTCTTACAATCATTTGGATTGATGTGTAGATGGTTTGAATGGGATGTTGCTACAAGCACAGGCAAGCATAATTTAAGCTTGAGATCATTTGAGAAAGTCCTTGAGTCTTTGGCAAAAAAAGATGGAAACATCATTTTTTTCGGAAAAAAAAGTTGTAAACTTCATTTTTTTGGGGGCAAAATAAGCTGGAAACAGCTTTTTTTGGCCAAAAAAGCTGGAAACATCATTTTTTCTCGGAAAATAAGCTGGAAACACCAAGATTTTTCCAAAAAAAGCTGGAAACAACATTTTTTTTCGCAAAAAAAGCTGGAAACTTCATTTTTTTCGGAAAAAAAAGCTGTAAACTTCATATTTTTTTGGCCAAAAAGTCAGAACTTCATTTTTTTCGGAAACAAAAAGTCAGTTCGGCTTTTTTTGGCCTAAGCTTCATTTTTTCGGGCAAACTAAGCCGAAACCCGCTTTTTTGGCCAAAAAGCTGGAATCTTCATTTTTTCGGGAAAAAAAAAAAGTTGTTCCAAAGACAAAATACTCATCATCGCAAAGACATCTCATCATCGCAAACACATTTCTAAAGACAGAAATACTCATCAAAGACAAAATACTCATCATCAACAAAGAACACATCTCATCATCAAGAAAGACAAAATACTCAACACACCAACAAAACACACCAACAATCAATTAATTTCTAAAGACAGGGAATCCTCATTTTATCAACAAAAAAGTGGTATAATTACAAACATACAAATGAAAAATACTAATCATCTTCTTGGTGGTGCAACCCAAGTGCTACTATCCGTGCTGAATCTATATATAGTCAATTCTATATGTCTACGATATTCATTCCTCATACGCTCTTGCGTAACCACCTACTTTATCTAAATTTTTGAGTAGAAGAGTCTCCACCATTTTCAATGCAAAAGGCCCGAACTATGATTATCGGTTTGCTTATATGTTTGTTTCTCATTAGCAAACGTAACTTTCCACGAGTGGAGTGTAGGGATGATATCTTGACGCTCATCCCAATACCCTGCATGATGCAATACTAGAGGAATGAGGCGGGCAAAGGGCGTCAACATACGTTGCCTTTCGGTCAAAATTGCTTTATTGTGGTGATGGTAGTATGAGTCAAAAACCCTGATCGAGCACGACTTTAGAAAAATCATACATGCAACCCAATGCTCCCCGTAGTTGTGAATAAAAATCACCTGGCCAAGTAGTAATACATTTGTCAAAAGTTCGCAATAAAAGTTAAAAAATGGTTTATTAATATAACTTAAATAATATGACTTAACAAGTCCACTAACTTGCTCCAATAATACATCCCCCCATGACGGCCTCTCCCCGTGGACATACTTAACAAGTCCACTAACTTGCTCCAATGATACATTCTCTATCAAATTAGGATCATGACACATATCTTCGGGTCCTTGCCATGCAAATCATTCCACACTTTTAAAACCAATAACACATAGTTTCCTCACATATCTTGGTGAATATGTGCATTCGCCATAAGGGGCATGCAATGTAGTACAACAAGGTATGCATTGATTTCTTTGTAAATGCAAAAAAACCGAAATTGCCGCAATTGTTTTAAGATAAATGAGAGAAATATTATAAGAAAAATTAAATTACCTCGAACTTCCATATCGGTGTTTGGTTCCTCTATCTCCTTAAAAAGGTAGGACCCGTTGTGCAAAGTTTATACCCTATATTGCGACTAAGATACAAAGACAAATATTAAATACAATTTTATGCAGTGTAAGGTTTATTATGCTTAATTATTATAAGTTACCTTTGAGTTGATTCCAAAACGTCTCGTACTCCATCTCCGTTGTATCATCCCTGCGATTCTCGTTAGTCGTGAAAGAACTACGAGATACCTAGATTGTACCTCGGTCGACGAAGTTGCATAGAAGAAAATGGGGCATCATGTGTCGACAAAGGAACGGGGTTGGGAAACCATGAGCTCGCAAATGGGTATGCATATCGGGGAAAAGACGATGCGACGAAGTCATCATCCGATCTCGCCGACTACCGGTGGGTGTAGGTTCAAGGGGTGTGAGTGTAAGGTTTAGAAGGGGGTTGAATAAACCTTACAAACTTTTCGATTTAGTCCTTTTTAAAGTTCGAGTTGATACTACACGAGTTGTGTCTGGTGGATAGCCAATTTAGTTGATCGGTAGAGTTAGTCACTCAACATACTGATCGAGAAATTTGTTGATAGAATAACTCATTTGTTAAGATCGAATTAGCTCAATCGAGTTTGTTTTATTGGAAGACTTAACACCCTAAAATTTGGTTTAGTTATGATTTAATCCTTGGTTTTAGTACTTAGGGATTATCAAGTGGATAGCAAATTTATCACAGATTAAACAAATAAGATGCGAGGAATTAAAGTCTTTGAAATGTAAATGACACGATAAGATTTTATAGAGGTTCAAGATGGGGTAATTCTTCTACTCCTCTCTTCTCCAACTCCTGGAGGAATCCACTAAGTATTGATCAAGATACAAAGTGGTAACAATCCGGATACAAGTCTTGATCACACACGGTGACTTGATCCTTTGGGACTCGGTCCGGAGATGCCTTGGTCACGCAGCGGCTGGCTTCTCGTGACGACTCACCTTCTTCACAGGGAATTTTGCGCTTGCTACTATAGCTCACTTGCTCAAGCTCTTTGGATTTGATCACGAAGCCCTCCAAAAACTCGAGATCGGTTCGACCTTGAACCTTCCTACAATGTAGACCCTTTTTCTTCAAAAGTTTCCTCTTCAACCGATTGAAGTTATCTTTCCTTCACAGTGAGTGTTGGATTGATTTCCTTCGTAGTGTAGGCTTGAGAATTAATCTTAAATGATCTTTGAGAATATTTCGATTCTGATTCAAATGTTAGCTTGAATGTTCGTGGTTCGTAATCAAGGTCTTGTTTTCTCGAGTCATTCTCGGCCTTTTATAGTGTTCTTTCAAAAATTTGCCCGTTGAAGAGATATGCTTATTTTTGAAAGTCACTTGTGGTCGTTTGGCTTGTCTTTCATTGCGATCCTTGGAATTGCCACTTCCTCGTATGAATTGTTCTTGACTTTTCGAGTTCGACACGGTGTAGTGCTTCCCGTTCGTTCATTCCTTGCACGCTTTTGGGATCGAGCACTTGAGTAAGGTAGCATGGAGGTATTACTTGTTTAAGTAATTCTCTTGATTTCTTGCAACGGATCTCTTTCGATTATCTCGACTTGATTGCATTTCCTTGCTTTCCCCAGGTGACTTAGAGTCGACTTTCAATCATGGATGACTCTTGTCACTTCAACTTGAGACTTGGCTATCTTGAGTTGACTTGATCGATACTTTACTCACCGCATCTCATTTGCACCTTGATTGAGTTCCCGTCTTCTCTTTGCTTTTGCCTTACATACTCATTTGTCTTGCGGTGAGTCTTCCTTCTAGTCTCAGGTTGTCTTCTTGCATGTTTAGGCATAGTGATTTAACTCACTTGACCAGCCCTATTTGTTACAATGCAGTTTACAACAAAAATGGGGTGCCAACTTCCTAGTTTAAGTTTTACATGGCATTCATCAAAATCTAAACAATAAATTTCCTAACAATTTCCCCCTTTTTGATGATGCCAAAACTTAAAACATTCAAAATGTAAATAGCATAGATACATACAAATAGTGTATTTATAGAGAATGTATGCGTAGAATCAATCCTTTTATTGATCATAGCATTCTTGTCCTTTACACAACTGTTTACAAGGTGTATCAGAGCAAACATCTATATCTACGCAAAAATAGAGAATTTGATTTATTACGAGAAGACTTACATAGTATGTATTTACATAGTAAAATACATGAAGGGTGGACAACAACACTTCATCTCCTTCGCCGCCTCCTTCTTTCATCTTCTTGATTCTGTCATCTTCTCGGGTCTTCTTCTTTTTTCTCATCTTGGTAGCTCGCCTCTTCTTCTTCTTTTCATATGCCTTCTTAAGGAAGCTTCATCTCTTTTTAGTTTGTCTCTCCTCCCAAAGCCGAGTTTGTCTTTTATTTTCTTCTTCGATTCTTTTCACGTACTCAAAGATTGTTTTTAGCCACTTGCAGATTGGCTACTTGGTCAAGACCACGGTAGATCCTCATTTCTTGCCTCGGATCTATGTACTCAATGATTTTGGGCGGAGGCTCCAGTCCAAGCCTCTTCCTCCACCATCGCTTCTTTCTCTACCTCTTCCTCTCGGGCGTGTATTGTCTTTGGGGTCTTTCTTCCCAGTGAGTGACCAATGAGTAACCAGCAGAGTGATCGCCAGAAGTCGTCGCCGTCGCCTTCTTCACATAAAGATGAGACCCTTTTCCCAAGATAAGTCCGTGCTTGAGCCATGGACATGTTTTGCGAAGTATCCTTGGGATGCGGCGTTTTAAATTCATCAACCGATCTTGGCTCGGTTCCAGATTCGAGATGACATAAGTGTCTCTCTCTTTGGAATGCCTCCATGTTGTTTCAAGATATTCATAACTCGGGCATTCATCCTTCCTTCCACTTCCTCCATCCTCGCTTCAATCAAGTTTTTCTTTCTTTTCGGCCCATGTAGACAACACAAGAGTGTTGAAGTGGCAGAGTCATGAGTTTGTTGCCGATAATATCACCGTGTGACAAGACTTTTGGGGGGTTTGTGCAATCATTAGGGTGACATCTCCCAATCATTGGGGGTTTGTGCAATCATTAGGGTGACATCCTCGCTTCAATGTCTTTTCTTTTCACCATGTACAACAGAGTGTTGAAGTGGCGCAGAGTCATCGAGAGTTTGTTTCGATAATATCGGTGTGACAAGACCTTGTTGGGGTTTGTGCAATCATTAGGGTGACATCTCCCGATTCTTCCCCTCAACAGACTTTCATTTCTTTGCTCTTGAGACCTCCTCATTTGTCTTTCCTTTTCTGTTTGCTCCCTCCTTTTCAACGCCGATCTCTTGCCGCTTTAAGGTATTCCTCTTCCCCTTTTTGGCATCATCAAAGGAGAGAAGAACGCGCTAGAAACATACTAGCAAGCGTAAAGTCGAGTTTTGATAGTCGAGTTCGCTTCGAGTCTATTGTGAGTATCCGCACGAAACTCGAGCGAGTAGCGTTGGATTGACTTTTGCTAACTTCATCTCACCATGAGAAGGTGAATTTTCGATCCATGTGTTCTTCCATACGCAGGAGCTCATTCTTATTTTGCTCACGCAATGCCTTGATCTCAAGAATGTGAGATTCATGCAAGTGCTCAATGTGTTCTCTCAACTTTGTCTTTGCATCGGCATTCTCATTTCGCCATACCAACGACTTGTTGAACAATGTTCAAATATCTAGCTTGTTCCACGCGCATTGCATCTTCTTTATTGCCCACCACTCCCGATTCTCGACTATTATGCCTCTCAAGTCGCAGTAAGGTTGGCATCTCCGTTATCCGGGGCCTCATGTCCATCGAGGCCTGGTGCCTCTCCATCCGTTCAATTTCAGCAAATAATGCTTTGAACACCTCCCGAACTTGATTGTTTCTCTCGTGGCGGTGATGGCCAAGCGTCACAAAATCATAGTCATTTGGAACAATGGTATCTCGATGGAATGACAGGATCTCGGTATGTGGAAGCGCGCGAGATCTCTTTCGACTCTTTCCGGGAGGTGGTACCTCAGAGAGAATGGAAATGATTCTACAAAGGAATCATCACGGGAAATGGGATTTGTTCAATGATGAGTGGTGCGCGTGAAGTTCCTTGTGGATTCGAACTCGCGGCACTGGGAGCCGCGCATGGACTCTGTTTTCCCTGGGTCTCATGAAGTTGACCCAGTTTGCCGAGCCTCAATGTCTCAACAGCTTCGCTTCGGTCTCATCTGGTTTTTCCAATTGAGTTGATCGGGTCTCGGCCTTCTTTATCGTGGAGCGTCATCGGACGATGATGAGATTTCCATGGGTGGCTCATCATCAAAATTGAAAGTTTGACGAGTAGTAGTCTTGAGGTCGACTTGCTCGTGGTTGGAACATCCTCACCGATTTGAGTCTTTTGGATCGATCACGGGGAATGACTCACCTTCATCGCCTTCTTCCGATCCCGAAAGGTTTCATCAGGATTGTCCAGGGAATCGTGAAGCGCTTTATCTCCTTTTGGATGGATCAATGATAGCGGAGGGATGTTTTGTACTTCATCTTCTTTTACCCCGGGAAGTCTCAACCTCCCGTTGGCCTTTCATTACCTCCTTCGCAGCCTCAATCGCAGCCGAGGCTCGACATCCCTTTCGACAATGATGTCACCGCCTTAGGGTCTTCGCATGTGGCATCCATTCGAGTCTCAACCCCATGGATTGCACTTTCATCGCCTGCAGTGTTAACTCCCGTGGTTGTTCCTTCTCAGGCCTCGACCGCATCAAAAGATCATTAGCCTTCGAGTGATTGGCACCTCACCGAGACAGTCTCAATCGCCTAAGCTTCGTTGATGACAACTTCTTTGTGTACTTTGTGGTTTGTTCCTTCTCCTCTTTGCCTCCTAGGGGATTGTAGGAGTCATCCGCAAAGATCCTCCGACCTTGCCGCAGCTGGTGGAGTTTCCCTCACGGGCGCACCGGTGAGTGACTTGAAATGGGGTCACTCGTCTCCAAACTCCCTATTTGCTTTACCGAGTGTTCGTTGGGCTGGTGGTAAGACACCTTCATTAGGGGTTGGCTCGACGGGGTCCCTACTAACCCAGTTTCATCGCCATTTCCTTAGTTCCTTCTTCCGAGTGAGTGGGAAGTGGTGGCAAGAATAACGGTGGCAATATGTCGCACTACTCCCATTGGGTCTATCTCATTTTGTGTTTTGGAGGACTCTCCTGGTCCCTCCATCATTCTTTGTTCATGAAGGACTCGGATTCGGCAATGCTTGCTTTGATTTGCAACTCTTTCCGGGCAAAGAACAGGTCTAGATCCTCATCGCTCGACAGACGCGTCGGAGAGGATGTGTATGTTCTGCGGGTGCGGTGATAGTGGCGATGCCGGCCTTCTCACGTGCCTCGCCTTCCTCCTGTCTCCTCTCCTTCTCCTTGAAGATTTGCAAGATATCCGTGCGATTTTTCTTCATCCAAAGGTCTTGACCACAGTGGTCACTCCAAGAAAATTCATCTGGTTCTTCTTCTTCGATAAACTCGGCCGTTGGAACTATTCCCTGGATCGACTTAACTTCCACTTCTCCACTCTCACTGGGACGATTTTGGATGTCCTGGATAAGGTGGGGATAGGATCATCACATCATCATCTCTATCGCTTTCTTCTTGCCGTCCCTCATTCTCGGGATAGAGGTAGCAAGTTCTCGTGCTCCATATCACGATTCATAAGGTCACAGGGGGGATACGATCCTCACAACAAAGTAGTTAGATTTCTCGCCTACTTCTTGTGTCTCATTTATTCAACTATAGTTGGGTCTTGATTTGCCTCTCGTTGATCGCTTCAAAGCAGACTTGGGCCGTTTCATCAATAATTTCTGGAGACTCTACTTCTCCAGCTTCCAGATTCTGTTTTTCAAATTTGAGTGGTCGACTCACCGGGTTTTGCAAGTTCTAACGCTTGAAGATTCTTCTTCTTCTCCTAGTTTGTACCGAGGGATTTTGGTTGAGAGAATTTTTCAGAGTCTTGGGCGGGGGGGGCCGTCTTGTTTTTTCTCGAGGAGCTGCATCATGCTTATCATTCTCCTCTTTTTTGGGACGAGAAGGTATTTGAGATTCCTTCTCACCAGCTGGGCAGAGACACTACAGGCTGGGGGTGTGACTCACCATGGGGCAAGAGCAGATGTGAGTTTTCTTTTCACGCAGGGGGTAGATTCTCTTAGTTGCAGGGCAGCTTTTCTTCTTTCGTGGAGAGGAAACAATCGTATCTTCAGTGGTCGGTGATTCCCCTCACTTGTATCAACTCTCTTGGCGTAGCTCTCTTCAGGCGCTGAGAGGTTTGATCTCGAACATCCTCTTGTTTACATGGAACGCCTTTCCATATCGAAGATGGACTCCTTTCACCTCCATCACCGCCAATCACCAGGCCGTATCCCAAAGATCCTCCGAACGAACCATCCTCCTCAAGGATTTGTTCTACATTCGGGCAGTAGTCATTGTAGACAAACTCACCAGGTTTACTTTCCTTTCTTCAATGATCGCGCCCATTACGATCAATTTTGCTTTGATAGTTGGTCAAAGCCGCCAAACTTGATGTCTATGCATTTGGCAACTATGTCCAACAGCTTTGTGGTAGTCCTCCTTCGGCCTCTTGTTGGTTGGTAGACTATCTTATCAAGATAGTCGGTCCTCGCTACTTCTTTCCAAGCAAAGAAAGTCTACATCGCCTTCATTGATTTCTCGGTGCTCCTTCCGCCAGAATGAGCGGTGTTTCGCCAAATCTTTGGCAAGAGATGATGAACTCCTTCCCCGTGAACAGAGGATTTGATCCCCATCGTGAATTTCGGCGTTCACGTAGAACCGAGCGACCTCTTCCACATAGGTCATCGGGAGCTCCATCGTCGAAATGGTTTTAGGACTTTTCGAGCTTTTCAAAGAATCTTCTTTATGAGGGCATCATCGGACCTGTTTGACCATTCCTCGAAATCCACAAGAGACCCAAGTGTGGATTTGCTTCCTAGCTTGACAAAATCATAAGTCGATGCCATTTTTCAAAGATTTCACGGAAAGAAACTTAGAAGTTGATTTGAAGATTGATAGGGTTTTGAGAGAGTTTTGCCTTTGCTTTCCGAGAGAGAAATGAACAAGTTTTGGTAATATGTGAGAGAAAAGGACGAAAATGGTTTAAGTATGGTTTCGAAAGGACGTGCGGGTGGTTTTGAAATGTGATCGAAATCAACGGCTCGATTTTGCACGCCGATTAGCATTTAATGTCTCGAATTTAATGCGACAAAGATTTATATCCAATCATAAGCTTGGTGTGCGGCTTTTGCCTCAGTACACATCATCATTATGTCGACGCTATTCTTAAAAATATTCCCGCTTAGTAAAACGATTGCGTTTTGTCACTTTGCTCATAAATGACTCAAACTTATCCCTTAGCCGATTTAACTCTTCTTCTCACAGTTCTCTTAATGACTCATTGTCATTAATTTAGATAGCCGTTTTTTCCAATACGATCGATTCATTTAGTCGATTTTGAGAATTCAAACTCTTTTTCCCTTTTGTGTTTCATTTCCTTTCTTTGAGTCTTCCGAGTGTTAGCTCACCAATTTCTAACTCATGCTTGAGTTCTTCAAATCTTGACTCACATAATGGTTTTGTGAATATGTCACTAACTGTTTATCGGTTGAAATATATTCCAAGGTGATGTCTTTCTTTTCAACATGATCTCTTATGAAGTGATATCGACATCGATATGCTTTGTTCTCGAAAGTGCAACACAAGATTTTGAGTGATTGCAATTGCACTTGTGTTATCACACATGATTGGAATTTCCTTTTCTTCAATTTCATAGTCTCTCTCACTGCCTCATCCATAGATTTGGGCACAACACTCGCTGCAGCTATGTATTCTGCTTCAGTTGTAGAGGTGGCTATTGAATTTTGCTTTTTGCTAAACCAGAAATGCTTTGTTTCCAAGCATTTGACATGTACCGAGGTGCTCTTTCCGTCAACTCTACATCCAAAGATATAGTCTCGAATAGCCAATTAACTTGAATCCACCTTCCTTTAGATACCATAAGCCAACTTTCGCTTCCTTTCAAATATCTCAAGATCCTCTTAGCAATCATATGGCTCTTTTTGGAGCAGATTGAAATCTTGCACATACACCTACAAAGAAAGGTGATGTATCGGCATGCTTCTTTGTGAGATAAAGCAATGATCCAATAAGTTCTCTCAGATCTTGTTTGATCTACAGCTTGCCATCCGCATCCATGTCCATTTTGACGATGTATTCATTGGTATTTTCACGTAAGACTTCTCTTCCATACCAAATTTCTTCATTAAATCTCCGGTGTATTTTATTTGACTTATGAAGGTTCCATCCTTCACCGCTTCACTTGGAGTCCAAGGAAGAATGTCGACTCTCCCATCATGCTCATTTCGAATTTGCTTTGCATGAGGTTTTAAAATTTATCACACAGCTCTTTGTTTGTGGATCCAAAAATGATGTCATCCACATATATTTGAACAAGCAAAGTATGCTCTTCTTTGTCTTGAATTTCAATGTTGTTCTATCTACTTTTCCTTTTGTGAATCCATTCTCGTTAGGAAATGTGACAAGGTATCATACCATGCTCGGGTGCCTGTTTTAATCCATACAGAGATTTCTTCGAGTTTGTATACCTTATCTCCAAGAGTCTTCGCTCAAATCCGGAGGTTGTTCAACATACACTTCTTCTTCCAATAAACCATTTAGGAATGCACTTTTTATATCCATCCGATATACAATAAAATTCTTGTGAGTCGCATAGGCAAGAAACATCCTAATAGCTTCCAATCTTGCTACAGGGGCAAATGTTTCATCAAAATCTATCCCTTCTTCTTCGCAATATCCTTTGGCTACTAATCTTGCTTTGTTTCTTACCACAAAACCTTTCTCGCTCATCTTGTTCCCGAACACCCATTTAGTGCCAATAACATTTTGATGGGTGGGTCTTTGAACTAACTCCCATACTTTATTTCTTTCAAATCGATTCACTCTTCTTGCATAGCTTGAATCCAATGTGTGTCATCCAATGCTTGTGACACATCTTTGTGTTCTATTTGTGAGATAAAGCATGTGAACACGGCTTCTTGTTGAGTTCTGGATCTTGTTTTGACACCTTCTCTTATATCTCCAATGACAAGTTCGTGGATGGTCTCTCGGCCATCTTACATCAAAGTTGGAGTAAGTTATTTGGATTCATGCCTAGCGGTTTGTGTTGCTTTGATCGGCTCTCTCGCAATCACTTACCGCAAATTTTCCATTTGTTTATGAGACTCGGCTATGTCATCTTCATCCGAGTTTATAATTCCAACTTGACTTCCAAAGGGACTTTTTTCGCATGGTGGATGATTCAAACTTATCGGTGACTCTTCAATGTCTTCTCCATTTACATTCGCTCATCAAATACCACATGAATGGATTCTTTCGCAACCATAGTCCTCTTATGAGTACTGTTAGAAGCTTTGCTTTTTTGTGTATCCCAAGAAGATACCTTCATCGCCTTTAAGATCAAAAGCCTTTAGATTATCTTTGCCATTGTTATGGATGAAGCATTTACATCCAAATATTTTAAAATATGCAACATTTGGTTTTCTCCCCGTCCAAATCTCATAGGGAGCCTTTGTTAGTCAGTCTGCTTATCATGCATCTATTTTGAGTGTAGCATCTTTGTGTTTATCGCTTTCACCAAAATCTTTTAGGTAGCCTGCTTTCGCTAACATGGTCCCTTGCCGCTTCTTTGAGAGTTCTATTCATTCTTTTCGCAACTCCATTCTCATTGTGGAGTCCTGCTAGATAATTTATGACCAATGCCATTTTCAATACAATATCGAGTTATTATACCATTGACAAACTCGGTTTCTCGTCGATCTTATTTTGATAATGGTTTGGCTTTTCTCATTTTGAATCCTCTTCATCACCGTGGTAGTTTCTCAGTAGAGTTTCTTTCTTCTTACACATGAATATTGTCCATGTATATCTTGAGTAGTCATCTACTACCACCAAAGTATATTTCTTCCCACTTATGCTTTTTGGTTCAACTGGACCAAATAGATCCATGTGTAGCATATGCAATATTCTTGTTGAAGATGGACATGCCTTTTCTTTGAATGATGATTTGATTTGTTTTCCCTTCGACACGCGTCACATATACTATCCTTTTGATACCGAGTCCTGGAAGTCCTTCCACAAGATTGCTTTCCGCAAGCTTGTTAATTGTTTTGAAATTCAGGTGACTACCTTCTTGTGCCTACCTAACTTGATTCAAATTTTGGTTTTGCTAATGACAGTCTCGGTGTTCTTTGTTGACCAATCCACGATATACATGTTCTTTTGTCTCGCATCCTTGCCGCACAACTTCATTTGATTATGTATCCTTGATTTGGCATTTACCAATGTTAAATCCAACATTATAACCCTTGTCACAGAGTTGGCTAATATTCAAAGCAGATTGAAATTGAGTCTTTCAACATATGCAACATCTGTGATTTCTAATCCATTTTTCTTGATGGATCCAATGCCTCTTATTTCTCCTGGAGCTTCATTTCCTCCAAATATGACTTTTGCTCCTTTAACTTCCTTGAATTTTGACAGATTTTTCTTGTTTCCTCGTCATATGTCCGGGAATGACCACTATCCATGTACCAGGTTCCTTGAAACTCACTGTTCCTTGAACCCGCAAAACAAGGAAATTAAGTTTTAGGTACCCATTCTTGTCTAGGTCCCGAGGGGTTAGTATTGTAAGATGATCCAACCAACCTATAGCCAAATGATTTGGCTTTAAGGGTTGCCATCTATCGCTGCCATAATCATAATTAATTTTGGCAAATTGCTTGGGGATTCTTGGTTCATACAACTGTCTCTTTTTGTCGTATGCCTGTATATGTGTTTTAGCACCGCCTTCTTTGGGTAGTTGTGATGTCTCCGAGTGTGGTGCCAGGTGCATATGTGTGTTGATGAAAGCTCTTATACCTTTGGAATGACCTTGCCGAGTTCAGGCCTTGCCATTTGGGCTTATATTCCATAGTCTTTCGATAGTTTACATTATTCCAATCAGCTTGGCTTGGATATTTTCTACCATTCCCATCATATGTGTTTCTTTTATAGATCTTCCGGGGATTTTTGGTAGCTCTGCTTTCTTCTTTACTGAGTATTTCTGTTTGGAGTTTCTTTGAGGAACTCGGTGAATTTCTTCTCACTGTCCTCTCAAAGACACTCAATGGCTGTTTTCCTTTTCCTTTATAACCAATGCCAGTTTGCTTGTAATTGTGCTTTGGAATAAAATGTGTGCACCATTTGGAGTTTTGGATTTTTGAGATACTTCATCGCTTGAAGATCCTTTTTCCAAAATCACTTTTTGAGCTTGACATAAAGACAGAAATTAAATCCTAAGCCTGTCTTGTCTCCACATTCTCTTTCGCTCATGATAAGATCATCCAACGACTTAGATGCCTTAGTGAATGAGGCAATCACATTTTTGAGGTCATTCTCCTCTTTTCTATGGCAGCTATTTCGCTATTAGCTTGGCATTTTCAAGCCTTTAAACTTTTATTCTCATCACCTATTTGACTTAGAGTACTCATCTCCTTAGTCACCTGTGAGTTTTGCTCTTGAGTAGTCATTTTTTCCTCATTTAGTAGTGTGTGTGAGGATTTAATGTGTTCAAAATCTTTCATCATTTTGCCTAATGAATCATAAAGATCAGTGGGTGATGAAGTGTGTGTCACAGTCACTATCACTAGAACCGAGTGTGATGAGTCGAGTGTACCTCATCTTCTTGGTCGGGTTGGTCTTGTTCCGCCATCGACAAATCAAGCGCTTCTTCTTCAGAGTCACTTGAGTAGTCACCACTACTCGAGTCAGCCTATGTCTCTTCGACTTGGCTGTCTCAAAGCAGTCTCTGCAGCCAACATCGCTTTTTCTTTTTCTTTGCCTTCTTTCTCTCAAGACTTTTCTTTCTTATTCATTCATGTATTTGTTGACTACAGGATACGGGCAATCAATGGCATAGTGACCCGGTTGCCTACAGGAGTTCCAAAGATAGATATTCAACCTTTTGATCGCCTCTTTCCATTCTTCGATTGTCGCCCTTTGATATTCAAACTTTTTGATGATTTGTTCTCTTGGTCAGCCTATCTTCCTGACTTGGAGGGAGTCAGGTGTCTTACGGAGGATTCTCCTCGCTTCTTTTGTAGTTCTTATTAAAGAACTTGTTGAACCTTTTAACCAACAGGGCTATTTCCTCCCGGGTCAACGACTTCTTTGACCTCAACTTTTCTTGCCATCCTAACAATTAGAGCAAATTGTTTTTGGGTACAACTTGTCTCTTCCTGGTCTTTTCTTCTCACCAAATTGCAGGCTTTGAGATCCGAGAATAGCTCATGGTTGGATGTCTTTGATAGGTCCATGGAATGTCTTAGTGCTACGACCTTCATTTCCCATTCACGGGAGACTTTTTAGATTTTCATACACATTTCTTTCGTGTATATTCTTTCCTCCGATCCTTCACAAATCAATGTTAGCTTGTCCGCATTTCTTTAGCCGTTTTGCATGATTGACTTTATTGAACACGGGTTTGTCCAAGGTTTTGTAAAGAATATCCTTGGCCACATTGTCTGTGTTGTATCTTTTTCTGTCATCATTTGTCCATTCATTTCTTGGTTTTTCAACCATACCGGGTCAGAGCGACATCCTCTTCACCTTCACCGCAGCTCTTCTTCTTACATGTGTGTTCACTTATAAAATTTGTAGTGGCCCATCCTCTATCACTATCCACATCTCATCATGTAATGCTGATAGATGAGCCTGCATACGAATTTTCCAATCATCAAATTCTTCAATTGTGAACATAGGGATACGTGTCAAATTTGCTTCCATGATAATAACTTTTGATAATAAAAAGAGTTTTGAAAACTTAAGTACAAACAAAAACAGACTTTGAAAAATTTGAGATCTAGTTCAAGAACTAACCGGAATGCTCAATGAACCAACCGCCGATACCACTTGTAGGTCCCAGGGGGTGTGAGTGTAAGGTTTAGAAGGGGGGTTGAATAAACCTTACAAACTTTTCGATTTAGTCCTTTTTAAAGTTCAGAGTTGATACTACACAACTGTGTCCTTGGTGGATAGCCAATTTAGTTAATCAGTAGAGTTAGTCACTCAACAGACTCGGATCGAGTTGTTGATAGAATAACTGTTGTTAAGATCGAATTAGCTCAACCGCAATTTGTTTTCAGTGGAAGACTTAACACCCTTAAATTTGGTTTAGTTATGATTTAATCCTGGTTTTAGTACTTAGGGATTATCAAGTGGATAGCAAATTTATCAAAGAGTTAAACAAATAAGATGCAGAATTAAAGTGCTAAAATGTAAATGACACGATAAGATTTTATAGAGGTTCGAAGATGGGGTAATTCTTCTACTCCTCTCTTCTCCAACTCCGGAGGAATCCACTAAGTATTGATCAAGATAGAAAGTGGTAATACCCGATATGTCTTGATCACACAGTGGTGACTTGATCCTTTGGGACTCGGCCTCCGGAGATGCCTTGGTCACGCGGTGGCTTCTCGTGACGACTCGCCTTTCTTCACAGCACCGCCTTGCTACTACAAAACTCACTTGATCAAGCTCTTTGGATTTGATCATGAAGCCCTCCAAAACTCGAGAGTGGTTCGACTTGAACCTTCCTACAATCCTCCGGAATGTAGACCCCTTTTCTTCAAAAGTTTCCTCTTCAACCGATTGAAGTTATCTTTCCTTCACAGTGAGTGTTGGATTGATTTCCTTCGTAGTGTAGGCTTGAGAATTCTTGAATGATCTTTGAGAATATTTCGACATACGGTTCAAATGTTAGCTTGAATGTTCGTGGGTTCGTAATCAAGGTCTTGTTTTCTCGTGAGTCATTCCTCGGCCTTTTATAGTGTTCTTTCAAAAATCGAAGTTGAAGAGATAGCTTATTTTTTAAAGTCACTTGTGGTCGCTGGCTTGTCTTATTGCGATCCTTGGAATTGCCACTTCCTCGTATGAATTGTTCTTCGCTTTTTGTAGTTCGACACGGTGTAGTGCTTCCCATCGTTCATTCCCTCGCACGCTTCAGGGACCGAGCACTTCGAGAAAGGTAGCATGGAGGTATTAGTTGTTTAAGTAATTCTCTTCGATTTCGCGGCAACGGATCTCTTTCGATTATCTCGACTTGACCGCATTTCCTCGCTTTCACCAGGTGACTTAGTCACTTTCAATCATGGATGACTCTTTCTTCACTTCAACTCGAGACTCGCTATCTTGAGTTGACTTGATTGATACTTTACTCACAGATCTCGCCAGACCTTCGATTGAGTGCCTTCTCTTCTTCTTTTGCCATACTAAGTTGCCTTTGCAATGAGTCTTCCTTCTAGTCTCCAAATTGTCTTCTTGCATGTTTAAAGCATTGTCGATTTAACTCAGCTTGACCAAATTCTCTATTTGTTACAATGCGGTTACAAGAAAATGGGGTGCCAACTTCCTAGTTTAAGTTTTACATGGCATTCATCAAAATCTAAACAATAAATTTCCCAACACTGGGCATTCTCAGTATGATAAAAGAAACAAATAATCAAATTGTGTATATAGGAAATTAGATGATTTAGTATGAAATGCATATAATAATTAAATATACCTCATGTTGTTGTTGCCTGATGCGTATAAGGCGGTATCCCTGGTGCATGTATGTCGAATGGCGAAGGAAACCAAACATCTTCTTCTCGCATATAAGCCGACATCTCACGCATATAAGTTGCCATATACGTCGGAAATCGCTCTCGTACTCAACATCGATAAATCGCTCGTGATAATATTCAAGCATACTGCTCAAAACCTCGAGATGAAGTGGTCGGGGATCATCTCGGACGATCGCATTGATCACGAGGAGAGACATGAGTGGTTTGAATATCATCTCGAGCTACAGGGGGATGCCTTGTGGTGGTTGTGGTGGTGGTGGGCGCTGCCGGGAACACCCACGGGGACGCCTGAAGTGGTGGGGGCAGTAGTGCTAGAGACATCACCTTGAGGTGCACGGGGATGCCCTATGGGAGTGGTGGGGACATCATCTGCGGGTACACGGGGACGTCCAAGAGGACGTCCGCGGGGACGCCTTGTAGTGCGTGGAGGACGTGTAGTTTTATTTGCCTTCTTGCTGAATGGATTCTCCCGATGTATGTAAATCACACCAGAGGACAAAGCGTCATGTATGTGCTCCCAAAAAGGCTGCATCTGCTCCTCTACACTCGGCTCCAACATCGTGTATACCTCCATCTAAAATTCAAAATAAAAAAGTTAGCATATACCACGATATTTGTTAAAAACATTATAAAATTGTTATATGCTAACTACCTGACGAGAAAGAAGCCCCTCCATGCCTCCATGTTAATGCTAGCTTTTGAAAATCTCCAACGGAGGCAACGCGGTATGGCCCCATGAAATGCAGGAATCCCACAAACAGTCCCCAATGAAGGTATCGCCGTACGCCCATACTGTGAAAGATATAATAATTAATAATAACTCAAATAAATTATTAAAATTACATGAAATAAAATTAAATTTAAAATATCACATACCAAGAATATCCACATAAATCTATAGAAATGGTATACATACAACTCCACGTGTGGTAGCTCACTCGCGATGTCAAGATAATGCATAGATCGTATGAGTACTTTCCCCATATAAACGACTCCCATCGATCCGTATCCTCTATTAATGTCCATGCCCATGTTTCAATCATCTTTACTCCATCCCATCCGAACAATAAAAAATAAGCCATCAACAACTTGGCAACTCGTAATGAATCTTCTGGTGATTTTCGGAAAATCCGCTTTGTAAAATCATTGCGTAACTCATCCATCTTCAACTTCCGACCAGGATAATAGCGATGATACAATCCTGTCTCAGGTGGATCATGATAGTATTAGGGTTGAAAGTAGTAGACCCAAAAGATAGCCCCGACACGAGTGCATACTCATACTTAGAGAACCGAATAAATTCGCTCCAATTCTAAAACCACAACTCGTCATCCCTCGCACTACCATAATCACCTCATGTCCAAAAACTGAATGCAAAGCTCTATTGCAACTAGTTCCTTTAGAATCCAAACGCAATAGAAACCCAAAACAGAGTTTACAAACTCCAAGTACACATCATTACTAATACCCCTCAACTCATCTCTAATTAATGAAATAATATACATTAGATCAGTAAATGTTTAACTTCGCTTAGTCAATCGAAAAGACTCCTCTTCCAAGGGCTCATCGAACCCGTACAATAGAAAACAAAGTTATTAATAACAAAAATAAAATTTTAGCATAAATTTGAAACAGTTCAACTATTTATAAAATTAACAAACTCACGCCAATACATATTGTTTATCATACAAAGCTGCCTAAGCTTCATTCTCATCAAAATATACATTGTCTATGGTGAAAACAACTCTCATATTCAGGTATTAATAAATTGCAGAATTTGTTTATTACGAATAGAAATTTACCAACATTATAAAATAAAAGGGGAGCACGCATGAAGGATATCCATCCGGAAAGCATTTGATAATGCCAGAAAAAGATGTTGGTAATCATGCAAAATGTAGCTGTCATCACCACTGGACTTAATTTATTATTTGCTATACATGATCCAACTAATTACCCCTCCATATGAAAAAAGGAAGATGGGGCATGGGGAGTTCATCATTAATTGTCTAACAACTTTTCCTGTTCAGGAGAATGTCAAATAATTTGATCAACCTTAAGGCACGACCGATCACAGATTTTAAAAAAAGTATTGTCGTGCCTTGAGGCAAGACCGATAGCAAAAATTTACAGTCAACCTTAGAGGCACGACCGATAGCAAAAAATTTACAGACATCCTTAGAGGCACGACCGTTAGCATGATTTTTCAGAGAAAAAAACAGCCCACTTCGTGCCATTGCCTATTTTTCAGAAAAAAAAAAACAGCCCATTCGTGTCTTTACGAAACTAGCGAAAATGATTCAAATTTTCAACACCATTTCAACAACAATTCGATTAACCCAACATCTAAAGCATTCAAAAATACCCGATTTTTGAACTGAATTATACAATAAATTGCAAAATATTGAAAAATGAAAAAAAAAAAACTTACATCCTCTTGTAGCGGCCGTGTGGCCGGTGAAGTTGCCTCCAGCCTGTTTCTTGTGCTTCTCTTCCTTCTAAAATATGTCAACATATTTTTTGGAGGGTTGGGGTGTGAGGTTTGGGGTGAGAAAAGAGAAAAGAGAGGAGAAGAGAGGTTGGCGTGTAGGGGTGTATGTTAAATTAGGGTTTTTAAGTTAGGAGGGTAAAATTATAAATATAGGTCTGGTGTATTTAGTAAATGTATGGGTTTGTAAAATAGGGGTGGGGTGTATGTAGAAATATGGTGTATAAATCAATTTTTGGGGTGCAAATAGCGCCACCCTATATTTTATTATTACAATGATTGATTGTTTGGGTTACAATAAATCAAATGCTAAAATAGTAACCGGTAAATATAAGAAGTGATTGTGAACTGCCTTTTTTAATGAACTAGTAATGCGTTGCATGTGAACCATATAATTTTACTAATTCAATTTAAACTAAATTAAGATGACTTAATAAACTTTAGTTTTATTATCAATATCATTCACGTGTGTTTCCTACTTTTGGGATTAAACATTTTTTCTGTTGCCATTGTGATAATGCCCTATTGTTAGTTACTATTGCCATCACTTTTGCACTCCAGAATAGAAACTATACTATCCTTCAGATTCCCTTAACTTAGAAACAATTTATTACATAAAACCAAAGGGTAAGCATTGACATATATCAGTGCTGTTATTTCCATTATTGAGATAAGAATTTACTTCTCCTGGCGACATTCATAGTGAGGAGAAACAGCAAAGGCGTACCACCTCTAATCTAACAGGCACAAGCAATCAAACTTCAAAACAACTTAAATAACACAAAAGAGAGAAAAACAATTGTTGTACAGCATAAACGACTTGTAACAAAAAACTACAAAGTTGGAAGTTTTCCACATGTAAATCTGCTGGTGGAAAGGTTTTGCAATGACCAACCGAATGCAGATAATAATACATGCTAATCTTACGATTTCTCCCCATGACACTTGTTGAATGCATTACAATATCACAAGCAAATTACATATTGCAACAGTCATCAATTTCACTTTGCAAGGCCAAAAAGAAGCAAACACTAAAACTATCTTGCCGATATGCACATCAACAAATATGTTCCAAATTGCAGACACTACTTTTATTCCATATCTCTCCAAACCACATTCTAAGGAGATACACACGTCGCAGTACTTGATTGTAACAGTGAATTCTAGTAAAAAAAAAAATATTCATGATTCTTGAAAGATGAATTAGTCAATTAGCATAATGATGGAAGAAACTAATGATTTACATAGAAACACTAACATATAATTCAGCAAACAGCCAGCCAAAAGCTTTTTTCCTTTGGATTATACATCTGAAGCCACGTGTAACAATTGATGCATGCGTCCAAGAAGGCATGAACATAATATTAAAAACCTACAACAAAGTTATATTTATTAACAACAATTTAGGCATAATAATTTCTTCTTCCGTTATTTAGCCAGAGAAATTGTAATGATCCTTTGAACCTAAAAAGTCATTCTTCTGCATCATATTATGTGTATCACGCAGCAGAGGAAACAGAGCAATACTCGCGTAGTTTTATGTCACATGAACTCGTTAACTATTGCACAAGCAAAAACTTCTTTTCTTTTTATTTTTCTATTTCCGTATGTGACAGAAAAATTAAAAGAAATATGATGAACATTGATGAAGAGAAGTTTGGGATACTATTAAGTAAACAACAAGTCAAAAATAATGAACGAAGAAAACGTACAGTACCTGAGAAATAAAAGGAAGACAAAATAACCCACAAAAAGTCTGCCTTTGTCTCTCTTTCTCTGGGCTCTCTCATTTTCTTCTTTACATTAAATTATTGTGAAGGCAATTGAAGACCGAGGAAACAAAAAGATACAATCCATTGAGAAGCTCACAAAAAATTGTTTATTGTGAATTACATTTTTATGGTTAAGTGCAAGTAAGAAGATGCTGCAAATTGCCGAATTCTCTCCAAAGAGAAGGCCCAAATTTTTTGTCTGGATCATAATACATGGTTTAACACATTTTATAGGATACTTGTATTACCATAACAACATGTTTCACAATAGCTTTTAATGTTTGTAGAGAAATTATACATAGCATCATACATTTCACTACAATTTTGCATGTAGATTTCCTTACCCTGATAACTTGTATCAACTCAAAGTATTTATTTGTTGGCAATTTGTTGATTCAGTTGATCAACCATGGAATTTCTGGGGAACTTCTGGAGAGGTTGAAAAATTGGTATATGTCCCTTAAACAAATTGCTTTGTTGGGCCCCTGTGATTATTCCATCAGTCACACCACTCATTGTCTTCTGATCCTAATATAATTCTTTGATTTCCTGATCCTACAAAGGAACTAAATAATGAAAATAGAATATATTTCTAGAAGTTATGGTCTTTTAGGATATTGTTTTACAGTCATCCCACCCCCTTGTAGCAAGATCCAAATGGCTTGCAGAAAGAAGACGAGGTTCATTATAGGCATGCAAGAGAAGTTTGTGGTATTTTAAAGTGAGATGGTGTAGTTAAGATTATCAAGCACAATAGCATGCTACATAAGAGATGAAGAAAGTAATATTATAAGTTCTATCCATGTCATGTGAGATGCTAGACAAAACGAAATATATTGAAAGGCCAGTATGGAAAGTAGTAACATGTATTATTTCAAGTAGTATATTTTAAGAATTGAATGGATTGTGTAGAAAGGAAAGAGACATCAGTAGATGATTGCATCCACCAAGTTTAGAACTATGAAGCAAAATAAACACAAATACGCCAGATGAAAACCCAAAGATTTTATCAAATGTTTTTCTTGGTTTTGTCATATACTGATTATAGTACAGAATAAATTGGTCACCTCTAACTAAAAAAAAATGATTCAAGAGAGGTTAAAAAATTTCATCCCGGTAGACCATTTTTTGGGTTTTACCGATTTCAAATATAGTTTGTAAAGACATGTAAAACAAAAAAGTTAAAATAAAACTAACAACAAGTATAGTATTGACTCAAAGAAGTAATCAACACTGAAATTTATTGAATTGCTCACATTATTTTTTATATCATATAAATGATCAATAATGAAATACGCATCCAACTTCAATAAAATAAAGTTGCAAGGTGTTCATCTTCCATCTTTCGTATCATATATATTAAAATTTTTGAATATAACTCAAAAAATTGTTCACAATGGTTGGATTTCCAAATGTTGGGCAACATTAAGTGACACTGAATGCAACATCTTTTGTTCAATGAAGTCATTAATATCAATGTTAGTTGCATGCAACTTGTAAGATTTTGAGCTAAGAGTTACAAGTTTCACTCTCTTTTCATTGAATCTGATATGATATTAATTTTATAACCAAGTCTCTAGAATCAATGAAAAAAACTAATGTGATAATGATGGTTCATTAAAATAAGCTCTACTGAACAGAATAAACTTCTTTCAAATTATAAGACTCAACGATATCTCAAGTTATTCACAAGAACATAGAAGATTTGTTTTAGAAACATTTCCCAACATATTTATTTTCTCTTTAACAATGTTCTCGATGTAAAACCGAAGATAACGGTTTTAAATATTATGGCACTTAAGTTGCAACTTGTTATTCTATCGAAAGCTTTTGCTCAACTCGCTTTGGGCCTGGGACAATTACTTTACCTAAATTTTGGACATTAGTGTATAGTTGGGTTTCAGCCATGGTGAATTATCTGTTTAGATTGGGCAACAAAACTCGATTGTCTACCTTATTCCTTGTTTTCATTTTTTTCCCCTTTTCCATGAGTGGGAAACTTCCGTATGTGAAGTAGTTCATAGATTGAGGCTAACATCTAAGACAATATCATCAACCATAGCGCATTAGCTAAATATCATAGTTTTATAATTAAACCTTTACAACATAACTCATCTCTTTCAGCTTCTTAATGGTAATTTCTTGAGATCGAGTATCATTGGCATTTTTACTATAATTGGGATATTTAAATCCTAAATGAACCTACAAGTTACATAAATCATATTATTTTCTCATTTTCTTGAGTTGCAATTTTTTAATTTCAGTTATCATATACCTAAGATGCGAGAGTTTGGTTTTCTATCTTTTCTTTTCTTTTTCCAAGCTATCAAAGAGTTAAAAAAACAACCTCAAACAAAATAAAAATTAAAAACTCTCAACTGTAATTTATCTCGTTTTAAAGAATTTACCACTATAGTTTGATACTCCAGCAGCTTTCACGAGACTCTGTTCCACAGCATCTGCTAGACCATCAATGTATCCTGGAAAAATAATTCTCAACTTGCTAAGCCCTTCTTGAGCAATAAGCATATTTTAAAACTTAATATAAACTTCAATAATTCCCAACAGATTAAGAATATTTAATAGTTGAATTTTATTATTGTAGTTCACCGCACTAAAAACAGAATGATAAGAAAATGAGACATAAGAAACAGATTAAACCCATAGGAAAACATAATAAATAACAATCAAATGAGATATAAAACAACAAATCATATATCCCGCCAAATATGTACAATGATAGCTTAATATTTGCATTTGAATATAAATATACTCAACGCTTTGCGAATGAGAACTGCATTTAATAATATGATTGAGGTTTTTGACAGGTGATCACATTTCAGAAAAGAAGATATATAAAGTTCAGAAATAAGAAAAAGAAGTTGATATCCTTAGAACAGAACCAAATGTTTATGTACGAAATTTGTTATATTGATTTCTTTATATTGGGTCTGTTATTAATTATCGTACCCCCAATGTCTCACCTTTGTCTTTGTTGTAACTCTCTTTATAATGATAACAAAAAAAAAAAAAAAAACTCTTGAAAGTGATTCAATAAATAAAAACTAACTTATGAAATACAAGATTATTCAATCACCACCATCATCACCACTAAAGTGCAAGGTAAGATTATAAAAATAACGGGATCAACCTTGTGCTCATTGGTAGAGGCTTGTGTTGTTAGGGTGATTGACCCGAGTTTGATCCTATATCAGTACATGTATTCCCTCCCCTAATTTCCTCCAATAGTACGAAAAAAATAGATTATAAAAATGAAAATTTGTTCCACAAAGACAAGGTGACTTCAGCTAGGTAGTATTCAGACTCACGGTTAGCTCCAAAAACTCAATCCCTCTGCACACCCTCCGCACAAAGAGCCCATTTGATAACTTAATTTGGCAAAACCAAACTTCTCATTTACTTGTGCTATTATCAAATAATGAAAATCAAAAACCACAGATACTCAATCCATGTCCATACCAGGTGTGGTATTCACTGGGGTACCAAATAGATGACAAATATTAGTAATGAGATGATCTACCATACTCTTCTCACGTGGGATATGCATCCATCTACTAATAACATCCTTTCAGCTTCAGTCTCTTCTAGATCCATCCGTCATAGGTAGAAATCTCACCAACAGAAGCATGAAAAGTACCACCAGAATGTATTAACAGTCATGGTAGATGATTAACGGACATGATTTCAGAGAAATAAGGGAACATTCATAAATAAAATATATGTAGAGAATGAAATAGGATGCGTACCACCAGGCTTGAGTTGAATGAATCTCTTGACGAACTCAACACCCCGAATGGACTTCTTGTGCTTTGATTCCCTTAATCCCTCACCCACCTCTGCAATAATGGCGTTATTAATCCCATAAAAAATTAATCCTAATCTACAGGGGTAAACTTTGAAATCGAAATTATATGTAGAAAAAGAAATAGAAAGCATACCATCAGGCTTGAGTTGAATGAATCTTTTGACGAACTCAACACCCTGAATGGACTCTAGAATATCTCTTCTAATGCTCCAATTCACTCAGTCTCTCACCAACCTCTGCATCAAATAAACAATCCTAATCTAGGGGGTAAATTTTGAAACTGAAATTTGGCAAATTGGATTCCCTTTCAGAAACGTTTCCTTATGTAGATTCACATAATCTGATCTCAATTAAGAGAGGAGAACAAAAAACATAGAGTGAAATCTTGTGACTTTTTGAGATTTTTTTCTATCAGAGAAATAGATCGAGGAGGAGATAATCTTGTGAACAGTGAAATGGCGTTTCAATTCAGGTTTTTGATAACTGAATTAATTAGGAGATAAATCATATCTACAATTTTATAAATTACCAAACTACCATTAGAAATTAAAAAATAATTAAAAAAATCAAGGGTTAATTTAGTCTAAACAAAATTTCACAGAATTTTTCAGACTTTTAAGAGAGAAAAAAATAACCAAGCAAAGTTTGTTTGATCGGCCTGCGGCTTGGCAGAGTTTAAAATTACAAGTTTATATAAGAGTTTTTCGATGTTATTTTCTCATAAATGAGTATTATTTATACTATTATATTTAATAGTCTACCAATAATTACATCTATAATATATTAGTGAGACACTTGTCTCTTTTTAATTGTGCATGGTTGCGTGATGATTATCATGTGTTAGAAAGTCATTGTTGACTTGTCCTATTGTTCTTTATCGTGCCAATGGTCACATTTGGAATTCCCAGGCGCTTCCGGGCTCGGTCATGGTTGACTTTGTGGAGGGTATTTCGTCCCTTGAAATGTCTTTGTTGGGCTCTCGTTGACTATGCTCATCACCTTGGCAAAAATGTGGTTTTTGGCCCACCGTCTTATGTGCATTTATGCTCGCCTTTCTATTTTTGGATGAAGTTATCGCTTCCTTTTCCAACTTTTCGAGACATGTCAATCATTACGAAATTGTCGATTATGTTCGGGTATCATCGGTTTGAATGTTCTTGTCTTGTCTTAACCACTACAAAAAAACAATCAAATTCCAACAAAATAATTCCAATGAAATAGAAAACTATTGGAATTTTTATAATTCCAACGGAAATTCCAATGCTACATTAAACCGTTGAAAAATTCCAATGAAAATTCCAATCGTAAACAAAAATGTTGGTATAAAATGTTGGAATTCATATTGGAATATTAAAATTCCAATGAAAATTCGAACACCATAACTAATTATTAGAAAATTCCAATAGTGATTCCAACAATAATAATAAACCATTGGAAATACTATTGGAATTTTAAAATTCCAACGTAAATTACATCGCTAAAAAACCATTGGAAAATTCCAACAAAAATTCAAATGGTAAACCAAATGTTGGAATTAATCGTTGAAATTTTTATTCATAGCTTTTAAAATTCCAACGGAAATTCCAATTGACAAAGATGTTGTTGGAAAATTTCATCGAAATTCCAATACCATTGAAAATTTCAATAGGGTTAAATGATTTGATAGTATAATCCATATCAATAAAAATATATCTTTCTTTTTCGAGTCAATCATATTGAAACTACATGGTTAAATGTGCTTGACTTGGGACAAATTGATAATGGGTGACCTCTTGGGAAGTTAAAGATATTAGATAATGAGATAAATTGATTGAATATTCCAACGGATATATAACATCGACTAAATTTCAATAGTATAATTCCGTTGGAATAACCGTTGGAGTTTTTTCTAATGATTAAATATATTCCAATAATATAACTTTGTTGGAATTAGTGTTTGAAAAATATCGAGTTCTTTCCAACTGGTTATATATTCCAATGGATAAATAACATTGGAAATTTCGTTGGAATATTTTCCCATTAGAATTTCGCCATTCCAACACCATTTTACCATCGATGCATTTTATGTTGGAATTTCTGTCGGAATCGATAATTCCAATGGTAATTAGTCAAATTCCAACAGATTTTTTCTGTTGAAATTTTCTTGTATTCTTGTAGTGAACACTATTCGACTCCACTAATATTATTAACACATACGCTCCTAATTTAAGATGTACTGAACTAAGTTTATACATATATTCAAAGATTCTAAAGCTAGCTTTATTAGATGAAAAATTCCATTATCGTAAATCGGCCAGAAATAGAGATTTGATCCCTTTTTCTTAATTTTCCGATATATATAGTGTTGGGATCCACCACATTTGGTAGTTGGCCACCCAAATTGAAAAATCAAACATAGAAAAAGAAAAGCAAATTACGGAGGCTACTAACATTGAATTTGTAGCCTCCATTATTTGACAATTTGGAGATGAGGTGAAAAGGATTGGAGATTTTTTGGCATATAAATAGGCTTGCTCGGAGGATGCAAAATACACCGAGAAATATAGAGAGATTAGAGTAGCCAAGAGAGAGTTTGGCTAATATTTATCGAGTGGGAGAGTTTTCTCCAATTGAGGATAAGTAGTTGCTCCAAAATAGTGATATAAAGATCACTATAAATATTTGACTGTTTATCAGAAAATAGTGGGGTTGAGTTTCTCCACACTGTGTGAGCTTTGGAAAAATTTGTGGGTTTTCTTTGGGGTATTTTATAGTGTTGTGAGATACACCAAAAGAGAGTATTTTTCCCCATTGTTGTAATTAACACAAACTTTGGGCAAAAAGCTTGTGCTATATTGTAATCACTATTTGTTAGTGAATTCTTTGTGGTATTTGCCCGTGGTTTTTTCCCTACTTTTGGGGTTTTCCACATTAAATTTTGGTGTCTTCGCTTATCCTTTTATTTTCTCGGTCTTCATTTTATTTGGGATAATTATTTGTCTCGTGCGGTTATTATTTTTAATCGGGGCCCATCCACGCTTCCCAATAGGTGGTATCGAGCCGGGGTAAAACTCGGGTATCCGCATTAGTTCGTGATAGATTTGAGAGAAAACAATAGACCATGATTAAATTGACATCAAATAATTACACGGTGGAAGCCAAGAATGGAGGGTATTTTCTATTGCAGGATCTTTATGATCCAATAGAGAATGGTGGTGTTAAGCGGATGATGAAGATGAGAAAGAATGGAATAAGTTAAATCGAAAACTATTGGAATGATTTGACATTTCATTGATCGGTCGTGTTTCACAACTTTACTCGGGAGAAGGATGCGATATGTCTCGTGGACAAAATTGGAAGCCATGTACAAGAGGAAGCACGCTCAAAATAAAACTTACTTGATCGACAACTATAATGAGGAAGTTCGGTTGCGAACACTTGAGTACTTTTTAACATCTTAAATCAACTAACAACCATGGACTTAAAGTTTGATGACGAGATGCAAGGGTTATTATTATTAGGATCTTTGCCAGACAGTTTTGAGACATTAGTTGTCTCGCTTAGCAATTATGCTCCTGATTGTATTTTGACTATGGATATTGATTGATATGTGTTTTGCATGTATTTTGGGCTTAATTGTAGTTAGAATTAGTTGATATGCATGCATTATATGAGTAAAAAGGGCTTTATTTCTATTTTGTGGAAAAGGTATTACGCTTTGCTCGTTTTGTAAGAATTGAATGATAATTGTAGCATTTTGGCAACAAGCATTGCGGTAAAGAACCGCCGATACTAGAAGTAACGTACGATGTTTGGAGTTGAATCAAGAAGAAGTCAGATGAACCCGGCGAGAAACGAAAGGAAACGAACAAGTATCGATTCAAAGCAGTGCGCACGGGCGGGCGTGTCCCCAAGACGACCCGTGCGCTAGCCAAAACTAAGACTCAAGCCACGGTAGACGCACGGCTGGTCGTGCGTGATGCACATGGCCCGTGCGCCCTTCAAAAAAAGAACAATCTCTGCGGTACCAAGACGGCCGGGTGTGCGCAGCGCGCATGGCCCGTGCGCCTTTGCAAGGGAAAACAGAGTTTGACACTCCTAAACTAGGTTTTGACCTACACAGAGAATAAATAGAGACGAGGCAGCCCTAAACGATGACACACCGATTTTTGCCCTAGAAAGCAGAAAAAAGAACAACTTTCCACCGGAGAATTGGAGAGATCGATCAAGGCTACAACAACACGCTTTGAGGATTGAAGATAGATCGAGAGATCATCGACATCCCCGAGTCTTCACATTCCATAAGATCTTTATTTTCAATTAGTTAGACATGAACATGAATAATTTGTCTATGGATTATTTATTTTCTATGTCTGGCTAAACTTCTTGTGATTCCCGGGTTTGGGAGTAGGTTAATGGATACTTTTATTTGATGATTAATTGCAATTGAAGTTATTGTTTTCCAACCCTATTCGAGTACTTTGTTTTAATTCTTGTTTTATCAAAAAGCTATTGGTTTAACTTGTTTGATGTATTGATTCATAATTCGAAAGATGAGTTTCAATACTAGATCTATGAGTACTTGACATGAATATTTGCAAGATTGAGAAGTCTCGTGAATATTCGTGAGGATATTTAAATCTTTTTGTGCTTTTGGGAGTTGGGTATCTCATGTTGAGTAGAGATGCTAGATAGATATCCCAATCAACGTTTTACATGTATCTCGAGATAGGGTGTAAAATACTTGTGTGATTGTTCTATAGGGAAGAATAATGATAACTTTGCTTGTGATTAACGATAACAAAAGGGAAATTAATTGAAACCATAGCCCTGGAATCCATTCATCTCCTTGATCTTTCAATCGATCTTTTCTTTGTCTTTTTATGCTAAATTCTTGTCTTAGTTTTACAAAACCAAATCACTCAATTCTCGATCATCCGGATAAAAATAAGTCTATTATAATCCCAATACTTAGTATAATAATTTATTAGTCCATGTGGATTCAACCTTGCTAACCCTATTCTATAAACCGCACCGTACATTTGCGGTGAAACTAAAAATAAAGCGAACATATATGGTAAAAAATAGCTTGTTCAATGAGGAAACAAGTCAAAGAGGACAAGGTGTAAAAAGTTTTCAAGCTCTCGTTGTTGAGTCAGGGGGAAGACATAAAGGCAATGATCGAGATAAAGGAAAAGGTCAGTCAAAATCCCGTGATCCAAGGAAGTGTTATTATTGCAACAAACTTGGACACGTGATAAACGATTGCTATAAGAGAAAGCAAGATGAAGGAGATCAGAAAAAGACAAACTAGAAAAAAGTGGATAGTGTCAATGAAGAAGACACGACTGCCACTGTTTTTCCGGATGGTGATGTTGTTGTGCTCTCTTATGAGAAACACACTTATCTGCATATGGCTAGTTCAGATGCTGATTGCGTCATTGATTCAACATCCTCTTTTCATGCAACACCCAACAAGGAATTTTTCAGTTCCTACAAATTAGGAGATTTTGGTACTGTCAAGTTCGGGAATAATAATAAAGCGAATATTGTTGGTGTTGGTGATGTGTGTATCCGGACAAATACTGGTTACACGTTGACTTTGAAGGATGTTCGACATGTGCCAGATCTGCTTCTGAATCTGATTTCAGGAGTAGAGTTGGACCGTCAAGGTTATGTTGGTTGTTTCGGTAATGAAAGGTGGAAGCTTACAAAAAGATCAATGGTGGTTGCGAAAGGAGCTATATCAGGTAATTTGTACAAGACTCGTGTCAAAGTGTGTTCTGCTGGACTAACTATAGCTAAGGACGAGTCATCATCAAATTTGTGGCAAGTGAGAACTCTTAGTGAGGAGGAGAGATTTTGGCAAGGAAAACCCTCATTTCTTTTGCCAAATGTATGCCATTGATTTCTTTGTAATTTTTGTTACGATAGGTAGGTAAATGAAGAGTTCTTTCTCGCTTATTATTTTTAAAAAAATGTGTTAGGTGCAATGTGTTTGTACATAGGAGTCGTGAAAAGAATTAGATTGAGATGTCGTTTTCACAACCAAGCCTCTACAATTTCCTTAGAGCCATGGTCTTCATTTTCCACTCAGCAAGGAGGCCCTTAGTATCTTCATACACATCTCCTTCGTGTGTATTCTTTCCCAAGTCTTTGAGAGTTCATTTGTAATTTCAGTGAATCTAGCATCCATTGGTCCATCGTTTCACTTGCAAGCATTTTAAAGTTTTTAAATTTTTGAACAACAACAGATAATTTGTTTTCCTTAATTTGCTCGAGATCCTTCACAAATTAAGGTTAATTTATACCTGACTTTCTTTGGTCATTTTTGCAAGATTTGACTTTATTGAACATGGCTTTGTCCAAAGTTTTGTAAAGTATATCCTGGCCACATTGTCAGGTTGTATCTTTTTCTGTCATCATTTGTCCACTCAGGTCTTGGCTTTTCAACCATAGTGGTCAGGAGGAGCAACCTCCTCTTCTTCACCGCAGCAGACTCTCCTGCTGTTGTGTTCACTTTCATTATTTGTAGTGGCCCATCCTCTATCACTATCCACATCTCATCATGTAAAGCTCATAGATGAGCATGCATACGTATTTTCCGGTCATCAAATTCTTCAATGGTGAATATAGGAATGCGTGTCAAATTTGCTTCCATGATAATAACTTTGCAAAAAGAATGGCTTTTGAAAGAAAAGTGTTAAAAACTTCTTTGAAAGATTGGAGATCTAGTTAAGTAACCGGTCATGCGGAAGGCTCAATGAACCAACCGCCCGATGCCACTTGTAGGTCCCCGAGGGGTGTGAGTAAGGTTTAGAAGGGGGTTGAATAAACCTTACCAACTTTTCGTTTTTAGTCCTTTTAAAATATTACGAGTTAAATACACACGACTAAGTCCTTAATGGACAACTAAGTCGATTAACCGGCCAGAGTTAGCCACTCAACGATTTCGATTCCGTTGATAGAATAACTCAATTTGTTTAGTCTAAACCTTAACTTGGTTGTGATGAGATTTTCGGAAGACTTAACACCCTTAAATTTGGTTTAAGTTTGTTTTAACTCTTGGTTTTAGCACTTTGTTAATTATTAGTTGGATAGCAAATTATCACAGACATAAAATGATATGCGAGAAATTAAATCTTTGAAATGAAAATGACACAAAGAATTTTATAGATGTTCGAAGATGGGGTAATTCTTGTAATCCTCTCTTCTCCAACTCTGGAGGAATCCACTAAGTATTGATCGGGTACAAAGTGGTTATCGGTCCGATACAAGTCTTGATCACACAAACGACTTGATCCTTTGGGACTCGGTCCTGAGATGCTTGGTCACACGGTGGCTTCTCAAATGACTCGGCTTCTTCTTCACAGGGTTTTGCGCTTGCTACTACAACTCACTTGCTCAAGCTTCTTGGATTTGATCACGAAGCCCTCCAATAACTTGAGACTGGTTCGACCTTGAACCTTTCTACAATCCTCCTTGGAATGTAGACCCCTTTTGATTCTTCAAAAGTTTCATCTTCAATAGTATGAAATTGTCTTTCCTTCACGACTTGGTGTTGGATCGATTTCCTTCGAGGTTTGGGCTTGAGGATTTGCTTGAATAACTTGAGAATATTTTTGCGAGGTTACAAACTCAAATAATGGCTTGATTGCTCGTGGTTCGTAACCTTTTCTCAGAGTGATTCCTCGGCCTTTTATAGTGAACTTTCAAAAATTTGCCGTTGAAGAGATAGGTGATTTCAAAAGTCATTTGTGTTCGTTGGATTGTCTTGTTGCGATCCTTGATGTTGACATTTCCTCGTATGAAATGAACTTTCAGCTTTTTTAGTCGACACAAGGTGCGTGCTTCCCATTGGTTTATTCCTTTTGCACGCTTCGGGATCGAGCACTTTAAGACATGGCAACGTGGAAGTATTACTTGTTTAGGTAATATTGTTGACTTCGTGAAACGATTTCTTTTCAATTGTCTTGACTTAATCGCTTTTCCCCAGGTGACTTGAGTCGGCTCCCAATCATTTGATGACTCATCCGTCACTTCAACATGAGACTTGGCTTCTTGAGTTGACTTGATCGACACTTCACACAAATGATATATCATAGCCGATACTTCTTCAATCGAGTTCTTGTCTTTCTTCCTTGCTATACTCGGTTGCTTCACATGAGTCTTCATCCCAATCTTGATTGACTTCTTGTATGTCTAGCGTAGGCCGACTTAACTCGCCTAGTATAACCCTATCCAATACAATACAAATTACAAGGAAAATGGGGTGCCAACTTTCTAGTCTAAGTTTTACATGGCATTCATCAAAATCTAAACAATAAATTTCCCAACAATTTCCTCCTTTTTGATGATGCCAAAACTTAAAACATACAAACAAGATGTGCATAGGAAAGATACACACGAAAATGTAGAAACGAGAATGTATGCCTAGAATCAATCTTTTTATTGATCATAACATTTTTATCCTTTACATGTTTGTTTACAAAGTGTATCGAGCAACATGGTATTCTATATCTAAGCAAAAATATAGAAATTGCATAACTTTTATTCATCATACAAAAGACTTACATATAAATGCATTTACAACATGGTCCTTCATCGCCTTCACGCCTTCCTTCTTTCCCTTCATCTCTGCTGTCTTCTAGTCTCTCTCTTCTTTTCTTCTTCACCGCTTTTTTTTTTTTTCTCGTAGGCTATTCCGGCGACTTTGTCTTTTCTCTTTCTTTCTTGTCTTTCTTTCCACAGCTGAGTTTGTCTTTTATTTTTTTCTTCAATCCTTTTTACATATTCAGCATTCTTCCTTACTACTTCCATGTTGGCTACTACGTCATATCCGGCCCAATAGATCCATTCTTTCTTTCCTGGATCTATGTATTCGATGTTTTTGGGTAGAGGTCTAGGTCAAATCTCTTCCTCCACCTCTTCTTCCTCTTCCTCCTGGGCGTGTATTGTACTGGGGCCTTCTTCTTTCCAGCTGAGTGACCAGCAGATTGACTACCAGTAGTCTGCACTATGTCAGCTTCTTCGCATAGCTTGATGCCTTTTTCCCAATAAAAATCCTAGGCTTGGGCTATGGACATGCCTTCAAGTATCATTTGGATTCGAGCGTTTTGAATTCATCAGCAGATCTAGCTCATTTCCGACGCCTAAAATGGCATCTGTGTCTCTCCTTGCCGGAATGCCTCCATATTGTTTCAATATGTCCATCACACGGGCATCCATCTTTCCTTCAATCTTCTTCATCCCTACTTTCACTATTTTTCTTTTCTCGGACATGGGTACAACAGAGTGTTGGAGAGCAGAGTCACTTGGAAGTTTTTTGATGATGTCACCGTGACAAAGTCCTTGTTGAGGGTTCTAGCAACCATTAAAGTCATGTCTTTTGAACCTTCCCCCTCAATGGATTTTCCCTTATCTTTCTTTCTTCGCTCTTGTTTGTTTTCTTCTACTTCTCAACAATGCGTCCTTCTTCTCAACAATCGATCCTTTCAACGCCTTTAGGTATTCTCTTCTCCTTTTTGGCATCATCAAAGGAGAGATGAACCCTGAAACATGCCAGCAAGCATGAAATCTAGGCGGCCGATGTTTGAGTTTTGCTTGGATTCTCTGCAAGTATGCTATTCGAAATTTCGAGCGAGTGGCTTTTGACTCGGTTGCCACGGTTTCATTTCGGCCATAAGAAGCCTGAACTTTTCATTCATATTCTCTTCTACGCGTAGATTCTTTTCGATGAAATTCTCAGCTAGTTCCATTTCCGTGGTATGAGAGGCATACATCCTATCAATATTTTCTTGCATCCTCGCTTCTTCATGTCAAAGATTATCGCTCCGCATCAAAGATCTTATTGTACAATGCTTTGAAATATCGAACCTGTTTCCACATGCATTGTCTCTTCTGCCTTTGTTGCCACCATTCCCCGATTCGGACCACTATTCCACGCAGGTCGATGTGGGATTTGCATCTCTGTTATCCGATTTGCATATCCAATGAGGCCTGGTGCCTTTCCATCTTCTCAATCTCTCGCAAAGATTGCCTTGAAGACTTCTCGAACCTCGAGATGTCACCTCTATCTCAATCGCGGCCAAGCAACATTAAAATCAAAATTCGCAGGACGATTGTATCCGTGGGAATTCATTGGATCATGTTTTGGAAACGCGTCTCGATCTCTAGGCGATTCTTTATCCGATCGGCACTCTAATGAGAAAGGGAAAGTTGTTTCAAATGCATCATCACGAACATAGGGAATATGTTCAAGCGTGACTTGTGGCCATGATGTGCCCGGTTGAGTCGATTCTGGCTGCAGCGTTGGGAGCCTTCATAGTTGATTGTGATTCAACTGGGGTCTGTTGTGGTATGGACCGGGCTAAGCCTCACTGTCTCAACAGATTTAAATCGGTCTCACCTGGTTTTTCCATTTGAGTTGTCTAGTCCTCGGTCGATCGGTGGCGTCATCGGACTATGATGAGACTTGAAGGGTGGCTCATCATCAAAAGTGAACATTTGACGAGTAGCCTTGAGATCCGACTCACTCGTGCTTGGAAGAACATCCCTACCGAGTCTTTTGGATTTTCAACAGGGGATGACTCGGCTTCATCTTCACCTTCACATCCCGGAAAAGTTATGTCGGGGTTGTCTTAGGAATCATGAAGGGCACTTATCTCCTTCTCGGATGCATCAATGATAACGGGAGGAATGTTCTCGCGTTTCGTCTCTACCGCAACAAGGCCTTGGACATTCCCTTCGGCAGATTCACTGTCTTAGGGTCTTCTACGGTGGCATCCACAGAGTCTCAACTCCGTGGATTGCACTTTCATTGCCCAAAGTGTTAACTCCGGGCGAGATCCATCCCGTGCCTCAATCGTATCGGCAGCGAGGCGTCCTCGGCTGCAGAGCGATTGCACTTCACCGAGACAGACTCAACCGTCCGAGCTTCTTCAAAGTGACAACTTGATGTGTTTCTTTTTCTTGTTCCTTCTCCACTTCGTCTCCGAGATTCATGGTGGAGTTGTCTGCGCAATCAACCTTCGACCTATTTGAGTGGAGGAGTTTCCCCTCGGTGGCACACGGGTGAGTGACTGGGTTGGGGTCACTCTTCTCCAAACTCCCATTTGTTTCTCGTGAGTGTTCAATCATTGGGGTAGGTGGTAAAACACCTTCAATAAGGGTTGGCTCGACTTGGGTCCCGTGATTCGGTTTCATCGCTAAGTCCCTAGATCCATCCTCCGAGTAGGCTGGGGAAGTGGTTGCGCGAATGATAGTGGTAATCTTTGTACCACTTCTAATGGATCAATCTCGGTGAGATTTGGAAGACTCTCCTGGTCCTTCCATCAACTGTTGCTCATGTAGAATCCTGGATTCTCGCATGGCTTCTTTGTGTTTCTAGCTCTTCGTCGCAGCAGCCAGGTCTAGATCCTCATCACTTCGAGAGAACATCGAAGTGAGGATGAGTGTGATCATGGTTCCAGTGAAGGGACATATGTTGGCCTTCTCACGAGCTTCAAACCTCTTCGCCAACCTTTCCTTCTCCTTTTCTTTGAAGATATTCAAGATATCTATGCGATTCTCTTCATCCATTCGTGGACCATCGTGGTCAATCCGAGAAATTCATCAATTCTTCCTCTTCTTCAATAAATTCAGGTCTTTGGAATTGTTCCTTGAGCGACTCGCCTTCCACTTCCTCCATCCTCGCAGACGATTTTGGATGTCCGGATATGGTGGAGATAGCATGATCACATCATCGTCATCATCTTTCTCGTTGTTTCTTTTTCGGGGAATGTAGGGTAGCGAGCTTCGCTTCTTCACCCTCGCCAGCGGCGTCTCGCAGCGGGGACACGATCCCTATCAACAGAGATTCATTGTCTTAGTCGCCCCTTGTTCCTCACTTGCCCCTATCCATAGTGGGTCTTCGACTTGCCTCACCGGTGATCGGCCAACAGACTTGGGTCGTTTCATCAATGATTTTTGGAGACTCTACTTCTCCTCATTGTCTCGGCCGATCTGTTCTAGTTGAGTGGCGGACTAACTATTTTCTCAATATCAACGCTTGATGATTCTTCTCCGTCTTTTCGTTTTCACGGAGGAATATCTTGTTCTACTTCCTCCGGTTCCTCGACGGTAAAGGCCTTTGAGGTTGCCTTCGAGGCAGCCTACCTTTTCGTCTTTAGATTCTCTTCTTCTTTTCATTCCGGGAGAAGGTACTAAGGATTCCTTCTCCATCATGGCTGCAGGGGCAGTGAGACACGGGCTGCAGGGGTAGGTGACTTACCGCAGGGGCAAGTGCGTTTTCTTCTTTTTCTTGGGGCAACAGCTTGATCTTCTTTCCAGTGCAGGGGCATCTTTCTTCTTCTGGGAGGGGATGCAACAATTGTTTCCTCTGGGTCGGTGATTCCCCTCACTAGTGTCCGCCCTCTTCGCATAAGCTCTCTTCCGAGCTCTGAAAGATTTGATCGAAACATTTTCTTGTTGACATGGAACGCCTTTCCATGTCGGAGTGGAAAACCCTTCACCTCCATCACCCGCCAATAACAAGGCCATACCCCAAGGATCCTCCAAATGATCCGTCGTCCTGAAGGACTTGTTTCCAACGATTCGACAGAGTCTCCGTATACAAACTCAGGTTTGATTTTCTTCTTTCTTCCATGATTGCAGCCATGACAATCGATTGGTTTTGGATACGGTGATTGAAGCTTCCAAACTTTATGTCTACACATTTGGCAACAATATCCAACGACTTATGATAATCTTCCTTCAAACAGATTCTTATCACCGTGTAGACAACCTTCGCAAAGACAATGTTTGGCCAGGTTTTCCTTCGACGCAGCGGCGGCCAGGTTTACATCGCCTTCAATATTTCCAATACACCTTCCGATGGGAGCAAGCAATGCCCGCAAGGTCTTCAAAGCAGTGATAGTAAACTTCTTTCCGTGAACAGAGGACTTGATGCCCTCGTCATGAACTTCGGCGTTCACGAGAATCGCGTGCGACCTCTTCAACGTAGGTCATCCGAAACTCCATTGTTAGAAAGGGTTTTGATCTAGACTTCTCAATTTTGTCGCTATCTTCTTCACGAGGTTTCATCTAACCCTGTTTGATCATCCTTCAAAATCCGGTGGAACCGGTGTGGATTTGCTTTCCCAACTTAGTGAAATCATAAGTAGTTGCCATTTCGGTGATTTTTACCGAACGATCTTGAGAAACTTGCTTTGAAGATTTGTAGGGTTTTGAGAGAAAAAGGCTTTCTTTGCTTTTGGAGAGATGAGCAGTTTAAGTAATGTGAGAGAGAAAACAGAAGAAATGGTATATGTATGGGTTATGAAAGGGCGTGCATACGGTTTTTGAAATTTGATCAAGATCAACGGCTTAGATTTAGCACGCCGATTAACATTTAATTGCTCGCATTTAATGCAAAACATTTATATCCAATCATATGCTTTGTCATGCGGCGACTTTTGAATGTACTGTCATTATTATTACTGACGTCATTCTTAAAACATTCCCGCTTATTAAAACGATCGTGCATTTTTGTCACTTAGCTCATAAATGACTCAACTTACTCCTTAGCTAATTCAATTCTTCTTCTCTCTTTTCACATAGGTACTCATTTGTTGCCTAACTCGATCAATTGATTTTCCGATACTGGTGATTCATTTAGTCGATTCACGAGCTCACTTATTTTCATATTTTCTTGTTTCATCTCTTCTCCTCGAGTCTTCCGGGTGTTAACTCGGCTCAATTAACCCTAGCTCATGCTTGAGTTCTTCAAATCTTGATTCCCATAATGGCTTTGTGAATATGTCAACTAACTGTTTGTCGGTTGAGATGTATTCTAAAGTGATGTCCTTCTTTTCAACATGGTCTCTTATGAAATGATATTCGACATCAATGTGCTTTGTTCTAATGCAAAGACAGATTTTGAGTGATTTAATAGCACTTGTGTTATCACACATAATTGGAATTTCTTTTTCTTCAACATCATAGTCTCTCACTGTTGTCTCATCCATAAGACTTGGGCACAACATTTGCCGCAACTATGTACTCGCCTTCAATCGTGGATGTGGCTATTGAATTTTGCTCTTGCTAAACCAGGACACCAACTGTTTCCAAGTATTTGACATGTACCGAAGTACTCTTCCGTCAACTCTACATCCAAAGATAGTCGAGTCTTGAATAACATTTGATAATAAGCTTGAATCCTCCTTCATTTGGATACCATAAGCCACTTCCCCGGCATCCCTTCAAATATCTTAGGATTCTTTAGATTTGCCATATGGCTTTCTTTTTTGTGTGATTGAAATCTTTCACATACACCTACAACAAAGGTGATGCCTGGCCTACTTGTTGTTAAATAGAGCAATGATCCAATAAGTGCTATGTATCTTGTTTGATCCACAGGCTTGCCATCTGCATCCATATCTATCTTGACTGATGTATTCATTGGTATTTTCACAGAAGATTTCTCTTCCATACCAAATTTCTTCATTAAATCTCTGGTATACTTTGTTTGACTTATAAAGGTTCCATCCTTCAACTGCTTAACTTGAAGTCCTAGAAAGAATGTCGCTCTCCCATCATGCACATTTCAAATTTGCCTTGTATGAAGTTTGAGAACTTATCACACTCTTTGTTTGTGGATCCAAAAATAATGTCATCCACATATATTTGGACAAGCAGTATACTCTCTCCATCTTGAATTCTGAAGAGTGTTCTATCCACTTTGCCTTTGGTGAATCCATTATCTGTTAGAAATTGAGATAATGTATCATACCATGCTCTAGGTGCCTGTTTCAATCCATATAGAGCTTTCTTGAGCTTGTACACCTTATCTCCGAGAGTCTTCTGCTCAAATCCTGGAGGTTGTTCAACATAGACTTCTTCTTCCAATAAGCCATTCAACAATGCACTTTTTACATCCATTTGATATACAGTGAAGTTCTTGTGTGCAGCATAGGCAAGAAACATCCATATTGCTTCTAATCTTGCAACAGGAGCAAATGTTTCATCAGAATCTATACCTTCCTCTTGGCAATACCCTTTGGCTACCAATCTTGCTTTGTTTCTTACCACAAAACCGTCTTCATTCATCTTGTTTCTGAAAACTCATTTTGTGCCAATAACATTTTGATGAGTTGGTCTTTGCACCAGTTCCCATACTTTGTTCCTTTCAAATTGATTCAGCTCTTCCTGCATGGCCTGAATCCAATGTATGTCATCCAATGCTTGGGACACATCTTTTGGCTCTATTTGGGAAATAAAACAAGTGAACATTGCTTCTTGTTGAGCTCGGATCCTGGTTCTTACACCATCTCTTACATCTCCAATGACTAGCTCGGTGGATGGTCTCTCGGCCATCTCACGTCGAGGTTGGAGTAAGTTAGTTGGGTTCAATCGTCTTGCATTGTTGTGTTATCTTGAGCGACTCTCTCATCATCACTTAGCCGCAGATTTTCCGGTTGTCTTTGAGATTCAACTATCTCATCTTCACCTTGATTAATCGCTCCGTTTCGGCTTCAACATAGGGACTCTTCGCATAGTTGGTGATTTAGCTTATCGCCTAACTCCTCAATGTCTTCTCCATTTACATTGGGTTCATCAAACACCACATGGATAGACTCTTTCGTGACCATTGTCCTTTTGTTCTTAACTCTATAGGCTTTGCTTTCGATTGAGTATCCCAAGAAGATACCTTAATCGGCTTTAGCATCAAAATCCTTTCGATTATCCTTCCCATTGTTGTGGATGAAGCATTTACATCCAAATATTTTAAAGTACCCAACATTTGGCTTTCTCCCTGTCCAAATTTCATAGGGAGTCTTTGTCGGTTTGTCTATTAATCATGCATCTATTTTGAGTATATCATGCAATGTTTATAGCTTCAACCCAAAATCGTTTTGGCAATCCAAATTTTCGCCTAACATAGTTCTTGCAGACTTCCTTGAGAGTTATATTCCTTCTTTCTCGCTCTCCATTCTTTGTGGAGTCCTTTTGAGATAATTCATGAGTAATACCATTTTCAACACAAAAGATCGAGTTATTATTCTATTTACAAACTCGGTTCCTCTATCGATCTTATCTTTATAATGATTTGACTCTTCTCATTTTGAACTCTTTTCATCAACTGTGGTAACTTCTGCAAGGTTTCTTTCTTTTTGCACATGAAGATTGTCCATGTATATCTTGAATAATCATCACCCACCAATAGAGTGTATTTCTTTCCACTTATCTTTGGCTAGCTCAATGGACCAAATAGATCCATATGCAATAGATGCAATATCTTTGTTGATGATGGACTTGACTTCTCTTTGAATAAAGATTTGATCTGTTTTCCCATCCGGCATGCATCACAAACACTTTCTTTCTTGTACACTTTGAGTCCTGGTAATCCTTCTACAAGATTACTCCTTGCAAGCTTGGTAATCCTTCTACAAGATTACTCCTTGCAAGCTTGGTAATCCTTCTACAAGATTGGTCACAAACACTTTCTTTCTTGTACACCGAGTCATGATTGGTCGTACTTTTTGCTAGCGTGAGACAAGTGCTTGGTGTGGTAGTTGACCAATCTACCACATACATGTTCTTTTGTGCGGATCCTTGCAACACCACTTCATTTGATTGAGTGTCTTTAATTTGGCATACTCCCATATGAATCCAACATTGTAGCCCTTGTCACGAGTTGGGCCGATGCTTAACAAGTTAAAATTGAGGCCTTCAATGTATGCAACATCGTGATTTCTAATCCATTTTTCCGATGGATCCAAAGCCTCTAATTTCCCCGAGCTTCATTTCCTCCAAATATGACTTTTGCGCCTCTAATCTCCTTGAATTTTGACAAATTTTTATTGTTTCTGTCATGTGTCTAGAAACGACCCACTATCCATGTACGAGGTTCCTTGTCACGCAACTATTCATTGAACCCGCAATCAAGGAAATCGTTTTTAGGTACCCATACTTGCCTGGGTCCGAGGGGTTAGTCTTTGTAAGATGATCCAACCACCCTATAGCCAAATGATTTGACTCTAAGAGGTTGCCATCTATACGTGCCATAATCATAATTCACTTTGGCAAATTGCTTGGGGACTTTGGGTTCATACAACTGTCTCTCTTTTGTCCGTATGCCTTGTGTGTATTTTAGCAATTACCTTCTTTGGGTAATGGTGATATCTCTGAGTGTAGTGCTTGGGTGCATATGTGTGCCGATTATAGCTTTGTTGCCTTTGGATTGACCTTTCATGAGTTCTAGGCATTTGCCATTTAGGCTTGTATTCCATAGGTCTTAGCCGATATTTCACATTATTCCAATCGGCTTGACTTGGGTAGTTTCTACCATTCCTATCATTTGTGTTCCTTTGATAGAACTTCGAGATTCTCGGTAGCTGTTTCTCCTTCCCAGTACTTCTGTTTGGAGTTTTTGAGGAACTCTTTGGATTTCTTCTCACGTGTCCTCTCAAAGATACTCAATCGGCTATTTTCCTTTTCCTTTATATCCAAGGCTAGTTTGTTTGTGATTGTGTTTTGGAATGAATTTGTGTGCAACATTTGGTGTCTTGGATTTTTGAGATGCTTCATTACTTGAAGATCCTTTTTCCAAGGTCACTCTTGGAGTTTAACTATGCACAAAGGAATTGTATCCTATATTGCCTGTCTTGTCTCCACATTCTTTTTGGCTCATGATAAGGTCATCCAATGATTTAGATGCCTTTGTGAATAAAACAATCACATTTTTGAGATCATTTTCTCTCTTTTATAGCAGCTATCTCTGCTTTATTAGTTTAGCATTTTGACTTTCACCTCTTTGTCCTCATCCTATGTGACTTAGAGTACTCGGCTCCTTAGTCACCGAGAGTTTTGGCTTTTGAGTCGGTCATTGTTTCCCTCATTTAATAATGAGTGTGAGGATTTAATGTGCTCAAAGTCTTTCATCATTTTGCCTAATGAATCATAAAGATCAGTGGGTGATGAAGTGTGTGTGGCACAATCACTATCACTTCAATTTGAATGAGATGAGTTAGAGTGTACCTCATCTTCATGGTCAGGTTGATCTTGTTCCTTAGCCATTAGACAGATTAAGACTTCTTCTTCAGAGTCACTTGAGTAGTCAGCTTCACTACTCTCTGAGTCTGCTGCTTCTTTTGACTTAGCTTTGATCTGCAGTCTGCCATCTCCAACATTGCTCTTTTCTTTTCTTGCCTTCTTTCTCTCAAGACTTTTCATTCTTCTTCATTCCCCGTATTTATTGACTACAAGATATGGACAGTCAATAGTAAAGTGTCCTGGTTGTCTGCCAAGTCCAACACAAGTTTTCAACTTTTTGATCACTCTTTCATTTCTTGGATTGTCACTCTTTGATATTCGACCTTTTGATACTCGGCTCTCTTTGATGGCCTATCTTCCCTTGACTTGGAGGAGTCAATGCCTTCCGGAGGATTCACCTTTGTTTCTTTTGTAGTTCTTGTTGAAGAACTTGTTGAATCTTTTAACCATTAAGGTAATTTCCTCCCTGGTCTATGATTTCTTTGGTCTCGCTCTCTTCCTTCCTTGACTATGAGTGCAGTTGTTTTGGGTACAACTATCTCCTCTTGATCCTTTCTTCTCAGGCTCAAACTCATAAGCTTTGAGGTCTGAGAATAGTTCATGATTCGATGTTTTTGATAGGTCCATCGAGTGCCTTAGAGCCATGGTCTTCATTTCCCACTCAGCTGGGAGGCTCCTTAGTATCTTCATACACATCTCCTTGTGTGTGTATTCTTTCCCAAGTGCTGAGAGCTCATTTGTAATTTCAGTGAATCTAGCATCCAGTTGGTCCATCGTTTCACCTGCAAGCATTTTAAAGTTTTCAAATTTTTGAACAACAACAGATAATTTATTTTCCTTAATTTGCTCAGATCCTTCACAAATTAAGGTTAATTTATCCCAGATTTCTTTGGCTGTTTTGCAAGATTTGACTTTATTGAACATGGCTTTGTCCAAAGTCTTGTAAAGTATATCCTTGGCCACATTGTCTAGGTTGTATCTTTTTCTCATCATTTGTCCACTCGTTCTTGGCTTTTCAACCATAGCTGGTCTAGGAGGAGCTCTTTCCTTTCTTCACCGCAACAGCTCTCCTTGCAGTTGTGTTCACTTTCATTATTTGTAGTGGCCCATCCTCTATCACTATCCATATCTCATCATGTAAAGCTGATAGATGAGCCTGCATACGTATTTTCCAGTCATCAAATTCTTCAATGGTGAACATAGGAATGCGTGTCAAATTTGCTTCCATGATAATAACTTTGCAAAAAGAATGGCTTTTGAAAGAACAAGTGTTAAAAACTTCTTTGAAAGATTGGAGATCTAGTTCAGTAACCAGTGCGGAAGGCTCAATGAACCAACCACTCTGATACCACTTGTAGGTCTCAAGGGGTGTGAGTAAGGTTTAGAAGGGGGGGTTGAATAAACCTTACCAACTTTTTGATTTTAGTCATTTTAAAATATTACGAGTAAATACACAAACTAAGTCCTTGATGGACGGCTAAGACAGATTAACAGAGTTAGCCACTTAACAGACTCGATTGAAATTTGTTGATAGAATAACTCACTGTTTAGTCTAAACCTTAACTTGGATGTGATGAGATTTTCATTGGAAGACTTAACACCCTTGAATTTGGTTTAAGTTTATTTTAACACTTGGTTTTAGTACTTTGTTAATTATCGTTGGATAGCAAATTATCGCAGACATAAAATTATGTGCGAGTAAATTAAATCTTTGAAATGTAAATGACACAATAAATTTTATAGAGGTTCGAAGATGGGTAATTCTTCTAATGCTCTCTTCTCCAACTCCGGAGGAATCCACTAAGTATTGATCGAGTACAAAGTGGTTATCGGTCCAGATACAAGTCTTGATCACACAAAGTGACTTGATCCTTTGGGGCTCGGTCCGAGATGCCTTGGTCACACGGTGGCTTCTCGCACGACTTAGTTTCTTCACAGGCAGGCAAGTGCGTTGCTACTACTGACTCACTTGCTCAAGCTTCTTGGATTTGATCACGAAGCCCTCCAATAACTTGAGACGGTTCGTCCTTGAACCTTTCTACAATCCTCCTTGGAATGTAGACCCTTTTGATTCTTCAAAAGTTTCTCTTCAATAGTATGAAGTTGTCTTTCCTTCACTGACTTGGTGTTGGATCGATTTTCTTCGAGGTTTGGGCTTGAGGATTTGCTTGAATAACTTGAGAATATTTTTGCAGGTTACTGCTCGAATAATGGTTTGATTTCTCGTGGTTCGTAACCTTTTCTCGGAGTGATTCCTCAGCCTTTTATAGTGAACTTTCAAAAATCACCTGTTGAAGAGATAGGCTGATTTCAAAAGTCACTTGTGTTCGTTGGCTTGTCTTGGTGCATCCTTGATATTGACATTTCCTCGTATTAAATGAACTTTCACTTTTCGTAGTCCGACACAAGGTGCGATGCTTCCCATTGGTTTATTCCTTTTGCACGCTTCGTGATCGAGCACTTTAAGACATGGCATCATGGAAGTATTACTTGTTTAGGTAATATTCTTGACTTCGTGCAATGAATTCTTTTTGATTGTCTTGACTTGATCGTATTTTCCCGGTTGACTTCGAGTCAACTCCCAATCATTTGATGACTCATCTGTCACTTCAACTTGAGACTTGGCTTCTTGAGTTGACTTGACTGACACTTCACACAGCTGTATCGTAGCTGATACTTCTTCAGTCGAGTTCTTGTCTTCTCTTCCTTGCTATACTCAGCTGCTTCACAGTGGAGTCTTCATCCCAGTCTTCCGTTGACTTCTTGTATGTCCAGGCGTAGCCGACTTAACTCAGCTAGTACAGCCCTATCCAATACAATACAAATTACAAGGAAAATGGGGTGCCAACTTTCTAGTCTAAGTTTTACATGGCATTCATCAAAATCTAAACAATAAATTTCCCAACAGAGCTTTGGAAAGGAAGAACTCCAAATATTAGTTACTTCAAAATATTTGGATGTAAATATTTTATTTTGAATACCAAGGATCAATTGGATAAACTTGATCCTAAAGCCAATGAAGGAATTTTTATGGGATATTCAACAAAGAGCAAAGCATACCGGGTTTACAATAAGACTAGCATGGTGGTTGAAGAATCCATTCACATCAAATTCAATGAAGATTCGGGTGTTGAAAGGATACCCAATGATGATAGTGATGAAGAAGACAACATTGAACCAATCACTCAAAATGATGCTCCAAGTGATCAACCTTCAACATCAAATGATCAATCTACAACCTCAAATGTTCCACAAGAAGACAAAAGTGATAATTCGGATCTCCCCGTCGCTCTAAAATTCAAAAGGTATCATCCTAAAGATCTCAATATTGGAGACCCTCTAGACAAGGTAATGACAAGAAGGAAATATGCCGAAAAAGCTCTTCTCTCTCAAAAAGAGCCTAAAAATGCAAAGAAAGCAATTGGAGATGAAGATTGGTTTATAGAAATGCAAGAGAAGCTAAATCAATTCGAAAGAAATGATGTTTGGGAATCGATACCGTGTCCTTCGTCACAAACTATTGGTACAAAATGGGTATTCTGAAACAAAGTCGATGACCAAGGCAACATCATTCGAAATAAGGCAAGGTTAGTAGCTCAAGAGTATTGTCAAGAAGAATGTATTGACTATGATGAAGCTTTTGCACTCATTGCATGTTTAGAAGCCATTCACATTTTACTTGCTTACTCTTGTTTTAAAAATTTCAAGATTTACCAAATGGATGTAAAATCTGCTTTTCTAAATGGTTTTATTCAAGAAGAAGTCTATGTAAAACAACCTCCGGGGTTTGAAAATTGTTCTAGGCCAAATGATGTTTAGAAACTTAAAAAGGCCTTATATGGTTTAAAACAAGCACTCCGAGCTTGGTATGATAGACTTAGTTCTTTTCTTTTACAAAATGGATTTACAAGAGGTAAAGTTGACACTACTCTATTTATTTTTGAAAAAGGGCAAGATTGGTTATTAGTTCAAATTTATGTAGATGATATTATTTTTGGTGCTACTAATGATTCTCTTTGCAAGAAATTTTTAAGTTAATGCATGGTGAGTTTGAGATGAGCATGATGGGGAGCACAATTTTTTCTTGGACTCCAAATTAAGCAAAGTCAAGAAGACATCTACATTTCACAATCAAAATATACCAAAGAACTTTTAAAGAAGTTTGGTATCGAAGAATGAAGAACCATCACTACTCCAATGGCGACCAAAGCATCAAATTGACAAGGATGAAAAAGGTAAATCAAGAAACCAAACCAAATATCGAGGTATGATTTGTAGTTTACTTTACATAACCGCAAGTAGAACCGATATTCTTCATGTCGTATGCCTATGCCTCGATTTCAAAGTAATCCCAAAGAATCTCATTTAAGTGCCGTTAAAAGAATTTTTTGATCTTTAAAAGGCACTATTCAATATGGCTTATTTTATCCAAAGAATGAAAATTTTTATTTAAAAGGATATAGTGATTCAGATTATGCGGGTATTATTGATGATCGCAAAAGCACTTCCGAATCATGTCAATTTTTACGCGGTTGTCTTGTACCTTGGTTTTCAAAAAACAAAATTGTGTTTCATTATCTACGCCAAAGCCGAATATATTTTCACGGCATTTTGTTGTACTCAATTACTTTGGATGAAACAAACATTAGCGGATTATAAATGTTCTTTCAAAAATGTTCCTATTTTTTGTGATAATACATCGCCACAAATATTGCTCAAAACCCAATTCATCACAACCGTACTAAACATATTGAGGTTCAACATCATTTTTAAGGATTGTGTCTCAAAACAAAAGATTGAGATGTGCTTTGTTCCATCTCAAGATCAATTAGCGGATATTTTTACAAAAACGCTATCCTCCGAGACTTTTGCTTCAATTCGAGCTCGTTTAGGCATAATGCATATTGAATAAGGTCTATAATTGCATTTTGTACGTTTTAAAACTTAGGGGTGAACCCTTGAAAAGTTGCTCATATGTTGATATTTTTGATGCAATCCTTGTATAATTGTGTTGTATATGATGATTATTGATGAATGATTGTTATATATTTGCATTTAGTGATGAAGATTTGGGCTTGATTATTTTACAAGGGCTACAAACATCTTCATTTTTATCCTACGCCCTCAAAGTGTTCGACAAGATGCCTAAATGAAATGTTTCATGAATATGTTATTTTCAAATATCTTATATGTTTATAGAAATCATGTTTTTTATCCATCACAAGAAGTTTTCAAAATCATCTTCTAATTATTCCCTATCTCTTGATATTTTCACCTTCGTGGACAATAGCTTGATAATTCGATTCCGATGCGCACTTTGATATATTCTCTTTATCATGCTAATATTTTTTTTTTGATGATTTCAAAGGGGGAGAAAATAAGCAATGTGCTAAGCAAAGAAAAAGCACATAAGCAAAGTGCTAAGCAAAGATGAGCAAAGAAAAAAAGCACACAAGAAATGTGCTTGGAAATGGTTGATATGGTTATATGTTTATTTGCTTGGATTGATAGTGTAAAGTACTTGATGGTAAAAATACTTCTTGAATTTTTGCATGATAGCATAAGTGTTTTTGAAAAATGATTTTGTAATATTAATTTTTGGACACACAAAATTTATTCTCAAATATTACATATGTCCAAAATATTGTTTATCCTTACATGTATGATTCACTTGTGCAAAAATGAGAAATTGATAGAGTTTTTAATCTTGTTGTCTCTATAAAAATGATTTTTACTTGGGTAATTATTGATAGGGGGAGTATTTGTTTCAATTTTTTATAAAATACCCTATCAAAATTGGTTTAGATGATAACTAGTGTGCTGACCCGTGCGATCCACGGAAGATGTAACGATGAGCTGATATGATACGTTATTCATATGTTAATGATTTGTCGAATTATGTAATTTGAATGTGTACACCTTCCAATTGTAATGAGCCAAAAAAATAACAACAAAGAGTACAAACGACGTTTTCAAATTAAAACACGACTTGTACATATTACAAATTTTTGAATACTTATTTATACACAACATTCATCGTTTGTTTATTGTTTGATTCGTCATCACCACAAACTAATATTTTCAAACCCTTACGATTCGTAATTCTCGGAAAACCGCAACGTATAGCTGGCCATGATCGAACACTCGGATTCTTCAAGTACAAACCGACATTGAGAGAGATTGGCCTTGACTCTTGTTTATAGTCATGGCATAAGATACAATGAGAGGACATTGCCTCCGTTGCAACTTGAAGGGGATTTCGAGACCGACGGTGTCAATGTCATGATCAAAACTTTATTACCCGCATTGGTTCGGTGAGAATTTTAGCCTCAAGAACATGCTTGGCAAGCCTCGTAATCACCAGCCTAGTGCCGTTACACAATCCATTGGAATGGTCCATATTTCTCAAGAGCATAACATGAGTCCCGACCTTCAGATGCAACTCATGATTAGGAACCCCTGAACATTTGATCCCATTCAAAAATTCGGGAGTGTGCAGATCATGCAGGAAGTCAACATTAGCATCCGATTTACACGTGCTGTCAGAACTCAAATAGGTCTGGCCCTCCGATGAGTTTAAAGACGTCATATATTGATTTATAGATTCGACAACATTTAAGGTAGGAGCTAGTATAGCTCTTTCTTTCAATACGCTTCGGATTATCAATGGCGTCTTTAATTTAATAATGGGTGCAACCATTCTTAATGCCATCGAATATTGTTGTACCGTTAGAAATGAGATCCACAAACATAGATTCCTCACATGTTAGATCAATTATTTTTGTCGAGTCAAAAGACATACTTGAAGACTCCTCCGCACTTTTTCTTTTTATTGTATGTTGAAATTGTTTTTGAAGACGATGTCCCCTGTAATTGTAAAACCAATTTACTTAAATATATTCACCCCAAATGAAAATATGTAATTTAAATATATAATTTATGCAAAATAATAAAAATTAAAAACTTAATATACCATTTGTGATGTTAATAAATGCGTTTTTGGCGTTGAATTAACAATGCTACTTGACGACCCCGCAATTCAAATTGTTGGGAAATTATTTTTTAGATTTTGATGAATGTCATGTAAAATTTAGAATAGAAAGTTGGCACCCTATTTTTGTTGTAAATTGCATTGTAATAGATAGAAATCTGGGTTGAGTGAGTTAAGTCCTATGCCCAGATATGCAAGAAGTCAATGGAGACTAGAAGGAAGACTCGCCGCGAGGGTGAGTATGGCAAATAAGAGAAGACAGAACTCGATCAAGGTGCAACCGAGATGCGGTGAGTGAAGTATCGATCAAGTCAACTCAAGATAGCCAAGTCTCAATTTGAAGTGACAGAAGAGTCATCCATGATTGGAAGTCGACTCAAGTCACCTGGGGAAGTCAAGGAAATGCAATCAAGTCGAGATAATCGAAAAAGATTCGTTACGTAAGTCAAGAGAATTACTTAAACAAGTAATACTTCCATATTGCCTTTCTTAAAGTGCTCAGTTCCATAAGCGTGCAAAAGGAATGAACCAATGGGAAGATCGCACTGCGTGTCGGAAACTCAAAAGATGAAGAATCATTCATACGAGGAAATGTCAATTCCAAGGATCAGAATAAGACAAGCTAACGACCACAAGTGTCTTTTGAACATTAGCCTATCTCTTCAATGAGAAAATTTTCAAAAGAACACTATAAAAGGCCGAGGAATTTATTTGAGAAAAGGTTACCCTTGTTAATCGGAACTTTCAAGCTATCATTAAAATCAGAATCAAATATTCTCAAATCATTCAAGTTCAATCCTCAAGCCTACATTACGAAGGAAATCAATCCAACACTCACCCGTGAAGAAAAGACGACTTCAATCGGTTGAAGAGGAAACATTTGAAGAATCAAGGTATCTACATTCCACGGAGGATTGTAGAAAGGTTCAAGGTCAAACCAGTCTCAAGTTTTTGGAGGGCTTGATCAAATCCAAGAAGCTTGAGCAAGTGGGTTGTAGTAGCAAGAAGCAATGTTGCCTTGTGAAGAAGCCGAGTCATACGAGAAGCTAGTCTGTGTGACCAAGGCATCTCGGATCGAGTCCCAAAAGATCAAGTCACCTGTGTGATCAAGACTTGCATCCGGATCGTTAACTACTTTGTATATTGATCAATACTTAGTGGATTCCTCCGGGAGTTGGAGAAGAGAGGAGTAGAAGAATTACCCCATCTTCGAACCTCTATAAAAATTTATGTGTCATTTACATTTCAACACTTTAATTTCTACATATTATTTCAATATCTCATTTGATAAATTTGCTATCCACTTGATAATCAACAAAGTGCTAAAATCAAGTATTAAAACAAACTTAAACAAAATTCAAGGGTGTTAAGTCTTCCGCTGAAAACATATCACAATCGAGTTAAGTCTTTAATCAAAACAAATGAGTTATTCTATCAACAATTTCACTCGGTCAGTGTTGAGTGACTAACTCTTTGATTAACTAACTTGGTCAGTCCATCAAGGACTCATTGTGAAGTATTAACTCAACGTTTTAAAAGGACTAAATCGAAAAGTTGGTAAGGTTTATTCAATCCCCTTCTAAACCTTACACTCACACCCCTTGGGACCTACACAAATGGTTTGGATACATTTGTACCAATCTTTAAAGATAGCAGACGGTTTTTCGAGAAAAAGAAAGAACATTATATTAGATTAATTTAAATAAACAAATTGTATGTAATAAGAATTAAAATATATTAGAAAAATATATTGGTAATTGGTAATACTAATTTGTATTAAATATTAAACACTACAAATAATTAAAATAAATAATTTAAAAAAAAAAGGAACGTATCATTTGCAATGACAGAATCGGGACATAATTATCAGTATTAATGTTTGTGACATAACGGCTTTGTAAATCGCCTAGTGTACACAAACCCGACGATGACCGACATCTATTATCATGTTGACATTGAAGGATATGTATTTGTGATGTTAATAAGCGAATGGTTTGATAATGGTCTTTTAGGTCGATTTTGCAAATCTCTTGTCGCATCCATGGTAGAAATCGACAAATTTGAGCTTCTCATATTTTCTCGATAGATGAAAACAAAATAAGATCAATAATTAAATAATGTGCACACGATATCATTAAAAATAATTCATATGTATTTACATTAATTAATGAAATTATAAAAACAAAATATACTTTATATTTTCTATTTTTGATAAACGAAAAACAAGATAAACTAATTATATATTTATAAGTATATAATCAATTTTTGATTTTGTATAAATCATATCATTTAATTTTATTACCAATGGAAAAAATATAATTATTAGCTAATATATTAAAAAGTATAATAATATAATTTTGGAAGATAATTTTTATTTAGATAATTTAGATAATATATCTTAAAATTAATTTTAATAGGTTGATCTTCTAATTAAATGAATATTTTTGGATAATAATTTAATCAAACATTGTTACCAAAATTATAATTTTTCGAACTGAAAAAAATATTAAATAAAATTAATTTACGTTTTAATTTGTAGTACTTTTATTTATTTTTTTAATTTATTTAAAATATTGCTCTATTTAAAATAAATATCAAAAAATAATTCAAATTGGCCATATTTTAAAACATAGTATTGAGTGGTATACAATTCAAAAAATTGGACCAGTGCTCAACCCTTTTAAAAATATCCGATCCTTTTATAAAGCCCATACTCTACACATAAATACACCAATTTTTCTTATTAAAAAAATGATAAAAAAATAAAAAAATCACAGCCATCCGATCTCAAGTCGGATGGCCATAAGGTATCCAGGTGTGTAAACATCATTTTGTGGAAGAATCCAGAAGATAGACACGTGTACGATGGTGATTAATTGCATGATGCCAAAAAATCGAAAAACAAAAATAAAAAAACACTGGCCATCCGATTTCAAATCGGATGGCCACAACACATCCCACCCAAAACCACCCACCTTCATTTCGAGAAGTGCATCACACGGTTTTGTTCTTGTTCATTCATCTCAATCTCTCTTATCCGAAAAACCACTCTCTCTCTCTACCAAGTCTCTCACTGTGAAACCATAATCTCTACTCTCTCATTTCTCTCCATTTCGAAAAGAACCGAGTTCGGCTCTAACCCACCCCCATCTCTAATCTCTCAGTCTTTTCGTAATCTATGTATACCACTTAAGACTGGGTGTAATTTTAGAAGATGGTACAATTTTTGTGTTTGTTTTTTTTTTGTTCATTTTCGAGTTAGGGTTTCCAACATTAAATCAGAAATGTTCATGAGATGGGGTTTTTGGGTGGTTTTCGCTCATTTTAATCGGTTCGTACATGGTTTTTCGAACATTTACCTTGTAAATAACTAAAATCCGATAGTTTCTTCATAGCCACACGGATTTTGTCGATTTACAAATATTTTTATCTTTAAACCAAAAAAATCTTATGTTTTTTTCTAATGGATCTGTCAGACGTAGTTGTGTAGATCGTGTGATTTTAATGTATATTTCTCGGGATTTACATGAAAATGAACCAAAAATGCCAAAAAAAAAATACCAAACTCTTGAAGATCTCCGATATTTTGAGGTTCATCGGTTTTCCATTTTTAGAACTGATTTACTACATAACAATCATGGTCTTCATTTGTAATTGATAAATCTTATATTTTTTTGTGTTTTTTTTGATTTTTGGTTAATAGATCTTTTCGGTTCGTATTTTTTACCAAAAAATCTATTTATTAAAAATTACTTTATGGTATTTATGTACAACAAACAAACGATTATCTCCTAAATTATTTTTATATGAGCAATAATCGGTAAGTTGTTGGGAAATTTATTGTTTAGATTTTGATGAATGCCATGTAAAACTTAGAATAGGAAGTTTGCACCCCATTTTCGTTGTAAACCGCATTGTAATAAATAGGGTTGGTCAAACCGAGTTAAGTCCGCCTATGCCTAAACATGCAAGAAGACAACGGAGACTAGAAGGAAGATTCCATTGCAAGACAAATGAGAGTATGGCAAAGAAGAGAAGACGGGAACTCGATCAAGGAGAAAGCGGTGAGATGCGGTGAGTAGAGTATCGATCAAGTCTACTCAAGATAGCCAAGTCTCAAGTTGAAGTGATGAAGAGTCATCCAATGATTGGAAGTCGACTAAGTCACCGGGGAAAGCAAGGAAATGCAATCAAGTCGAGATAATGGAAGAGATCCGTTGTACGTAAATCAAGGGAATTACTTAAAAAGTAATACCTCCATACTACCTTTCTCGAAGTGCTCATTCCTTTAAGAAGCATGCAAAAGGAATGAACCAATGGGAAGCATTGCACCATGTCGAACTCGAAAAAGTCAAGAACAATTCATACGAGGGAGTGGCAATTCCAAGGATCGCAACAAGACAAGCCAACGACCACAAGTGACTTTCAAAAATAAGCCTATCTCTTCAACGGCAGATTTTTGAAAGATCACTATAAAAGGCCTGAGGAATGACTCGAGAGAAGGTCACCTGAACCACGAACATTCAAGAAAACATTTGAATCGTAACCAAAAATATTTTCAAATCATTCAAGATTATTCCTCAAGCCTACATTACGAAGCAAATCAATCCAACACTCACCTATGAAGGAAAGATAACTTCAATCGGTTGAAGAGGAAATTATTGAAGAATCAAGGGGTCTACATTCCACGGAGGATTGTAGGAAGGTTCAAGGTCGAACCGGTCTCAAGTTTTTGGAGGGCTTCGTGATCAAATCCAAAGAGCTTGAGCAAGTGGGTCAGTAGTAGCAAGGCAACGCCTGTGAAGAAGAAGCTTCGAGTCGCACGAGAAGCGGTGCGTGACTAAGCCATCTCGGATCGAGTCCCAAAGGATCAAGTCAATCGTGTGATCAAGACTTGTATCCGGACATTACCACTCGTATCCGATCAATACCTAGTGGATTCCTCCGAGTTGGAGAAGAGAGGAGTAGAAGAATTACCCTATCTTCGAACCTCTATAAAAACTTATCGTGTCATTTACATTTCAAAGACTTTAATTCTCGCATCTTATTTATTGAACTTTCTTTGATAAATTTGCTATCCACTTGATAATATCTAAGTACTAAACCAAATTTAAGGGTGTAAAGTCTTCCGCTTAAAACAAATCACAATGAGTTAAGTCTTTAGTCAAAATAGTGAGTTATTCTATCAACAAATTTCGATCGAGTCGTTGAGTAACTAATCACGATTAACTAACTTAGTCTGTCCATCAAGGACTCACCAGAAGTATTAACTCGACTATTTAAAAAGGACTAAATCGAAAAGTTGGTAAGGTTTATTCAACCCCTTCTAAACCTTACATTCACACCCCTTTGGGACCTACAAGTGGTATCGAGCGGTTGGTTCGTTGAGCCTTCCGCACCGGTTCCGAACTAAATCTCCAAATTTTTTAAAGTCTGTTTTAGTACTTAAGTTCTTCAAAACTCTTTTTATCATTAAAAGTTATTATCATGGAAGCAAATTTGACACGTATCCCTATGGTCACAATTGAAAAATTTGATGATTGGAAAATTCGCATGCAAAGCTCATCTATCAACATTACATGATGAGATGTGGATAGTGATAGAGGATGGGCCAATGCAAATTTTAAAAGTGAACACAATCGTAAGGAGAGCTACACTGAAGGTGAAGAGGATGTTGCTCCCTGCACTACCATGGTTGAAAACCAAGAGTCGAATGGACAAATGATGAGAAAAAGATATAACTTGGACAATGTGGCCAAGGACATTCTTTACAAAACCTTGACAAAGCCATGTTCAATAAAGTCAAATCATGCAAAACGGCTAAAGAAATGGGACAAGCTAACATTGATTTGTGAAGGCTCGTGAGCAAATCAAGGAAAATAAATTATCAGTGGTTGTACGAAATTTGAAAATTTCAAAATGATCGCAGGAGAGACCCTGGATCAACCGGATGCTCGGTTCATAGAAATTACCAACGAGCTATATGCACTTGGAAAAGAATATACATGTATGAAAATGTGTATGAAGATTCAAAGAAGTCTCCCAACCGAGTGGGATATGAAAGTCATGGCCATGAGACACTCTATGGATCTATCCAGACATCCAACCATGAGCTATTCTCGATCTCAAAGCCTACGAATTTGAGCCGAGAAGAAAAGACGAGAAAGAGACAAAATGTGCCCAAAACACCGCTTCTAATTGTTAAGGATGGCAAGAGAGCCGAGGTCAAAGAGGTCATTGACCAGAAGAAATAGCCCCGATGGTTAAAAGATTTAACAAGTTCTTCAATAAGAACTACAAGAGAGGCAAGGGCGAATCCTCCGAAGACACTCGGCTCCCTCCAAGTCAAGGGAAGATAGGCCAACCAAGAGAACAGAGCATCAAAAACTGAATATCAAAGGGCTGAAAATCCAAGAATGGAAAGAGTGATCAAAAGGTTGAAAATCTATCTTTGAACCGTAGGCAACCAGGTCACTATGCCATTGATTGCCCATATCCTCGTAGTCAACAAATACGAAAATGAAGAAGAAAGAAAGGTCTTGAGAGAAAGAAGACAAGAAAAGAAAAGGCAATGTTGGCTGCAGAGATCGCCGAGACAAAGCCAAGTCAAGAGACACACTGATTCAGAGAGTAGTGAAGCCGACTACTCAAGTGACTCGAAGAAGAAGCCTTGATCCTGCTTGATGGCCAAGGAACAAGATCAACCCGACGAAGAAGATGAGGTACACTCTAACTCATCACACTCGTATTCTAGTGATAGTGATCGTGACACACACACTTCATCACCCACTCGATCTTTATGATTCATTAGGCAAAATGATGAAAGATTTTGAACACATTAAATCCTCACACACACTACTAAAATGAGGAAAACAGCCTACTAAAAGCCAAAACTCACAAGTTGACTAAGGAGCCGAGTACTCTAAGTCAAATAGCCGATGAGAATGAAAGTTTAAAGACGAAAATGCTAAGCTAATAGCAGTAAATAGCTGCTATAGAAAAGAGGGAAAATGACCTCAAAATGTAATTGCCTCATTCACTAAGGCATCTAAATCATTGGATGATCTTATTATGAGTCAAAGAGAATGTGGAGACAAGACAGCTTAAGATTTAATTCCTCTGTGCTATGTCAAGCTCCAAAAGTGATTTTGGAAAAAGGATCTTCTAAAGCAATGAAGTATCTCAAAATCCAAAACTCCAAATGGTGCACACACATTTATCCCAAAGAACAATTACAAACAAACTGGCCTTGGTTATAAAGGAAAAGGAAAACGGCCATTGAGTGTCCGAGAGGACACCGAGAAGAAATCCAGAGTTCCTCAAAGCAAACTCCAAACAGAAATACTCAGTAAAGAAGAAACAGAGCTACCAAAAACCCCGTAAGTTCTATAAAAGAAATACATATGAATGGAATGGTAGAAAATACACAAGACAAGCCGATTGGAATAATATGAACTATCGCAAAGACCTATGGAATATAAGCCAAAATGGCAAAGGCCTATAACTCAAAGAAAGGCCATTCCAAAGGTATAAGAGCTTTCATCAAAGACACATATGAACCTAGGCACCACACTCAGAGATATCACAACTACCCAAACAAGGCAATTGCTAAAACACATATATAGGCATACAGACAAAAGAGACAAATTGTATGAGCCTAGAATCCCCAAGCAATTTGCCAAAATTAATTATGATTATGGCAATCGATAGATGGCAACCCCTTAGAGTCAAACCATTTGGCTATAGGTTGGTTGGATCATCTTACAACACTAACCCCTCAGACCCAGGCATAATATGGGTACCTAAAACTTAATTTCCTTGTTTGCAGGTTCAAGGAACAGCTGAGTGCCAAGGAACCTGGTACATGGATAGTGGCTGTTCTAGACATATGAGAGGAAACAAGAAAAATCTGTCAAAATTCAAGGAAGTCAAAGGAGCAAAAGTCATATTTGGAGGAAATAAAGCTCCAGGAGAAATAAGAGGCATTGGATCCATCAAGAAAAACGGATTAGAAATCACGGATGTTGCATATGTTGAAGGACTCAACTTCAACTTGCTAAGCATCACCCAACTCGTGACAAGTGGTTATAATGTTGTATTTGACATGGGTATATGCCAAATCAAGGATATTGAATCAAATGAAGTTGTGTTGCAAGGATGCGACAAAAGAACATGTATGTCGTGAATTGGTCAATCGCAACACCCAAAGACTGTCTATTAGCAAAGAGCACAATCGATCAAGTTGGCTGCGGCACAAGAAGTCGAGTCACCACCGAATTTCAAAAACGATTAACAAGCTTGCCGGAAGCAATCTTGTGGAAGGACTTCAAGACTCAATATACAAGAAGGAGAGTATATGTGACGATGTCGAAGGGAAAACAAATCAAATCATCATTCAAAGAAAAGACATGTCCATCTTCAACAAGAATATTGATCCGCTACATATGGATCTATTTGGTCCAGTTGAACCAAAGCTAGCATAAGTGGGAAGAAATACACATTGGTGGTAGTAGATGACTACTCAAGATATACATGGACAATATTCATGTGTAAGAAGAAAGAAACTCTACGTAAACTACCACGGTGATGAAGAGGATTCAAAATGAGAAGAGCAAACCATTATCAAAATAAGATCGACAGGAACCGAGTTTGTAAATGGTATAATAACTCAAGTATTGTATTGAAAATGGCATTGGTCATGAATTGTCTGCAGCAAGGACTCCACAACAGAATGGAATTGCAGAAAGAAGGAATATAACTCTCAAAAAGAAGCAGAAGGACCATGTTAGTCAAGCAGGCTACCTAAAAGATTTTGGGTCAAGCAATAAACACAAAGATGCTATACTCAAAATAGATGCATGATAAACAGACGGTGACAAAGACTCCCTATGAGATTTGGACAGGGGAGAAAACCAAATGTTGCATATTTTAGAATATTTGGATGTAAATGCTTCATCCATAACAATGGCAAAGATAATTTGAAGGCTTTTGATGCTAAAGTCGATGAAGGTATCTTCTTGGGATACTCACCAAAGCAAAGCCTCACAGAGTACTCAACAAGAGGACTATGGTTACGGAAGAATCCATTCATGTGGTGTTTGATGAGCCAAATGTAAATGGAGAAGACATTGAAGAGTCACCGATAAGTCAATCAACCAACCATGCGTAAGAGTCCCTATGCCAAGTCAAGTCGGAATTATAAACCCAGATGAAGATGGGATAGCCGAGTCTCAAAAACAATGGAAAATCTACAGCTAAGTGATGACGAGAGAGTGATCAAAGCAACATAGGCTGCAAGACGATCAATCCGCCTAACTTACTCCAACTCGATGTAAGATGGCCGAGAGACCATCCACCGTAACTAGTCATTGGAGATATAATAGAAGGTGTCAAAACAAGATCCAGAACTCAACAAGAAGCTATGTTCACATGCTTTATCTCACAAGTAGAGCCTAAAGATGTGTCACAAGCATTGGATGACACACATTGGATTCAAGCTATGTAAGAAGAGTCAATCAATTTGAAAGAAATAAAGTATGGGAATTAGTTCAAAGACCCACCCATCAAAATGTTATGGCACTAAATGTGTATTCGTAAACAAGATGAATGAGGAAGGTTACGTGGTGAGAAACAAAGCAAGATTAGTAGCCAAAGGATATTGCCAAGAAGAAGGGATAGATTTTGATGAAACATTTGCCCTCGTAGCAAGATTGGAAGCTATAAGGATGTTTCTTGCCTATGACTCACAAGAATTTTATTGTCTATCGATGGATGTAAAGAGTGCATTCCTTAATGGTTTATTGGAAGAAGAAGTGTATGTTGAACAACCTCCAGGATTTGAGCGAAGACTCCGGAGATAAGTTATACAAACTCAAGAAAGCTCTATATGGATTGAAACAGCACCCGTGAGCATGGTATGATACACTGTGTTAATTCTTGATCGGGAACGAATTCACAAAAGGAAAAGTGGATAGAACACTCTTGAGAATTCAAGAGAGGAAGAGCATACGCTTATTCAAATATATGTGGATGACATCATTTTTGGATCCACAAACAAAGAGTCGTGGTGATAAATTTTCAAACCTCATGCAAAGCAAATTCGTAATGAGCATGATGGGAGAGTCGACATTTTTCCTTGGACTCCAAGTGAAACAAACAAGGATGGAACCTTCATAAGTCGACAAAATACACTAGAGATTTAATGAAGAAATTTGGTATGGAAGAGAAGTCTTCTATGAAAATACCAATGAATACATCGTCAAAAGGATATGGATGCGGATGGCAAGCCTCAGTAGATCAAACAAGATACAAAGCACTTATGGATCATTGCTTTATCTCACAAAGAAGCAGCCGACATCACCTTTCTTTGTAGGTGTATGTGCAAGATTTCAATCGCTGCTCCAAAAGAAAGCCACATGACCGCAGCCAAGAGAATCTTGAGATATTTGAAAGGAAGCCAAGAAGTTGGCTTATGGTATCCAAAGGAAGGTGGATTCAAGCTAATTGGCTATTCGAGACTGGGACGACTATGCTTTGGATGTAGAGTTGACAGAAAAGCACCTCGTGCACATGTCAAATGCTTGAAACAAAGCTAATTTCCTGGTTTAGCAAAAAGCAAAATTCAATAGCCACCTCTACACAAAAGGAATACATAGTCATGCAATGGCTGTTGTGCCCAAGTCCTATGGATGAGACAAAGAAGTGAGAGACTATGAAGTTGAAGAAAAGGAAATTCCAATCATGTGTGATAACACAAGTGCAATTGCAATCACTCAAAATCCGTGTTGCACTCAAGAACAAAGCATATCGATGTCGTATCACTTCATAAGAGATCATGTTGAAAAGAAGGACATCACCTTGAATATATTTCAACCGATAAACGGTTATCGACATATTCACAAAACCATTATGTGAATTAAGATTTGAAGAACTCAAGCATGAGTTAGGGTTAATTGAGTGAGTTGACACTCGGAAGACTCAAAGAAAAGAAATGAAACACGAAAAAGAAAAAAAAGGGTGAACTCTCAAATCAGCTAAGTGAATCACCATATCGGAAAGACAATTGCATCGAGTTAGACGACAATTTGAGTCACTAGAGAACGTGAGAAGAAGAGTTAAAATCGGCTAAGGGATGTTTCGAGTCATTTATGAGCAAAGGGACAAAAACGCAAATCATTTTTACTAAGCGGAAATGTTTATAAGAATGACGTCAAGATAATTATGACGTGTACAGCAAAAGCCGCACACCAAGCTTATGATTGGATATAAATCCGCATTAAATACGAGACATTAAATGCTAATCGGCGTGCAAAATCTAAGCCGTTGATTTCGATCACATTTCAAAACCACCCGCACGCCCTTTCGGGAACCATATTTAAACCATTTTCGTCCATTTCTCTCACACATTACCAAAACTGTTCACTTTCTCTCTCGAAGCAAAGGCAAAAACTCTCTCAAAAACCCTATCAATCTTCAAATCACTTTCTAAGTTTCATTCGGTGAAATCTGAAAAATGGCATCCACTCATGATTTTGTCAAGCTAGGAAAGCAAATCCACACCGGATCTTTGTGGATTTCGAGGGTATGGTCAAACAGGGTCCGTGACGCCTCATAAAGAAGATCGCTGAAATACTCGAAACGGCCTGGGCTAAAACCATTTTCGACGATGGACTTTCCGATGACCTATGTGGAAGAGGTCGCACGTTCTCACGTGAATGCCGAGATTCACGAGGGGATCAAATCCTCTGCTCACGGGAAGGAGTTCATCATCACCGCCAAGGATTTGGCGTAACACTGCTCATTACCGGGGAAAGAGCACCGTAAATCAACGAAAGCTGATGTTGACTTGGCCGCTTGGAAGAAAATAGCCAAGACCGACTATGCCGAAAAAGATAGTCTACACACTGACTAACAAGAGGTCGTGAAGGAGAGACTACCACAAATTGTTGGACATCGTTGCCAAATGCATAGACATCAAATTTGGCTTTGACCAACTCTGTCCAAAGCGAAATTGATCGTATTGGCCGCAAACATTGAAGAAAAGAAAGTGAATGGGCTGAGTTTGTCTACAAAGACTCGCTGAATCGTAGGAACAAATCCTTCAAGGAGAATGGAGCATTTGGAGGATCCTCGGGATACGGCCTGGTGATTGGGCCGGGTGATGGAGGTAAAAGGAGTCCCTCTTCGACATGGAAAGGCGTTCCATGTAAACAAGAAGATGTTCGGATCAAACCTCTCCGGGCGCACGTAAGAGAGCCTACGCTAAGAGAGCGATCACGAGTGAGGGGGAATCACCTGACTCAAGATACTGATTGTCTCCTCTCCACCAAAGAAGAAGAAGGCTGCCCTACACTGCTAAGAGAACTCGCTACCCCCGCAAAGAAAGAAAAACAAATCTGCTCCTACCCCCCCCGCAATGAGTCACCCGCCCCTCAAAGCAAATAAAAACAAATCTCCGGACGTGATTGATGAAACGCCAAGTCTGAGGCCGATCACAGAGGCAACTTGAAGACCCAACGTAGTCGAGCAGTGAGGAACAAAGAATGGCCGAGACAACCGAGTCACCTATTGACGTGGTTGTTTCTCCACCTATAATAGAGGTGAAGGTGTCGAGCAGCAAGTTTGCTACCTTCAATACCTGGAAACGAGGGCGGCAAGAAGATGATGAAGACGATTTAATCATGCACTCTCCATTGTATCCAGACATCCAAAATCGGAAATGCGAGTGGAGAAAATGGAAGCCGAGCCTATCCAGTGCAGTTTCAACATCCGAGTTCATTCTTTGAGGAAGAAGAACTCTTGATTTCTTGAGGTGGACACGATCTTTGCAAGCCCTTGACGAGGATAATTGCATAAATATACCGGAAATTCGAAAAGAAAATGAACGGGCTAAAGCGGTGAGGACGCAGAGACACGTGAGAAGGGCGTCGCCGCCCTATAACCGCACCACAGAGCATACACATCCTCACCTTGACGTCTTATCGAGAAAGTGATGAGGACCTGGACCTCTTCTTGCCGCCACGTAAGAGTTGCAAAAGCAAAGCAAGCAATGGAAGAATCGAGAATCCTTCATGAGCAAAGAATGATGGAGGGACCAGGAGAGTCCTCCAAAACACAAATGGAGATATACCCAATGGGAGTGGTGCAACATATTGCCACCGTTGTTCTTCGCCACCACTTCCCACTCACTCGGAAGAAGGAACTAAGGAATTGGCGATGAAACCGGGATAGTAGGGACCCCAATCGAGCCAACCCCTAATGAAGGTGTCTTACCACCGCCCCAACTACTGAATACTCAATGGGAACAGTAGGGAGTCCGGAGACGAGTGACCCCAATCCAAGTCACTCACCTAGTGTGCTAGCCGAGGGGAAACTCCCTCCACTACAAAGAAGGTCGGAGGATGATTTGCCGGTGACTCCACAATGAATCTAGGAGGCAAAGTGGAGAAGGAACAAGCACAAAGTACACAAAGAAGTTGTCATCGACGAGGCTCGCAGCAGATTGAGACTGTCTCACCTGAGGTGCCAACCGCTCCGAAGGCTAATGACGCCGCCGATGCAATCGAGGCATAGGACGGACAACCTTGGGAGTTAACACTGGCGACGAAAGTGCAATCCATGGAGTTGAGACTCCAATGGATGCCACCGTAGAAGGCCCTAAGACACAGTGACACTGTCGAAAGGGATGTCCAGTGCCTCGCCGCATTGAGATGCGCAGGAGGTAATGAAGGCCAAGCGGGAGGTTGAGACTTCCCGGGGTAAAAAGAAGTCAAGTACGTAACATCCTCTTGCTATCATTGATCCATCGTAAAATGAGATAAGTGCGCTTCACGATTCCCAGGATAATCCTCGATGTAACCTTTCCGGGATCGGAAGGAGACGATGAAGCCGAGTCATCCCCCGTGATCGATCCAAAAGACTGGTGAGGATGTTCCAACCACGAGTAAGTCGACCTCAAGTCTACTCGTCAAACTTTCAACTTTGATGAGCCACCCATGGAAATCTCATCATCGCCCGATGACGCTCGATAAGGCCGAGGACCACCAACTCACGTGGAAAACCAGTGAGACCAACGGCCGTTGAGACAATCGAGGCTCAGTCTGGATCAACTTCACAAACAGACCCCGGTGAGACGAGTCCATCGCGCAGTTCCCCAAGTCGCAGCAGTTCGACTCCACAAGGAACTTCACGAGCACCACTAATCATTGAACAAATTCCAGCTTGCTCGTGATGATCCCTTTGTAGAATCATTTCCTTTCTCCGGAGGTACCCGACCTCCCAAGAGTCGAGAGAGATCTCGCGCTTCCCCTGCACGGATCCCGTCATTCCATCGATACCATCGCCCGGTGACTATGATTTTGACGTTACTTGGTCGTCACCGCAACAGAGGGAACAACAAGTTTGGGAGGTGTTCAAAGCATTATTTCTGAAATTGAACGGATGGAGAGGCATCGGGCCTCGATGGACATGTGATTGGATAACAGAGATGCCAACCTTATCACGACTTGAGAGGCATAATAGTCGAATCCGGGAGTGGTGGCAAACAAAGAAAGCAAATAATGCGCGTAGAACAAACTAGATATTTGAACATTGTTCAACAAGTTGTTAGTATGGCGAAATGAGAATCCGATGCAAAGACAAAATTGAGAGAACACATTGAGCACATGCATAAATCTCACACTTTCCGAGATAAAGCCGCCGCGTGAGCAAAATAAGAATGAGCTCCCGCGTATGGAAGAAAACATGGATCGAAAATTCAGCCTTCTCATGGCTGAGATGAAGTTAATTAATAAACAAATCCAATCCAACGCTACTCGCTCCGAAGTTTCGCGCCGCATACTCCGCAGCAGACTCGAAGCGTAACTTGGCTATCAGTGAGATTTCGACTTCCCGCTCGCTAGTTTGTTTCAGGGGTTCCTCTCTCCTTTGATGATGCCAAAAAGGGGGAAGAGGAATACCTAAAAGCCAAGAGATCTCAAGTTGAGAAGGAGGAGCATTTGTGAAGGGAAAAACGGTGAGGAAGTTTCAAGAGAAAAGAAAGGGAAGTCTGTTGAGGGGAAGGATCGAGAGATGTGACCTTGATGATTGCACAAACTCCCCAACACGGTCTTGTCAAAGCCGATATTTTCAAAGAAACTCCCGGTGACTCGCCACTCCAACACTCTTCCGTACTTATCACGACAAGAGAAAGACGATTGAAGCGAGGATGGACAAAGTGGAAGGAAGGATGAATGCCCGAGTTATGGATATTTTGAAACAACATGGAGGCATCCAAAGAGACAGAGACACTTATGCCATCTCGAGATCCGGAACCGAGCCAAGATCAGTTGATGAATTTAAAACGCCGCATCAAGGATACTTGCAAACATGTCCATGGCTCAAGCCTGGACTTGTACCGGGAAAAGGGTCTCACACTATGTGAAGAAGCCGACAGTGAGCAGACTTGTGATCGCGCCACTCACTGGGTCACTCCACCGGTCACTCACCGGGAAAAAGAAGGCCCCAAAGACAATACATGCCCGAGAGGAGGTAGAGGTAGAGGAAGAAACAGTGGTGGAGGAAGAGGTTTGAGACTCAGACCTCGCCCAAAAACATTGAGTACATAGATCCAGGCAAGAAAGGAGGGATCTCGGGTGGTTTTTGAAAGTAGCCAACTGCAAGTGGCTAAGAACAATGCCGAGTATGTGAAAAGAATTGAAGAAGAAAATAAAAGACAAACTCAGCTATGGGAGGAGAGACAAGAAAGAATAAGAAGAGATGAAGTTTGCCGGAAGGCGTATGAAAAGAAGAAGAAAGCAAACCAAGATGAGAAAAAGAAAAGAAGACTGAAGATGACAGAGAAGAAAGAAGGAGGAAGCGAAGGAGATGAAGTGTTGTTGTCCACCCCTTCATGTATTTTACTATGTAAATACATTTTATGTAAGTCTTCCGTAATAAATCAGTAAATTCTCTATTTTTGCGTAGACATAGATGTTTGCTCGATACACTTTGTAAAATGATTGTGTAAAGGACAAGAATGTTATGATCAATAAAAGGATTGATTCTACGCATACATTCTCTCGTGAATGCACTATCCGTATGTATCTTTGCTATTTACATTTTGAATATTTTAAGTTTTGGCATCATCAAAAAGGAGGAAATTGTTGGGAAATTTATTGTTTAGATTTTGATGAATGCCATGTAAAACATAGAATAGGAAGTTGGCACCCCATTTTCGTTGTAAACCGCATTGTAATAAATGTAAGGGGGTCAAGCCGAGTTAAGTCGCCTATGCCTAAACATGCAAGAAGACAACTGGAGACTAGAAGGAAGACTCATTTGCAAGACATTTGAGTATGGCAAAGAAGACAAGACGGGAACTCGATCAAGGAGCAGCTTGAGATGAGATGCGGTGAGTAGAGATCAGTCAAGTCAACTCAAGATAGCCAAGTCTCAAGTTGAAGTGATAGAAGAGTCATCCATGATTGGAAGTCGACTCTAAGTCACCTGGGGAAAGCAAGGAAATGCGGTCAAGTCGAGAAAATCGGAAGAGATCCGTTGTGACGTAAATCAAGGGAATTACTTAAACAAGTAATACCTCCATACTACCTTTCTCGAAGTGCTCACCCCGAAGCGTGCAAAAGGAATTAACCAATGGGAAGCATCGCACCATGTCGAACTCGAAAAGTCAAGAACAATTCATACGAGGAAGTGGCAATTCCAATGACCGCAACAAGACAAGCCAAGCGACCACAAGTGACTTTCAAAAATAAGCCTATCTCTTCAACGGGCGATTTTTGAAAGATCACTATAAAAGGCCGAGAATGAACGACGAGAGAAGGTCACCCGAACCACGAACACTCAAGAAAACATTTGAACTATAACCAAAAATATTTTCAAATCATTCAAGATTAATCCTCAAGCCTACATTACAAAGCAAATCAATCCAACACTCACCGTGAAGGAAAGATAACTTCAATCGGTTGAAGAGGAAATTATTGAAGAATCAATGGGTCTACATTCCACGGAGGATTGTAGGAAGGTTCAAGGTCGAACCGGTCTCAAGTTTTGGAGGGCTTCGTGATCAAATCCAAAGAGCTTGAGCAAGTGGGTCAGTAGTAGCAAGTGCACCGCCTGTGAAGAAGTTCGAGTCGTCGCAGACGAAAGCTAGCCGCGTGACAAAGGCATCTCCGGATCGAGTCCCAAAGGATCAAGTCACCGTGTGTGATCAAGAATTGTATCGGGACCGTTACCACTCGTATAATGATCAATACCTAGTGGATTCCTCCAGGAGTTGGAGAAAGAGAGAGGAGTAGAAGAATTACCCCATCTTCGAACCTCTATAAAAACTTATCGTGTCATTTACATTTCAAAGACTTTAATTCTTGCATCTTATTTATTTAACTTTTTGATAAATTTGCTATCCACTTGATAATCTCTAAGTACTAAACCAAATTTAAGTGTGTAAAGTCTTCCAATGAAAATAAATCACAATCGAGTTAAGTTTTAGTCAAAACAATTTGAGTTATTCTATCAACAATTTCGGTCAGTCCGTTGAGTAACTAACTCATTTGATTAACTAACTTAGCTGTCCATCAAGGACTCATTGTGAAGTATTAACTCGATTATTTAAAAAGGACTAAATCGAAAAGTTGGTAAGGTTTATTCAAACCCCCTTCTAAACCTTACATTCACACCCCTTTGGGACCTACATAAGTGTTAGATTTTTTTGTATTTTTTCGATTTTTGGTTAATGAGATATTTCTCGGTTCGTATTTTTTACAAAAAAATTCTTAAAAATTACTTTATGGTATTTATGTATAACATACAAACGATTATCTCCTAAATTATTTTTATCTTTGAAATTTTAATTTCTTTTGTCATTTTCTTTATGTTATTTACTGGACGATTAAAGTCTATGTCAAGCTTTTTGTACAAAAAAATAATTATATACTAAAATATTTGTAATGTTATTTTCATAGACAATTTTAACTAATAATCCGAATATTTTTTAAAACCTAAATCTTAATTTATTTATTTTTGCATTTTGTTCATGATTTTTCCGATTTGTTAACCTTTATGCTTCACGTTTTTTTACAAATAAAAACTTAAATCTTCATTTTATTTTGTGATTATAAAACTGAATTTTTTTATAAGATATATAAGTCCAATATGATAAAATATTTTTGTATTGTTACTAAGATTAAAACAAATAAGTAAGAATACTATAATATCTCAAGTATAGGTACTATGAAATAAAAGTAATATAACATATATGTTTATTTTCCGACATGCAGATTTTATAATCACTTATAGTGAAAATAAATATATTTTTGTATTTTGAGAAGATCGGATGCTAAACATTTCTGTATATAATTTTATTTAAAAAGCTCCAATTACATTATTTTATTTTATTAAACTATTTAAATAATTATTTTATTTAGTTAGTGTTACAAAATATTAGAAACAAATACTCGAGAAGATTAAGAAAAATAATTTATAATTTGTCAGTTAATTTTTTTAATTAATGTATTTTTTAAGATACTAATTGTCTAAATATAGTTTGACAAAACTTTTAGGTTATCACCAACTTGACCATACTCGAGAAAGTATTGGAATCCTGTTGAAGAATTTGTCTATTTTAACTGTCTTATTGTTTGATTTATGAGATGTAAAATCTGTGAAATTGAATCAAAATTAGAGAAATGATGGTGTTAAAATAGATTTGGTGTATGGAACGGAGTTTCACTCTCAAAGAACCAAAATGATAAATATTGCAATTTTTTTAATTTTAAGTTTTAATTTACATTTACTTTTATATGAACAATTATGACTTTGTTATTTCTTTGGTGGCGGGGTAATGAAACAACAAAGGTTATCGGTGATTTAGAAACATTTAAGGTAATAATTCTTTTTATTCTCATTTTTCAGTTTTAATATCATAATAATTTTGGACTATACAAACATATTCATCTGCATTTAACATAGAATAGATAGATATGTATCCTCAGAATCGAGATCAAATACGAAAAAATATACAAACACTTTACAAAAAGATGAAAAACATAATAGTTAAGAACTGTACATATTACAGATAGGGATAGGTATCGTAATTAAGTACTTAATATAGTGATGAGAAAACAATGACAATTGTGTAAATGAAATACAATTGACATAAATAATTACAACTATTTGTTTACAAAGATAAAAAATATATAGAAGCAACATACCCTTTTCCTGTTCCGAGTTCATATTTCTCTTAATTCCAATAGAGTGTCTGTTAGCTTTCTCATCTTTAGGGATAGGAGAATTTACGATTTTTAATGAAGAACTCGAGATGTGTTGATATATTGTGTGTTTTTTCGCAAACCGTTTGACATAAATGAAATGATTTATATAGATCATGTGGATGCGTATATATGGAATGGGTGTGATATGTTAAATAGTATCTTTCAATTTAGGTAAAGTTATTAATTTCTATACATCACATTTGTATGATGGAAATATTTTTTTAAATGTTTATAAAATCACAATTTAAATTAACTATCTAGTCAAAATACAATCTTATATTTGTTATATAGTGGGATAAAATAAATGTCCATAAAATGATGATTGCATGAAATATATTTTGATACACTAAGTCGTTTTAAAATGACAGATATGGTATTAAGATATTTTAAAATGGTATGTATTATATAATTCGATCCGGTACTTTTAGAACAAATGTGTTTCTTGGGAGTTGAAATATCTTACTAAATCTCTTTGGAATAGGATATAAAATCTTACAAAGAATTTAAGTTTGTAGTTAATACGTGTCGTTATTGTTTTAGTTACACGTGATCGGAATGGCTCCAATTTAATTGTTGATTATGTTTTATGTTTGAATTGTTATCTATATTGAACTTTGAGGAAAAAACCCTCTTGACCCTGCTCCTAGGGTTCTCAAAGGATGATTGATGTGTTTATTTACAATTTTTATTAGTCTGAATGTATGTTGTACCAGTTGACATGTTTATTTTGATTCCAACATTCCTGTAACAATTACAGATGTACGACTTAATTGTAAAATTAAAATGCAAAAATAAGTCTTAATCGATTTAAAAGAGTTAATTGTAAACTTCCAATAGAACTGAAATACAAAATTAATACATTTTTAAAAAAATACCTAAATCCCAATAACTGTCAAAATCTTAACAAAGTCAATAGCTGCAATGTCCATTTGCAAAATAGATTGCCAGTAATATTAAACTGAAAACCAATATATCAATGAATAAATCGAATGTAAAATAAAAATATTATTAAAAATATTGTTATAATATATTCATTAAAATATAACAAACACACATTAAAATTGTCTTTGAAAATTAATTATTTAATGAGAGATTGTGATCAAATGTTTCAAAAAAATATCAGACATGCATGCCTAATAGGTATTTTTAATTTCAATAATTAATAGTACTTCAGTTTTCATTATCACAATAACTTATTAAAGGATATGTTGAAAATGAAGATTAATAGGTAAAAACATTAAAATTAAAATAAAATTAATAGAATCTTATAAATTCAGCAATAAGAAAAAGGAAAAAAATTAAAAGAACAACTACACAGATCAGATGTAAAGTTAAATAAATAGGCAAATGACATTATTATATTCTGAATAGAAACTTTTATTAAGAGTACTGAAACCATTCAAATAGAAAACTGAACTGAAATAAATTGTTCCAAATAACCAAATCCTATAATTGGTTGTTTAAATAACCAATAATCTAAAAGTAAATTTAAGACAAAATTGTTATTCGCTATCTATCTAATCCTTCTCCTTCTTTATAATGCTCTTCAACTTCATGCTCGTAGAAGATGATGAAAATTGCTCATTCAAAGCCCTCTTAGTAAGTGGCGACACATCATCCCGGTTGTGTTTGCCAAGAAGCTTGCTAGGTGTGCTAACTTCGTCCCTGATGAACTCTCATCTAATTCCTATGAACACAAAATAACAAATTTTAGAATTTAAAATTCAATAGAATACATATAAAAAAAACTGAAAGATCATATTCTTACATTTTCATGACGAAGTTCTTCTTCTTGAAGCTTTGATAAGTAGTCCGATTCCTTCAGAATATAAAATAAATTTTGTAAAAAAACAAAAAAAAATTAAATAATTATATGTTTGGTAGTTAAAATCTAACAATTATCTGACTCTCAGGAGAAGTAGCTCCATATTTCCAAACCAAATCTTAATCCGTCAACTTAACTACTGAAAAAGCTCCGGCATAATTGCGCAACTGTTCCTCTTTAATTTGTACTTTGAAAAGGACCATCTTGCCAATTAGAGCTTTCAAATCGGGGGCCAGCTCACCCGCTGAAGTACTGCCACCTTCCTCTTTCTAAATAAATCAAGAATAATATAAGTTATAATTATATATATATATAAAATAATTAAATATATGGATTAAATAGCTAACCTTTTTGAAAAATACAAACATGAACAAATTCATTTCTTAAATCAACAAAAGATTTTCCTATCAACATCTCACATTCTCTATCTCAACAGAGCAATGTGGCACTTCTGCAGATTCATCAACGACTTGAAAGTGAATTATATATCTATTAATATAGAAAAAACGTAAAATTAAAATTAGAAATTAGAAAAAACATTAAAAGAAATTTAATTTTATAATTTCAATTGTACTGAACATTAAAAAATTACCGTATACGCCTAGTTTCCTGCAAATGATCACATTTTATGCTATAAAGCTGATCAACGGCTGGATGCAGTTTTTTGGTACATCGTGTGCAAGAA